>CM035806.1:88247984-88625484 GCA_020466095.1 Chlorops oryzae
ATGAATGAATTAATTATATCTGATTTTGCCCAATGGATGGCATATTCTATATTTGTTAGCTCTTTATTTATAAAATCTAACTTATATTTTATGTTCAAAAATACGCTCAAATTATTTCCTTCAGAAGCTTTTACCAATTTGATAATGTCGTTAGTTATATTAGTAACTTCGTTCAAACGCCTAGTCAACATTTGATGAATCACCACCTGTAAATTGTTGTTATCCAAAACGTCGTTTACTTTATTTACTAAAATCTGGTGGTCGTTATGATCTGGAGTTCCAGCTATGCATTTCCATGCGGTCCCTATGATATCTATTGATCTTTTTCCCAATTTCCTGGTTTTAAGTCTTTTTAATGCCAACTTTGTTTCTTCAAATTCTTGACACAAGATAGGTAGGAAAGGATGAGTGGTAGGAATTTGGATTTGGATGTCTTTTTCAATTCTATTCAGAGTATCTTCATATTGATTCAATTCTATAACATGGATAATTTTAAATGTTCCTTCTTGGATTCTCAAGTCACCTTTCCTTAGGGTAACAATTTGGGAGTTGGAGTAATCCAATATTTGAATTTCAGCAAATGAGAAACCAATGATGCATCTGTGAAAGATAAATTTTTTAAGTTTTTATAAGGCTTTTGTGGACTATTCTCTGGGATTTAGTTAATACAGTACTGTCTCTATTTTCGGCTACAATCTCTTCTTTGTATCTTGGTGATAATTTGTTTCCTATTCTTTTGTTTGTTTTTACATAAATGACTTGTCCAGTTTGATACTCCTTATATGGTTGCCTATTTTTATTGTGGAATTTTAAATCAGCTTCCTGTTTATCTTTCAGTTGTTTTAGGGTATCTTGCTTTTCCTTTTGCAATAATCGAGGATCAGTTGCAACTTTTCTTCCGAAGAATGCTTCTACTGGTTTTTTGTTTATTACTGAATGAACAGAATGATTATAAGTATAGACTGTGTTGAAAATAAGGTCTTCGAAAGAGTCATGAGTTTTTTCAGCCTTTAGCCAACGCATAATTTCTGAAAAGGTTGAGTGGAATCGTTCTATTTGTCCGTTGATTGTACTACAGTAAGAAGGAACCTTAAAAATTTCAATCTTTAATTCATTTTCTAGGAGATGTGTGATGGGTGCGGATGATAGAGATTTTTCATTATCAATAACTATTTTTTCGGGTATGCCAAAAGTCATTAACAGCTCCTTCAGAGGTCCTTTTATGTCTTGAACTGCTCTGGATTTTACTATCTTAACTTGAGCATATTTTGATAATTTATCAATCGCGGTTAACAGTACTCTATTGTTTGTGTAAAATATGTCTATGTGAACGATTTGTCCCGCGTACTGAGGTATAGGTGTTGGTTGTAAATTGGGATTTGGGGGATGACGTTCGTATTTTTGTTCTTTACACACCATGCATTGTTTCGTGATCAGCTCTATTTTTGATTGCATTTTCGGAAAAAAAATTTTTTCTAATAATTGTGCTTTATTTTCTTTAGAATTTCTGTGAGCGCGCCTATGTTCGTTTATTTTTTCTGTTTCTTGTTCTAACTTGTCGCGTAGGTCTAAAAGCATTTTCCTCGTAAACTTTATTTTATAACTATTAAAATGAGTTGGATAAATGGATTGTAATTGCCCCAAAGTTCTCTCGTCTGTCCTACTACCAATAATTACTGACCGATTGAGATACCGTTTTAAAATTTCTATCAGCTTCTCTTGATCAAAATATGTTTCGGTTATGGTGTGTCTATGGTAAGTGGGAAAAACAATGTCAAATGTGTAATTTGTTGCGTCTCCTAAATTAAGAAGAATTTGGTTTTTGAAAGCATTAATAGGTGCGTCTATAAACTGTAGGTGGTTTTTCCTGGTTTATAGATTAACTGATGATCGTATTCCTCCAGAATGGCCTTCCATCGCTTCATTTTAGCATTAGAATTTTTTGTACTGAGAGCATATGTTAAGGGTTGGTGATCAGTAAATATTTTGACTTTTGCAGTGCCGTATAAGTAATTTCGAAAAGAGTTTAGGGCCCAAACGATAGCGAGCATTTCTTTCTCGTTTGAAGCGTAATTTTCTTCTGTTTTACTAAGTGTTCTTGATATAAATGCGATCGGTCTATCTTTTTGTCCTAGTACCGCTCCTAATGCATGGTTCGATGCGTCTGTAGTTAAATGGAATTCCTCATTAAAATCAGGGAAAGCAAGTATTACTTCTTCAGAAGCCAAGCAATTTTTTATTTTTTTAAATGCTTCTGTTTCTTCATTTTTGAAAACAATTAGTTTTTTCTTTGATTGAGTTTTGGACACACGTCCATCTTCCCCCCTTAGGAGGTTTGTTAGAAGTTTTGCTAATTTGGCATAATCGCGAACAAATCGACGGTAGTAGCCTGAGAGGCCGAGAAATGATCTCAGATCTTTCAAAGTTTTTGGTGTTGGGAAATTTTGGATGGCTTTTATTTTGAGTGGATTTGTTTTGATTCCATTTTCTGATATGATAAATCCTAGAAATTCTGCTTGTTTTTGTAAAAATTCGCATTTGTCAAGTTGGACTTTCATGTTTGCTGCTTATAGTGTTCTGAATACTTTTATGATATTTTCATAGTGACTTTTTTCATCTTTGCTAAAGATGACGATGTCATCGATATAAACGTAGCAGATTTTCCCGATGTGATCCCTTAGGATGTCATCAAGGGCCCTTTGAAAGATTGAAGGTGCGTTTTTTAGACCGAAAGGTAGTCTTGTAAATTCGTATTTCCTATTATTTATTGAGAAAGCTGTTTTTTCAATGTCACATTCTCTGAGAGGTATTTGGTGGAAACCGCTTTTTAAGTCAATAACACTAAAGACTTTGTTTTTACCCAATTGAGCCAATATTTCATTTATGTCCGGAATAGGATATCGATCTGAAATTGTGATGGCGTTGAGTTTTCGATAGTCTTTGACTATCCTGTACTTTCTTTTGTTTGAAGCATCCAATTTTTTTTGGGACAATCCAGACTGGGGAATTATAGGGTGACCTTGATGGTCTTATTATATTGTCTTTAAGTAATTCTTTTATCTGATTTTCTATTTCGTCCTTTAGGGATATGGGGTATGGATAGCTTTTGGAGTATACTGGTTGATCGGTAGTTGTTCTTATTTCACCTTTTACTTGTGTGGTATAAGTCAGTTGGTGGTTTGGGTCGGCAAATAAATTTGTAAATTCTGTAACTATGTTTGAAATTTCTTTGCGTTGGGTTTCGTTCATGTGAGAGTTTCTAATCATGATATTATTAACTGATTGAAACCTGTGTTGTTTTATTTTAAATTTTTTTGAATTTCCTACTGTGATATAATTATTTGTATTAGATATGTCAATTTTTAGTTGTCTCAAAGTGTCATTTCCTATCAAGGCGTCGAAAGGAGATAAATTGGGCATAAGAAAGAATTTAACGTTAGAATTTGGCAAATTGAATAGGTTTGCATTTGTGTGGTGTGTAATTTTAAGGGTTTTTCCTCTTCTTGTCTTAGCTTCTAGATAAGGCAGAGAGGAGTTTTTCAATCTAAAAAATTTATGTCTGCAAAATCAGAGATGGCATTTTCAAGTTGATATTCTTGTGAGAATACTTCGAAGTATTCTTGAGGAATATCGTATTGAGTATTGGTAAATGAATTGTCAGTAGAATATTCGTTGTTGCTTTGTAGGTTAGAATCATTTTCGTTATCAGGGATCTCTTGGGATTGATTAGGAGATGAATCCGTTTCTTTGTTATGGGAAAAGTCTGGTGTTGGATTTTGAGTATTTATGTGAAAATTCCTCTGTCGTTTTGGGTCAACATTGGATAAAAATGGGGGACGCTTAGTAGGAAATTGATTTTGCTGAGGTCTATTCATGTAATTTACTGCTCTTGATTGTAAACTACGATCAACGTCCATTGGTTCCGGTGTTGGTTGTGGTTTTGGGGCTAACGGTCTAGGTGGTGGTGCATTGCCATGATAATTATGGAATCTTGGTGCCATATTAAATTGTTGTGAGTTTCTTTGAAAGTATTGTTGTTGATTTGTTTGTGGATAGTATGGGTATTGGTAATGTTGTTTTTGAGGGTAGTATGCTAGTTGTGGGTGAAAAGTATGTTGTCTTAACTGTTGGGTGTATTGTGGAATAAAGGGTCGATTAATTTTTGGAGGAGGTGGGGGTGGTTTTTTTTAATACGGTTGGAATTTGCTCATTTCTTTTATTTTGGTTTTCTAACTTCATGCATAAATGTAAAGCTTGGGGTAAGTCTGACGGTTCTCTCATTGCTAAAAGTTGAGGTAGGTCACCGTTTAATCTATTTATGAACGTGTCTAATGCTTTATTTCTGTAAGATTTGGTTAAAACCTCTTCTGCTTCTGGAGTCGTGTTAAGACATGATATTTTATTTAAGAGAAGACTGAATTGATTGTAGACGGTTTGATAAAATTCTTGGATTGATAGTCGTCCCTGGGTGAGATTCGACATTTGTCTGTCCAGGGTACGGATATCTCTTTTGTCACCGTAGTGAGAAGTTAGACAGTTTTTAATTGCTTCCCAGTTTAGGGGTGTATTGTAGGATTCTAGAACTGTATTTGCTTGTCCTATTATTTTATTGCGAACTACACTCAATATTCCAAAATATTTTGAAGTGCCTTTTTTATTTTCATACAATTTCATAACTCTATCAACCGACTTTCTCCATGAGCTGAACTCTGAGGTGTTACCTGAAAAATCTCTTAAACATTTGACGACGTCTGGGGTTCTGTCAAGAGAATCTAAATCATTTAAGTCATTAATTGTTTCGTCTTTTAGCAGATTGGGTTCTGGGTGAATGAGAGCATTGACAATTCCGGTACACTGTTCTCTAACGCTGCCTTGGACTATAATTCTTATTAGATTTTCTAATTCTGGTGATAATTGAGGAGCCTGAGGATTAGGGTTAGCATTTTGCTGTGGGATGTTAAGGACTGGTGGTCGAACCAGATTGTTTGGGTTAGCCATTTTAATGAAAAAAATCTAAATTTATTTGAATTTTGGTAAGAGCTTCAAAGAAATTTTATTTAGAAAAAAATTTGTTTTTAGGTGAAATACTTTAAAATAAATTTATATTTCATAAAATTCTCGAATAATTTTCAATAATATGAAAATTTAATATATATTTTTATTAATTGATTTATTTTTTTTTTTTTTTTTTTTTTTTTTTTTTTTTTTTATTATTATTAATAGAGTGACTTACAGGTAAAATATAATTGGTAACATTTTAGATGCTGGTAGAAATGTCCAATTGAGGACAATTTGCTTTTAAATATTTTTGATGATATTCCAAGATCCCAGATAAAGTTGAATATTTAAAGTTGTTGTTTCAGCGAAATTTGCGTAGCGTAGTTTGAATTATATTGAGGCGCAAAAGATTCTTCAAATGTTTTTTTATAAATATCTCTGGAGAAAATTTATTATTTTTCTGTCGAAATTTTTTGTTTTGAGATTTGATGAATTGATAGGTTTTGAATGTTTTTGAATTTACTCATATCATTTTACTATTAGTCTTTCGATACAATTTTGTTTCACAGTGTAGAAGTTCAGACATAAAAGGTAGACCAATACTTTTTTGTTTTTAATTTCAATAGTTTTCACAATTTGGTTTTTATTTATTTGTTTTTTTTTTTTTTTTGTTTGTTTTATTGTTAAAAAAAAAGAAATAAATTTTTATTCGAAGATTTTGATTTTGTATTCAAAGTTTATTATTTTACGATCTGAACGCGCGAATGTGTTCCTTTTTACCGTAAGGTTACTGCGGATTCGACTGCGCTACAACCTGATCGGTTGCCTGTGGACGGACCTTACAAGCAGTGAAAATACGCAAAAATACGAGACGATCTTAAAACGCGTATTCCGATTTCGTTGGGCGCCAATTAATAATTTCCTTATAAAATTATTAGAAAAATAAAAAGAGAGTTTACTTTAGGTTTTTTCCAAACACCTTTTATTTTAACTTCCTTTATCAAACTTAATTGTGTTTTAATTTTTATTTAAAAATTATTTTATCAAACTTAAATGTCTTTTAATTTTTATTTAAATCTAATTATTCTTTACAGACTATGTCTGCTTTTTGCTTAGGTTCAAAATCAACTCAACTCAGTCCCATCGTCCAAATAGCATGAAGCCTCCAAAAGTGAGAATCTTTGTGCTGATAAAACAAAACATTGAATTCCACTTCATGTGCCGGTCAAGTACCCTGCTGTTGCGCAAGAATGGATTTGTCGTGAGGAATCATATAACACATTGCAATAAAAAAAAGGAAAAGACCCAACTGCACACATTGCATATTGAAGTCGCTAAATTCATCAGCGGCATTAGTGGAAAACAATTAGTGCTGACTTTGAAATATGAATGTTGCCCTTTATGTCGCAACTTTCAAACCAAAGCCAAAATTAAAGAAAAATAAGAGAAAAGCAGAAAAATATGAAAAAGATTTTATTTTTTAAAGAAATAACATTTAAGTCGTTAACTTATACAAGGTAAAGAAAAGGCCCAACAACACTCTCTTGGGGGACTCCCGCGTTTATTTGAAAGGTTTTTGTAATAAATGAGTTATGTCTTACTTGATACGTTGTATGTTTTAAGTATGACTCAAAGATCGCGTGAAAATTAAAGGGAAGTAATCTTCTGATTTTGTATAACAGTCCGTCATGCCAAACTTTATCGAACGCTTGTTGCATTTCAAGGAATACTGCAGAGCAGTACTCCCGATTTTCATAGGCAAGTCTTATTTCATTTGTAATCCGATTTACCTGTTCAATAGTACCGTGATGTTTTCTAAACCCGAATTGATGTGGAGGGATAATGTTCTGCTCTTGCAGATAAGGTGTTAATTTAGCTATGAGTAACTTTTCGAATAACTTTGAGAGACAAGGAGGCTAATTGGTCTATAAGAGGATGTTTGGGTAGGATCTTTTCCTGGGTTAGGCACCATTTTAAAAACCGACCGTTTCCAATCTTTTGGGAAGTAGCTGAATTCAATACTTGCATTAAATAAGACTGTTAAAAACTGTACTGCTACGAATGGTATATTTTTTAACATTTTTGGAGTGACAAGATCATGTCCCGGGGGTTTTTTGCAGACAAGTTCATTTTTTATGATACCGACAATTTCTCTTGAACTAATTTGTATGGAAATTCTACGAGTGTTTTCGGAAAAAGTTGGGAGAACATGCTCAGCATTGCTCGGATTCGATTGGAATACCTTATTGAGGTGCAAAGCAAAAACCATAGCTTTCTCTTCATCTGAGCGCGCCCATACACTGTTGAGACACCGAACGGGTGTTTCACTCTGTACTGGGGTCTTCATAGAGCGGCTTGCCAACCACAAGGAACTAGGATTTGAGCCTCTGGGCGTAAGGTTCTCGACAAAGTTGCGGGTTTTACATTCTTTCTCCCTATTTTAACTTGCTCTTAGCTTTTTTTCTACTTCTTTTAGCTTGTTTTTGGCCAATGGAGAACGGACCCGCTGCCATTCGCGCCTGAATCTTCGTTTTTCTGCGACGAGATTTTCAATTTCCCTATTAGAGAAGGCGTGTTTTGTTCTATATTTAGTATGAGGAGTCGATTTTTGCGCTGCTGATGCCAAATAAGAGTTAAAAAGAGTTACGGCATCGTCAATATGATCAATGCATTCAATTTTATAGTTAGTATGAATATGCGCACTTATGTGCTTTTTGTATTTTAACCAATTTGTGCCTGCATCTGTTAAGCTGGGTGGGCGTTCTACTGGTTCCGGATATTTGTTCAAAACGAATACAACTGGGGAATGATATGAGGAGAGGTCGGTTGCTGCTTTTGCAGAAATAAGCTCTCTTGAAATACCTTCATTTCTGACGATGTTGCTGTAGATGCTGTGTTGGATTGTTTTTCGGACATTTTTGTTGAAATATTTCCTTTAGCTGAATTTTCTAAATGTTATAGTGTGTTGTGTTTTTTGGAACATTTAGCGCAAGACCGAGACTGGCATTCCTTTGCACGATGATCATTTTTGAAACAATTAACACAGAGTTTTTGTGATTGTGTCCGCTTCAGTCGCTCTGCAACACTCATTTTGAGGAATTTTCCACAGTAATAAATTGGATGTCCCTCCTTGGAGCATACTTTACATAGTGTGACCTTGCTTGCTGCAGCTGAGGTAGAAGGCCTTACTTTTTGCTTTCCAATGGCGATTTCGAGAGTTTGGAACCGAATTTGCAAGAAGGAGAGCAGCTCTTCCGTCGTTGGAATAGCTCGTGGATCCCTTTGAGATTGCTCGAACAATAGATGGCCTTGTTTGTCTAATTTTTGAATTAGGATTTGGGAGAGTAACGGATCCCATTGAGAGGTGTCGATACCCATGTTGTTGATGGCCGCCAGACCTTCTATCATAATGTCGTGGGATTCTTTGATCTCTCTTGCGTCAGCAGTCAGTTTTGGTTATCATCAAAATATTATTTATTAATGTTGATATCAAAATTTTTTTGTTTTCAAATCGGTCCTGCAGGATACCCCAGGCAGTTTCATAATTGTTTTCTGTCAATGATAGGTGTCTTATTAATCTCTCAGCATCCCTCGTCATGTTCGATTTTAAGTACCACATTTTTTGTACCGCTGGTATTTCTTGGTCGTGGACCATTCTTACAAACAGATCTGAAAATGTCTGCCATTTTAAATAGTCACCATCAAACTTGTCTATGAAAATTTTCGGCATTTTGACTTCTGGCTGTCTTCTTTTATTCGATGATGTTTGCATTCGATTTTTTGACAGCATCGCCAACTTTTGCTGCACCAATTCCTCGATCTGGATATATGTGTCCATATTGTATCCTTCTTTGCTTGGGTCAGAGCATTCTCCCCAAATTAAAAAGTTTGCATCTTCTACTTGTTGCCATAGCTTGTTGATTGCGACTACAGCTTGTTCTGGTGCTTCTTAATTTTTTTTACTGTTCAATAGACGCCTCAGTGAAGAAATCATTGCTCCTTGTCTACGCATGATTGGGCCCAGCCCTCTTATGTGTTCCTCACCTTTGTTTACATTTGGGTTTACAGCTTGTAGTGGAGTTGCTTGTGGTGTTGGCTATAGCTTAATCATTGAGGAGTCAATTTCTTTCCTGAATTTAAAAACCAGATCCAACATTTTCGTATACAAATCGTCGTTAAAGTACTTTTCGTCGGAAGGAATGGGTTGTCATTGGATTCGAAACGAGTCTATGCTTCTTCCAATCGCTTTAGTCGCTCTTCAAAGTAGCCTAGAGTCTGCTTTCTCTCCTTAGAATCCTTTTTGTAATTCTGTATGATTCTATGAGTACTGTCTGCCAACGATTTTTGAGATTCTATTAATGTTGAGAATTGCTCCATCGTGTAATGTATCTTCGGTTTTCTTCTTCTGTTGATTTATGTCCAACGTCTTCTTGAAGCGTTTTGTTGAACGATTAATTTATGTTTGATTTTTGCCAATATGTGGCAAAACGTATCCTTTATCGGTGTCTGACCGAATGTTAATGCGCGCGCTGAAACGGTTTGATTCGCGACGAACTAAACAAAATTCACTATGAAATAACGGGTTTTTATGATTCCGCATTTTGTGATCAATTTGATCCTGGTGGATCTCGGTCCACTTTTGTATATGATGTGGGACCGTCATGGTCACCAATGTTTAAGTTTAGAAAAGGGAAGCTAAATCAAATTACCGTGCAGCACATAAACTGCAGATATTTTAAATTTAACTTGGATCAGACAGCACATGAACTGTTGATCCTCGCAGTCAATATGAACGCTTAATTGAATTGATCAGTCAAGAGTTTAGAATTGGACTTATTTTTATTGATCATTTGCAATTCTTTTATACAATTTTATTGCTTAGTATGCTATTCTTATGACCAATATTTTGTTTATTTAATTAAATCGAATATTATGCATAAATATATTGGTTATGTATGAGCTAAACGAAATTTGATATCTTTTGAGTTCAACGTATGACTTTTTGCCTTGAATGCATTAAATGCTTACAAATAGGTTTTATTGTTTCTTCATTCACTTTTTTTTATTCTTTAGTACAAAATTAAACAACCCACTTAAATGAATTTAATGCACTCAGCGAACTTAACCATGATTTTTTTAAAAGGGCGCATTGTTATTCACAGTCCTTTTGATTTTCGAGCAGAACGAAAATTTTAAAAGAAAAATAGTTAAGTCAACAACATTTGTGGTTGATTTAAACTTTTTATACCCGACACTCTTTTATACTCGACTCTGTGTCGAGGGTATATTGCGTTTGTATGGTTGTGTGTAACACCCAGAACCAGTCGAGATAGACCATACAAAATATATATAGAGATGATCAGCGTCACCAGGAGATATGATTTAGCCACGTCCGTCCGTCTGTCTGTCTGTTTGTATACAGTTATCTTATAGAAGCAGTTGAGCTATCTTGACAAAATGTGGTATGCAAACTCATAGGCACATGAGTAAGAACAAGTTCAAAAGTGGACCCGATCGGACCATTTTTAGGGGTACCTCCAGTCAGGCCCGGACTGGCCCCAGGGCAAACCGGGCAAATGCCCGATGGGCCGCTATGCTGATGGGCCGCTATGCTAATGGGCCGCTATGCTGATGGGCCGCTTCTTAACGATCGAGTGGTAAAATATTCCAGCAAATTCTTTACATGTTTATATATTAATATAGAAATTTTTTTTATTTCCTCAATCATACATGTAAAGGGCCTATTATACCGGCGATAATGCATGGCCGTCATGCCTTGTATTTCGTGCATATATGTGTAATGCGTAATTCGGTTCCTTCGAAAACTCAATTGGTTTGTTCTAAATTAAACCATTGGAGAATGGGGCGTTAACTGCGGTAAATACCAATGGAATACTTTTATTTTCTAAAAATTGTTTAAATTCCTTTGAATTGATTCCTGGATACTGATCTGACAGAATCATCCCAACTCTATTAGTATCGGTTACCATTCTTAGTAATTTTATAAAATCGCTTGCATTTTGCGTTTTTGACGTTGAAATAAATGCATATCTCGTAAAATGATCCACCAGTAGATGTAAATATGTTTTTGTAGATCTAGATCCGCCTAAACCACCTATTGTATCAATTGACATTATTTCAAATGGCTCTTCTGCTGGTCCTAATTGTGATAATAATCCATATTTTTTTTGCCCTCTTGTTTTATTCTTTATGCATATTGTACAGTGTCTACATATTTCGTTTATACTTTTTATCAAATTCCTTGCGGTATAAAATGGCATTATTTTAGTTTGTAATTGCCTTATTCCGATATGACAATAATTTTCATGTACTTGTTGGATGAGTTCTTTACTAAAACTTTCTGATAAGATTATCTTTTCTTTTGATTTAAACTTCTTGTAATATAGTTTATTCTTTAATACCATTTTATCTTTTATTTTTTGTAAATTTTCATTATTGCATTGATCTTTGATAAGATCGTCTATTTTTATCAGGTTTACAATTTTTAATTGTTCGTCCTCATTTTCAAAAGTTTCTAAAATTGGATTTCTACTTAAACAGTCAGCCTCTGAATTATTTTTCCCAGGTAAATATCTTATTGTGAAGTCATACTGTGATAAATAGTATGTAAGATCACCCAATTCTTCATCTGTTCTGCATTTTATGTTTAGATTTTCTAACGGTTTATGGTCTGAAAACACTACAAATGATTTTCCAATAAGCCAATATTGCCAATATTTTATCGCCTCTTTTATGGCTAAACATTCTAAATATATTGCTTTATGCTTTTTTTGGCTATTTGATAGTTTCTTTGAAAAGAATGCTACTGGCTTTTTTTCTCCATTTATTTGTTTTTGTTTTAGTACGGCACCTATACCTTGTATACTTGCATCTGTATATATGTATATCGGTAATTCTGGATCATATATTTCTAGTACTGGTTTTGAACAAAGCATTTTTTTCATTTTATCGAAAGCGTTTTGACATTCGTCTGTCCAGAGAAATTTTTGTCCTTTCCTCAATAATTTGTGAAGTGGGTCTAAAGCTATAGCTACATTTGGTATGTATTTATTATAAAAATTTATTTTCCCTAAGAACTGCCTGACATTCTTTTGTGTTTTTGGTACTGGGAAGTTCTGAATTGAGATTAAATTATCTTTTAATGGACATATAGAATTGTCACTTATGATATGACCTAAATATTTAACCGAACTTTCAGCAAATCTGCATTTTGTAAATTTTAATCTGAATCCTTCAGTGTTTATAGCTTCTAATAATTGCGCTAAATTGTTTATATGGTCCTTGAAAGTTTTTGAAAATACCAATATATCATCTATATAGTTGACCGCAAAGTTTGAAAGCTTGTGTTTTCTTATTATATTACTAAGAATTCTTTGAAATATTGCTGGAGATGTTTTTAGTCCAAATGGCAAACAAGTCCATTGGAAATGCCCTTCTTGAGTTACAAAAGCAGTTTTTTTCCGATCTTCTATTCTTAAAGGAATTGACCAAAAAGCGGAATTTATGTCTAATGTTGAGAAGTATCTACAGTTTCTTGTTTTTACCATTAGGTCCCCAATTAATGGAAAAGGTTGTGATTGTGGTACTACGATTTTGTTTAATGCTCTGAAATCAATGCATAATCTATTTTTTTTATTTTCCTCTTTCTTGTAAACTAATGTTACTGGCGCTGCAAATGGGCTATAAGATTCTTCTATCAAATTTTTTTCTAGTAATTTTGCAATTTGCGTTTCTATTTCTTTTCTATCTTGCATATTGCATTTATATGGTCTCTTACTGCAATATCTATCAATCGTTAAATCGATACGGGCTTCATAATCTTTTACCGTACCTACATCATATTTATCTTTCGCAAAAATTCCATTATATCTTTCGATTAATCTATCTATTTCAGTTTTTTCATGAAGTTGTAAGTGATTTACGGAGATTTTAAAATTTGATACATTTATGTGTTCATTAAAATTTATAGCGTATTTGTTTACAACATTTCCATTAAGTTCAGATTTTGTTTCTTTTTTTTGCGTAATATTCAAATGTTCATCTTGCATAAGCTTAAATTCTGTTATTATATCTAATCCAATCAGAAAATCATATTGAAAGTTATTTTTATCTATTACAAAAATATTCATAATTTTTTCTATATCGAATATTTTAATCTTCATGGTTACAATTCCTTCTGTTTTCTTTACACCATTAATCGTTGATAATTTCGTCACTTTTGTGTCCGCTATGTTGTTATTTTTAATTTTTAATAATCTTGAATTAATTAATGAAACGTTTGCCCCTGAATCATATATACCAAATATTTCCATTTTATCTTGTAGTATTAATTTTAATTTGATTAATGGTGGAATTATAAGTTTTTTGTATCTGTTTCGCATAGTTCAGACTCTATTTCTGTATTATTAACAACCTTTATCTGATTATCTTTTAAAGTTTTCTCATTAGTTTTGAACCAGCATGAGGATTCAGTATGGTAACGGTTAATCTTTCCTTTCTTTTCGCAAATTTTACATGGATGTTTTTGTTGTTTTTTATCCAAATTTTCTTTTGAATCTCTACTAAAATTGTTTTTCTTTATTAGGTGTTCCATGCTGGCCAATTTAGCAAAAAAATCTTTAGATGTAATTATTTCTGTTCTAATTAATTTATCCGTTATGAACTCCGGTAACCCAACTGCAATAAGATTTATTAACGTACTGTTGTCTATGTCTTTGTTCATTTCTAATAAAATTCTTTCTTTTTTTAAAGCATAATCTAGTAGCGGTCCATTTATATATTTGAACAAAAGTGCATACCTAATCATCGACCAACCCTTGTTTGTATATGTTGTACAAAAATTTTCTTTCCATGTTTTCCAGTGTGATGTTAAAGAATATTTTATGAGCATTGAATTGTACCAATCTATGGCAGACCCTTCTAAAAATAATCTTAAAGCCTCTATTTTTTCTGAGTCTTGTTCTATATTTAAGCGCACATATTCACTTTCTAATGTATTTATCCATTGTTCACCATTTGCATTTTTCCCTGAAAATTTAGCAATGACAAACCTTTCTGATAGCTTTGTTAAATTTGTGCATAATTTTTTTTCTTCATATGTTGATTTCGGTTGCATCGCTATTTCCTCCAAATAAAAATCGTGAAGCATCAGATTTTCATCTTCATCCATGTAAAACGTTTTTAATTCTTTCGTTAATGATATCCAAATATTCCTTGTTTGGTGTCGATGGGTTAACGTTTTCCTCACTTTTTCCACCGCTTTTGTTTTGCATAACTCATTATGCATTGCTAATTCTTGATATTCCAATGGGATTTTATAACTGTTACCTCGTGGAGTTCCAATTGCAGTCAGCTTTATTACATTTGTTTTTTTTTCTGCCGCCGCTGTCATCGAAAACGTGAATAGCAACTTTCCCATACTGTACTTTTCCAAAGTTGTCGTTTTGTAATGCGTAATTCGGTTCCTTCGAAAACTCAATTGGTTTGTTCTAAATTAATTAGGTTTTTATTAATTTTACAAAACACTTAGAACTAAATAACATAATTACCTAAATTAATTAGGAAAACGACAATTAAAGTTCTTTCATTCCGTTTGAAGTTTTCTTACGCAACTCTTTCTCATTCGGCGTGAGCTAATTGACTGATCGCTTACACAGAACTGTATCAAGTCTTAAACCGGTTTCAAGTCAGCATTAATGACTTTGTGAGCGGATGACTGATGCTCTCAGTTATTTGCTTACATATGTATGCCGGTCTAATATGCCCATAAAGGACTAGTGCAAATATTGGACATTAAGTGTGCTTTTAGACACGCCGATTTTTGGCCGATTTTGCTGGCCGATTTTTTAAAATGTTGGCAAGAGAGGACTGAAGAGGAAGGGAACAAGTACAAATCGTTCGCACCAACGAT
The DNA here is from genome assembly GCA_020466095.1 of Chlorops oryzae. Taxonomy (NCBI): domain Eukaryota; kingdom Metazoa; phylum Arthropoda; class Insecta; order Diptera; family Chloropidae; genus Chlorops; species Chlorops oryzae. Next base: position 88,262,914 of record CM035806.1, read on the forward strand.
TTTGTGTCTGAAAGCGCAATAAAGCTAGCCACTAACGACAAACGTGTTCGTTCGATCGGTTTGAATGCGATTGCCCATACATTTTAAAAATCCGACGAATCGTTTGACAACAACGCCATACACGCAAAAAACGATCTCAAGCATCGAACGAACATATTTGTCGTTAGTGGCTAGCTTAAGTGAGTCGCTTTAAGCGGCTTACGCAGCTTTGTAAAAACTACCTCAAGAAATTTTCTCAATATTTTTTGAGGTAAAAAAGTAGTATAAAGAAGGCAATCAGCTGTGCCGATGCCATATTAAAAATAAAAAAACAACAAAGAATGACATTTGAGCGCGAAATATATTTCTAAATCTGTTGAAGAATGGAAAGTACGATCGATTTACGATATTTTGTATATATTTACAATCAATATTCAATTAAATCTACATTTTTATTTCTCTTTTAGTAAAGACGTTGAGTATTTCAATTTCTAATGCGAGCTTTATTCTGACCATATTCATTTAACTCCAAAAAAAGTATCAAAAAAATTTCTCTCTTTTTTCAAAAGCTGGAGACTGTCACAAGGAATTTTCTTGCCAAAAATTTCTTACGCATTTCTTGAGCAATTTTTAATATGGAGTTTTCGATTTATTGCGAAGCTGCGTAAGCCGCTTTAAGCTGAAACTTTTGCAATCGGAAAAGCTCTCATGTCAACCCTTTCAACAACAGCTGATATTTCAACAGCTAAAGTTTAGTTGCCATTTCGTTCTTGATTTTACATTCAGAACATTTGCATCTTACAACGCATTATTTTTTTAATAAAAATTTGAATAGTTTTATGCTCGGTAAGTTTAATTTGTAAGTAGAATATCGCACCGAATGTTTCAAAAGTGCTAAAGGATAGTCCATCGCTGGTTTTCGTGTGCGAAGTTGCTTACAAGTACCGATTTAACGTGTTCCGTTTTTAATTTAGGAATCGGCTGCCGTGAGTTCAGAAATGGAAAGGAAGGAAAAACGCAAAGGTGGAGCGGAAAAATTGAGAATTAAAAAGCAAAAACTATTAGAAACCAGTGGAAAAAAATGCGTTAAGTTGACTGATGTTTTTAAATGTAAGTCTGCAATCAATGTTGAAAAAGAAGCAGCAGAGGTAGAAGTAGCAAGTATCACTTCATCTATAAGTCAGGAACATCTACAAGTCGATGATAGTGAAACCGAAAAAAGCCAAGAAAATGCTTATTTTTCTGAATTCGATTCGAACACAAACCCGCTTCGATTTGAAAAAGACACTCGGTTTGACTATTTTACTCGTCCTGAAAAAGATAAACTTGATTTGTTCTTCAAGTATCATCCAAAGCAAGACATTCTTGATCCGGTGTTAAGAAAAGCTTTTTATCGTAACGATGAGTCCAATCGCAGGTGGTTAAGCTATAGTGAAGAAAATGCTGCCTTGTTTTGGTCAGTTTGCTTAGCATTTTATAAAAATTCGAATACTAACTCTTCTCCTTTTTTAAGAGGAATGACAGATAGAAGACATATTCATCTCAGACCTGACGAACACGAAAAAACTGAAACGCATCGTTCTTGCGCTGAAGCTTATTTCTTAAGATCCCAAAACAGAAGTATGGATAATTTACTTATCTGTAATCAAATGTCTTTACATCGAACACAAGTACGAAAAAGGCGCGAAATTCTGCAGCGTATAATAGATATAGTTAAATTTATTGGGAAACGAGGCCTAGCATACAGAGGTGACAACCTAGAATCAGCATTCAGCTTGGAAGACGTTTCTGTAGATCATGGAAACTTCTTAGAACTGGTGTTGCTTCTCAGTAAATAAGATGTTATATTGAACGATCATTTGAAGGAAAGTATTAAAAAGAGTAAAAAACGCCGGGATACGGAAAAATGCGGTAAAGGCATAGGATCATTAGTAACTTTTATGTCTAAATCAACTATAAATAAGGTTATTCAAGCTATTGGTAATCTTATAGCCAGGAATATTAGTCGTGAAGTACAAGCTGCTGGCATGTTTTCATTACAAGTGGATACGACTCAAGATATTTCTTGTAAAGACCAATGCTCAATTATTATACGTTATGTTACAAATGGTATTGTATATGAAAGACTTCTTGCTATGGCAGAATGCAAGCACTCAACTGGAAAGGAAATGTTTACGTTAGTAGATTCAGTTTTAAAGTCTTCCCAAATTGATATCAAAAAGTGCATTGGTAATTCGACTGACGGAGCTGCTAATATGCAAGGCCAATATAATGGATTTTCTTCATGGCTTTCCAAAGAGTCTCCAGAACAAATTCACTTCTGGTGCTACGCGCATGTATTGAATTTAGTATTAGGAGATACTACTAAAGTTGTTATTGAAAGTGCATCATTATTTAGCTTGCTAAATGATGTCGCTGTATTTTTTCGTGAATCGTACTTACGTATGAATATTTGGGAACAAACTTAAGTAGCCAGAAATACAAAACGCCTTTCAACTATTGGAGAAACACGTTGGTGGTCTAAGGACACTGCTTTGAAGAAAATTTTTGGTTCATTCTCAAACATGGATTCAGCTTTATATGTAACACTTTTATTGACTTTAGACACAATTCAAGAAAATATGACTTTTAAACCAGAAATTCGTGCAAAAGCGAAAGGTTACTTAGAATCATTCTGCAAATACGAGACTTTGATCACAGCAAAAGTATTTTTAAGAATTTTTGAAGTTACTACGCCTCTCTCCAAATACCTACAAACTGATGGCTTAGATGTATTCAAAGCTTATCATAACAGGTTGGCTGATAAGTCCCCGGTCTGACACATAGATGGCGTTTTTAGTATTAAATGCATATTATTTTTATATAGTGGCAACCTTCAAATGATTCGTGTCAAAATTTGACGTCTGTAAGCCAATTAGTTTGTGAGATAAAGCGTCTTTTGTGAAGCAATTTTTGTTATTGTAAAAAAAATGGAAAAAAAGGAATTTCGTGTTTTGATAAAATACTGTTTTCTGAAGGGAAAAAATACAGTGGAAACAAAAACTTGGCTTGATAATGAGTTTCCGGACTCTGCCCCAGGAAAATCAACAATAATTGATTGGCATGCAAAATTCAAGCGTGGTGAAATGAGCACGGAGGACGGTGAACGCAGTGGACGCCCGAAAGAGGTGCCGACGAAAACATCAAACAAATTCAGAAAATGATTTTGAATGACCGTAAAATGAAGTCGATCGAGATAGCAGAGACCTTAAAGATATTAAAGGAACGTGTTGGTCATATCATTCATCAATATTTGGATATGAAAAAGCTCTGTTCAAAATGGGTGCCGCGCGAGCTCACATTTGACCAAAAACAACAACGTGTTGATGATTCTGAGCGGTGTTTGCAGCTGTTAACTCGCAATACACCCCAGTTTTTGCGTCGATATGTGACAATGGATGGAACATGGCTCTATCACTACACTCCTGAGTCCAATCGACAGTCGGCTGAGTGGACAGCGATCGGTGAACCGTCTCCGAAGCGTGGAAAGACTCAAAAGTCAGCTGGCAAAGTAATGGCCTCTGTTTTTTGGGATGGGCATGGAATAATTTTTATCGATTATCTTGAGAAGGGAAAAACCATCAACAGTGACTATTATATGTCGTTATTGGAGCGTTTGAAGGTCGAAATCGCGGCACAACGGCCCCATATGAAGAAGAAAAAAGTGTTGTTCCACCAAGACAACGCACCGTGCCACAAGTCATTGAGAACGATGGCGAAAAATCATGAATTAGGCTTCGAATTGCTTCCCCACCCACCGTATTCTCCAGATCTTGCCCCCAGCGACTTTTTCTTGTTCTCAGACCTCAAAAGGATGCTCGCAGGGAAAAAATTTGGCTGCAATGAAGAGGTGATCGCCGAAACTGAGGCCTATTTTGAGGCAAAACCGAAGGAGTACTACCCAAATGGTATCACAAAATTGGAAGGTCGTTATAATCGTTGTATCGCTCTTGAATAATAAAAACGAGTTTTGACAAAAAAATGTGTTTTTCTTTGTTAGACCGGGGACTTATCAGCCAACCTGTTATGATATCGCAAGCATGTTCTGAACTCAAAAATATGGTCAGAGATTTTGATACGGTTCAGAAAGCTGCAGATAATTTTATTTCTTTGACCAATGAACAGATAAATAAATTTGAAGATTCGGATATAGAAGTCCAAACAAAATTTCCAGAAAAGCGGCATAGGAAAAGAAACTCGATACCAGCTGAAGTTTCACGGGATGAAATTATCGCTGACAGACTTTTTGTATATAGAGTTAATGTACATAATATTATTTTTGACACCATCACTATGAGCATGGATCGCCGTTTTCTTGCAAACAAAAAATTGTATGCAGATTTATCTTGGCTTGATCCAAGACGCTTTCCCGATATACGTAAGAATAAGCTTCAATCGGACGAACTGAGTGAGCTAGCACGATGTCTATTGAAATTTAACGACAAAATTACAAGTGAAGATATGCGCATTGAACTACAAAACTTGGCTTTGCATTGGGATAAACTCAAAACTACTGAAATAGAAGATTTTAAAATAGTAACGGAAGGAGAAGAAACTGAAACCGAGGAAATTGAGAACATGGATTTTGGAAACATGGAAGCTGAATATTTTTTAAAATGTGAGGCACGCCATGCATGCAAAAATTGTGCCATTTGTTGCTACAAAATTTTGCACCAGTATAATCTATTGACGAATGCTTACACTTTAATGGGACAAGCATATAAGTTTCTGCTCACATTATCTTTGAGTCAAGTAGCTTGCGAAAGGAGTTTTTCAACTTTAAAAATTATAAAAAATCGTATGAGGAGCATCTATGCCACAGTAATTTGAATTGCTTCATGATAATGGCAGTAGAAAAGGATCTACTTATAAACTTAGCATCTGACGATATAATAGATGAAATAGCTGAAAGCAGTGAACTTTTCCGAAAATTATTGACTTCATAAATTTATACCTAATAAAGTGAAAAAAAAGTATTTTTATACCTTTTCCGAAGGAAAGGGTATATTAAGTTTGGCACGGAGTATGTAACATACCAAAGGAGTCGCGATAGATATAGACATATATATATATATTCTTGATCAGGGTGACAAGAGGAGTCGATCTAGCCATGTCTGTCTGTCTGTCTGTCTGTCTGTCTGTCTGTCTGTCTGTCTGTCTGTCTGTCTGTCTGTCTGTCTGTCTGTCTGTCTGTCTGTCTGTCTGTCTGTCGGTCACACTTTAGTTTTTCGTAATTTACTCCTAAGCCATGAAAGATATCATATTGAAATTCGGCATGAACATGAACCAGGTAAATGTCCGAAAAACTGCATAAAAGCTGTTTTCGTAGTCCCTCCTTGGGTCGTGGGAAGTGGTTCAGAAGTTTCAAAAATCACGATTTTTAAAGTTTTTCCTGGATAACTTTTTTACTATACATCCCAGCTTATTGAAATTTGGTGTGTGTATAGCTACCATGTAGACTTAAGCTTTCGCTGAAAAAAAAATAGCGACATCGCTATAACTATGGTCATCATCCTACACATTAGAAAAAAACACTCTTTCTCTTATTCTCATATCTGTATACAAAAATGATTTTTTTTTGCTTCTTCCGATTGTGTATTTTGCCGCCAAATAAAGTCGTCCATTGTGGATAAATTTTGACCATGACCACATTTCGCGAAATTCGCAAAAATTGATTTCCACTATTTTGAATTGAGTATTTCGCAGCTAAACAAAATGTCCTCTAAGGGTTAAAATTTGATCAAGACGACCATCCGCGAAATTCGCGAAAATTTGATTTTCACTATTTTGAAGTGAGTATTTCGCAGCTAAACTAAATTTCCTCTAAGGGTTAAAATTTGATCAAGACCACCATCCGCGAAATTCGCAAAAATTTGATTTTCACTATTTTGAAGTGAGTATTTCGCAGCTAAACTAAATTTCCTCTAAGGGTTAAAATTTTATCAAGACCACCGTTCGCGAAATTCGCAAAAATTTGATTTTCACTATTTTGAATTGAGTATTTCGCAGCTAAACAAAATGTCCTCTAAGGGTTAAAATTTTATCAAGACCACCATTCGCGAAATTCGCAAAAATTTGATTTTCACTATTTTGAATTGAGTATTTCGCAGCTAAACAAAATGTCCTCTAAGGGTTAAAATTTTATCAAGACCACCATTCGCGAAATTCGCAAAAATTTGATTTTCACTATTTTGAATTGAGTATTTCGCAGCTAAACAAAATGTCCTCTAAGGGTTAAAATTTTATCAAGACCACCATTCGCGAAATTCGCAAAAAATTGATTTTCACTATTTTGAATTGAGTATTTCGCAGCTAAACAAAATGTCCTCTAAGGGTTAAAAATTTATCAGACCACCATTCGCGAAATTCGCAAAAAATTGATTTTCACTATTTTGAATTGAGTATTTCGCAGCTAAACAAAATGTCCTCTAAGGGTTAAAAATTTATCAAGACCACCATTCGCGAAATTAGCAAAAAATTGATTTTCACTATTTTGAATTGAGTATTTCGCAGCTAAACAAAATGTCCTCTAAGGGTTAAAAATTTATCAGACCACCATTCGCGAAACTCGCAAAAAATTGATTTTCACTATTTTATATTGAGTATTTCGCAGCTAAACAAAATGTCCTCTAAGGGTTAAAAATTTATCAAGACCACCATTCGCGAAATTCGCAAAAAATTGATTTTCACTATTTTGAATTGAGTATTTCGCAGCTAGACATATTGTCCTCTAACGGTTAAAATTTGACCATGACCACCATTCGCGAAATTTTTTTGCTTAATAATAATCTCGAGTTTTAGAAGCTAAATCGAAGTACAGATAAGGTATAAATAGATATCCAAGCTAGAACAACGAAAACGGCAGGAATTTTCGTTAAGGTAATGTTTTAACATATTTTAGGCTGAGGAAAAGGTATGTGTGCAATCGGCTTTGCCGATGTAAACTTCTTTACTTGTTTATATTTTTATTGTAACTTTTTATTTTTTTAAGGTGGGAGGGCCGGTTATCTTTAAAATGCCCGGGCCGAAATTGAGTCCCAGTCCGGGCCTGCCTCCAGTGCTAGGGTATGTTACGAAAATCACAAAAACTGCTCTAAAATCGAAGTTTTTCAACATATTTTAATGAAATTTGATATTTGAACGTGTTTCAAGACAAGTAATGCGATTTCCAAAAATTTAAAAAGTGGGCGTGGCAGAAGGGCGTTCTTCAAAATTTGTCCCCTACACCCGAAATACAAATGGGACTTCCACTAAATTTGTCACTTGTGATTCTTTTGTAGCCATAAACATCCTCCCACAATATTTCCTTGGTCGGTCCATTATTAAGGGTACCTCCAGTACTACGGTCTGTCACAAAAGTCCCAAAACTGCCTCAAAATCTGACTTTTTCAACATATTTCAATTAAACTTCGAAACGGCGAAGAAAAGGGACGGTTTTCATAAAGAAATTTAACTAACGCCGGTATATGGGGCCCCTAATGGCCTTAAAAACTTCTTGAATATCTTTACTTAGTGGTCCTGTTTTGTGGGCGTGGTTCAAAAATTATTTAAACATTGTGTCTTTGTCGGGTATTTTATTGTCAGGCTCGCCTGACTATAACACGCTTACTTGTTAAGCTTTGCAAAAGCAGTCACGACAACGGAGTGACAAAATTGAATGAAGTCCATCCGATGGCTATTTTTGGGGTTATGTTCAGCAGAGGGCTCTGTGTCCATGTGCTTTGAACGTTAAATAAATTTTTTTTTTTGACATTTTTTCTTTTATAGGTATTTTAGACAATTTTTTTATTTTAAAAATTATCTTGTCATCTCAATTATGTCCGTGGTTAGTTCAACAATTTAAATTTATATCCATTTTGGAAAATTATCATGTCAATTCAACCTGAAACAAAGCTGCTTCAAAAGGAAAATCTTTATTTTTTTCAACAAGAAAGATTGTTAAATTAAAAGTTTTCCTTATTGAAGCCATTTTGTATGTTTTTCCTTTTGATTTAACCAGTTTTCTTGTTGATTTTTTTCTCTGTTTGTGTTTTCAGTAAAATGCTTGTAACTTGCGAACCACTCAACACATTTCATTGATATTTATTGTACTGGTAAACTACAAAAAGGGACATATCTTGGAAAATAATTGGACTTCCTTTTCCTCAAGCCACGCCCACAAATAAGCGTTTATCGTAACTTGTGAAGTATGTTAAAAGGCTAGAAGCTTTAAATTCGCAATATAGGTTGACAAAGGCGGATGAAAGGTGTAGGAAAAAGATTTATGTGGATCGCCCACTGCCACGCCCACAAATGAAGATTTTTCGTAACTTCCGATGTAAAAGGCGTAGAAGCTTCAAATTCGCAACATAGGCTGACCAAGGCGAATGAAAGGTGTAGGAAAAAATGTATGTGGCCCGCCCACAAATGGAGCGGCAAAACATAGTGCGCCAATAATGTCGGGACGATGATCGACTTTAACTTTCTTACTTGTTTTATTTATCCATTTGTTTCATAACTCGTCATTGAGCCTAAATTTAATTCGAAGCTATAGATACCATGAAATTCGAGGTCCTTTGAAAGCTGCTCTTTTTTCGAGCCTGAAAAATGTTTTTTTTTTGTGTCACAATTGCCACTTTTATATGCCTTGGAAATTTTATTTTTCTGTATAGAATTCCATATAATTAGTGTCACCCTTTGATCGAAATCAGCTGTTCACAGCTGTAGCTGGTTTCTGTAAGATGAACAAACGGTCTCTGAATCTTTCTGATATTGGCGACAATGGTAATAGCAATATTTATGTGCACGAATGTTTGACCAAAACAAATAGGGAAATAATGCATCATGCGACATAAACTACTCTCAGCTGCCTTTTCCATAAGGGGCCAGGTGTTTGTGAGAGGAATATTACGAACTGAAATGCGGCGAGTGGCCACATTAAGAGATGTTGACATTATTGCTGGCAATTACAATCACAACAACAGCAACAACAACAACATAGCAACATAATTTGATATTTAAAATGTGTTTACGCCACACGGTATCGTCTAAACAAGGCCATTTCGCCGAGAGTTATCGTCTTACCAATTACTCTTGACATTTTATACGTACTCGGTACGAAGTGTTCGTTCTTCTCTATCTTGCAAATTTAGCAGCCAACTTAAGAAAGAAGAAGAAAAAAGCCGGCAGAAAGGAAAAAGAGAGATCACGTCGCACTACGAAGAACATCGTTATCTATAATATAAAACGTATCAGACAACCATCGGTATACCTTTATACCTATCAGTAATTTTGAAAATCCGCTCCGGTCCTACGAACGTAGGAGCAACCTTTCAACATATTTTTATACACACCACGTTCACGCGGCGTTGCGAATTTATTAGCAAGGAATCCACTTGGCAGCGAGAAATCTCCTGTTGTACATATCCTCATCTCATCATTATATAATAAAAAGGAATAAGGCGGAGGAGCCTTCTTTTAGTTGACCCAACACCAACTGGCTTTCTTCAATTCTGACCGATAAGGGCAGAGGCAAAAGTAAGGGAAGGGACGCAAGTAAGTTATCCTCTCTTTACTCTTGAAGTCGCAAGCAGAGCTTATTTCTCCATATACAAAATGAGTATAAAAACAATGGCAAAAATCTCGATTGTAAATTTTTCTTACAACAAAATCACTGATCATCTGTTTATTAGGTTCTTCGTTGCCTTATTTCTCATTCTCATTTTCTCTTTCTTAATCATTTGTTTACGAAAATCATTGGTTGAATTTATGAATTTGGTAGATTTTATGCTGCATATTCTAAAATTGTTTTCTTGTAAATTGAATTGTTATAATAATTTTGATTTTGCTTCTCTTATAGCTATCAGCCGTCAATTTGAAAGTGCCAAATACTATTATCTTTATGGATAACATCATTTCGAGTCTCAGTAACTACAATGAACACTTGCGCGATATTTTGAAAGTTTTTCTGAAAAATAATTATGGTTTTCCTTTGTGCTACTTCAATGCTAGAAGCCTAAATGTACCTAAGCTTGATTATCTCAACCATGCGTTTAACCAGGTAGATGTTGATGTGGTTTGTGTAACTGAAACTTGGTTCAAGCCAGAATTTAATAATAATATATTTCAATTATGTGACTATGACTTTCTTCGTAATGATAGAGCCAGTGGTGCACGCGGTGGTGGCATTGCTATTTACTTAAAGAAAGGGCTGAAGCGAACAGTACTGTATAGATCAGACTGCTTCGAGGAAGTTGAATCCATGTTTGTTAAAATTGTAAATTGTCGCTGTAAGATTCTTATAGTTGTTGTATACAATCCTCGTAGATCTCGCAACGTGGATAATTTATTTAACAAGATAAGTGATTTAGTCATGCTTATGAACATATAGTTACATGTGGTGACTTTAATGTCGACCTTTTGGTTAAAGACTCACTTTCCGCCAATCTTAGAAGCTTGTTTAGTTCTGTTGCATTGAATATTCTAAACGAATTCCCTACCCGCTTCGCCCCTTATGTGAAGCCAAGTCTACTTGATTTGCTATGCGTATCCAGCGTATCCAACGTACTTAAAAATGATCAACTTTCCTTGGCAGGTATTTCTGATCACGACACGTTGCGCATCACGTATGACCTCCCATTCAATTGCGACGATCATAAGCAGAGTATTTCCTTCCGTGATTTTAAGCATATCAATCATGACCTGCTATATGCAGAGGCAAATTGTCTTCCGTGGAATTCCTGTTGGAGGTTTCCTGATGTCAATGATAAGATTGAATGCTTTTCCAGATTGATAAACTATTTATATAATAAATATGTCCCCGAAACTACAATTCGAATCAATACCAATAAGAAGCCCTGGTTCACAGCTGAGGTGAAGTTACTATACGAAATTCGAAGAGAAATTTCTATGGCTCCCAACTTAATTCATGTCAACCATCTAAAACTCTTTGGAATAACCTAAACAAAATCGGTATATGTACACCGAGAGAAAAAGGTAGTTATATTAACTGAAAAAGCAGGTTAAAATAACCGAGTTCACCGTTAATTGTTAGCTTATGTGTAGTAGCGGTCAATTCAACAGTACAAACACAGTCAATAACGATATAACTACCTGATGGTTGATAAAACTTTCTCGCGGTTAAATCAACTGTCACCAGCGACTGGGAAAAATTAGTTTTTGCTTTGACTTTTTTTATCTTCTTTTATTAATATTTTTTTTTTTTTATTAAATTATTATAACTTTTCTTTATTTATTTGTTTCTATTTAAATCTTCTTCTCTTTCATCTCTTTAAATTTTCTCGCCTCGGCCGAGCCTTGAACCGCTGACCTCCACTTCGCTGGGCGAACGTCTTAACCATTACGCTAAACGAACGAATTTAATTTGTTGGTGAAAATGCTCACTTGAGCTTATGGGTGCTCAAGTTTTGGGGAACGTGCATTGTTTCACTCCCAAAACTTTTTGCTTGAAAATGAACCATTAAAAAAAAATTAAATAAATTAAAATCTTAAAAATTTAGGAGAAAATGTTTGTCTTCCAAAACAACTACACTCTGAACAAAAAAAAAAAACTAATTAAAAAAAAAATCCAGAAAAATTCCCGCCGCCACCAGGGATAGAACCCCGAAGCTCACGACTGTTGAGTCACAGCTTAAAAAAACTGAGCTATCGAAAACTCTGGAGACGGTTGATCAGAATGCGAACTTATACGTCTAAGTGAACGAAAGCGAATTTGAACATAAAAAGTAACTGTTTTTCAACGGTTCATTTGACTGCCTTTTTCAGTGCATTTAACGCGGAATACAGTTTATTTGACCACTCTTACTTTAACTGTTCTAAGTAGTTGATTTAACTGTTGTTATTTCTCTCGGTGTAGCAAGGTGAACTCTGATTATAACATTGATGTTAATGAGTTAAATAATTACTTCTTATCTTCCACCCAAGCATCAAGCATTTCGTCATTTGAAATTGATCAGAGGCATAATTTTCAAACTGAAAATGAATTCACGTTCTCCTGTCTTACGGAAGTGGATGTCCTTCGAAGTATTCTCTCCGTGAAATCGAATGCTGTGGGGCATGATAAAATTAGTTTGCGCTTTATCAAACTAATCACTCCATTCATTATTTCGCCACTTACGCATATGTTAAACTTTTCAATTACTTTGTCTAAGTTTCCGTCTTCAAAGAAGGTTGCCATTGTAACTCCCGTTCCCAAGGTCAGGGTGCCCAGTGATTGTAAAGATTTTCGTCCCATCAGTTTACTACCTTGCTTGTCGAAAGTATTTGAAAAGTGCCTATACTGGCAGCTTGTAGAGTATTTAAACAGAAGCAAACTGATAAGTGAAATCCAATCTGGATTCAGACGTGACCACAGTTGCACAACTGCAACTTTAAAAGTCTTGGAAGACATTCGAGCTGCTTTTGATGGCGGTCAGCTGACTATTCTTGTGCTATTAGATTTGTCTAAGGCATTTGACACTTTGGATCATGACATCTTACTTGGGAAGTTGATATATTATTTTTCTCTTTCTGGTAGTGCGCTTATTATATTAAAATCCCACCTCTCTGATAGAGAGCAGAAAGTGGCTGTCCATTACAGGACATCGGAACTGATGAGTGTTCCGTCAGCAGTCCCTCAGGGGTCCATCTTAGGTCCCTTGTTGTTTTGCCTTTTTATCAATGGCCTTGTACATTGTTGTAGGAATGTCTCTATACATCTCTATGCCAACGATGCTTAGATTTACATGTCGCGTCCCATTGGACTATCCGAAGATCTCGTCTTCAGAGTAAATGCGGATCTGCATGCCATTTCTAATTGGTCCTTTTCTAACAAACTTTGTCTTAATGCAACTAAAACCAAGTCGATAGCAATCAGCCAAAGTGAATTTTATCTCGAGCATCTCTCACCACTTGTTCTTAACGATACCATTATTAAATTTGATCATACTGTACAGTGCCGTAGCAATTCTGTTTTGCGTGGGGGGGAAAAATAATTTTTTCAATTTTAACGTCTATTTTAATTAAAACCACATTACATGCACGCTTTCAATGCATTTTTTTCGATTGTCATTTATTTTTCTCCTTTTTTAATTTTTTTCATGGGCAAAAACAAAAATGCATGGGGGCAAAGCCCCCTCTTGCCTCTGTGATTGCTACGGCAATGAGACTGTAACTAGTCTGGGCTTTATAATAAACAATAGATTAACATGTGTTGATGAAGTGAATCATTTGGTTAGCAAGGCTTATTTTATTCTTCGGAAATTATGGCACACGTCAACATTTATCCCTTGTGAGACTAAATTGAAATTGGTTTGCAGTTTAATTGTGCCTTTCATTACCTATATTTCCATAGTTTATGGTGATATGGATTCAGCATCTCTTCATAAAATCCAGCTCTTGTTAAATAATGCTGCTCGCTTTATTTTTACAAGACGAATATAACAGGTTGGCTGATAAGTCCCCGGTCTAACAAAGAAAAACACATTTGTTTGTCAAAATTCGTTTTTATTATTCAACATAGTTCCCTTCAAGAGCGATACAACGATTATAACGACCTTCCAATTTTTTGATACCATTTTGGTAGTACTCCTTCGGTTTTGCCTCAAAATAGGCCTCAGTTTCGGCAATCACCTCTTCATTGCAGCCAAATTTTTTCCCTGCGAGCATCTTTTTGAGGTCTGAGAACAAGAAAAAGTCGCTGGGGGCCAGATCTGGAGAATACGGTGGGTGGGGAAGCAATTCGAAGCCTAATTCATGAATTTTTGCCATCGTTCTCAATGACTTGTGGCACGGTGCGTTGTCTTGGTGGAACAACACTTTTTTCTTCTTCATATGGGGCCGTTTTGCCGCGATTTCGACCTTCAAACGCTCCAATAACGACATATAATAGTCACTGTTGATGGCTTTTCCCTTCTCAAGATAATCGATAAAAATTATTCCATGCCCATCCCAAAAAACCGAGGCCATTACTTTGCCAGCGGACTTTTGAGTCTTTCCACGCTTCGGAGACGGTTCACCGATCGCTGTCCACTCAGCCGACTGTCGATTGAACTCAGGAGTGTAGTGATAGAGCCATGTTTCATCCATTGTCACATATCGACGCAAAAACTCGGGTGTATTGCGAGTTAACAGCTGCAAACACCGCTCCGAATCATCAACACGTTGTTGTTTTTGGTCAAATGTGAGCTCGCGCGGCACCCATTTTGCACAGAGCTTTTTCATATCCAAATATTGATGAATGATATGACCAACACGTTCCTTTGATATCTTTAAGGCCTCTGCTATCTCGATCAACTTCATTTTACGGTCATTCAAAATCATTTTGTGAATTTTTTTGATGTTTTCGTCGGTAACCACCTCTTTCGGGCGTCCACTGCGTTCACCGTCCTCCGTGCTCATTTCAGCACACTTGAATTTTGCATACCAACCAATTATTGTTGATTTTCCTGGGGCAGAGTCCGGAAACTCATTATCAAGCCAAGTTTTTGCTTCCACTGTATTTTTTCCCTTCAGAAAACAGTATTTTATCAAAACACGAAATTCCTTTTTTTCCATTTTTTTCACAATAACAAAAGTTGCTTCACAAAAGACGCTCTATCTCACAAACTTATTGACTTACAGACGTCAAATTTTGACACGAATCATTTGAAGGTTGCCACTATATAAAAATAATATACATTTAATACTAGCGACGCCATCTTTGTGTCAGACCGGAACTTATCAGCCAACCTGTTATGATCACATCTCTGCTTACTCAATTCGGATCTTAAAATGCAGCTTGCCGATATATTTTATAACCCGCAGGGTCTCATTCCTGCATAAGTTAATTCACGTGAGAGCTCCCCAATATTTTTATAGGAATTTGACCTTTTCTTCATCTGTTCGTACCCGTAATTTATTAGTTCCCTACTCAAAATACTTATCTACTTCGCGCATGTTTTTTGTTAGTGCTGCTAAGCACTGGAATAAATTACCTTCCTCTAGTAGGTATTATAGGTGATATTTAGATATTTTAGTTCTTTACGGATATTTATAAATTTTCAGTTATGTTCTTAGTGTAATTATTTTTAAGAGAATTTACGTTGTGAGTTTTATAAATTTGAATGGACTATAAAGGACTTTAAGTCCTTATTGTCCCCACCACAACAACAATAAATAAATAAAAAAAAGTAATAATAGAAATATAATTACTAGGTACTTTTTTATACCTTTTCCGGATCAAACCCCTAAACCCCCTCTGGATGCGCGCCTGCACACAACCACACAAACGCAATATACCCTCGATACAGAGTTCGTCGGGTATAATTAGGAGTTGTACTTTAAACCTTTAAGCTCGTGTTTCTTTGCAGTTAAAGCTTTTCGTTATAACCTTACAAAATCTTAAAATGGTTTGAGCAGCTTAGGCATAACGAAGCGAATACAGAAGACGACAGTTGACGTGAAAATTTCAAAAACCCCTGCCTCCCCTTGGCGAGATTTGGGAAGATTTTTGGTGACCCCCTCCCCCCTATTTTTGTTGACGTAATTAATGGACGTCCTCATCCGTTGGTGTGTGGTCAGTTCTCTTTACAAACATCTGGAACGATAACGTCAAAATTTGGCACATAGGTGTGTTGGGCCCCGAGAGGGATCCTAGGTAAAAATCCTTGATATGCGCCCACAGTCACGCCAATAAACGGAGATTTTTCGTAGACTCCGAATCAAAAAGCGTAGAAGTTTCAAACTCGAAGCATAGGTTGATCAAGAGGAACACAAGATGTTCGGAAAATTTTGATGTGTTCTGTCAACCCCCAAATATTCAATTTTTGTAACTTCCATACGGAAAGGCAAACCAAAGTGCGTCAATATTGTCGGGACGCCGTGTATATCAGAGTCGGGCTTCACCGACTTCAACTCTTTAACTTGTTTTTTATTATGAATGCATGCAGTTATCTTTTGGACAAAAGTTTTGCAAGACCTTATTGGTTCTACGCGCAAACGGAACAAAAAACTACGAAAAAAAAGGGTATGCAGAGAGCAAGACAGAGCAAGAGAGAGCGAGATAGAGCAATATAGTGCAAAATGAAGCAAGATAGAGCGAAATAGAGTTAGAAAGAGCGATATAGGGCAAGAAAGAGCAAGATAGAGCCAGATAGAACCATAATACAAGAAAACAGGATAGCGCCACTTCGGGTACCGCTATTTTGAAGCATTCTCTCAGAGAGCGAAAATGACGAAATCCATGAAAGACAGCGTGGCATTGTTGTTGTTTCCCATGCTATTCTACGACTTTTTATCTTAAAATCCCAATAGTCCTTTTAACTTTTATTATTTCTTACGATTTTTGCATTAGTATGGAGAGAAGCAAAAAAAATTAAAAATTCAGGTTTCGTAAAATAATAACTTTCATGCGTAATTTGTTGTACAAAGTTTCACTTGTGCGAGGGTTGAAAAATTTGCGTAAAAGCTCTTTCGGTCCGGACGTGTTGAAGCGATCGCATAGTAACCCAATCAGTTTTGGTTTGATAACATTAGAAAAAGTTGAGACGTTCCGCCTTCGATGTTATCGCTCAGAGCACTGAAAGCGAACTTATGATAGAAAACAAAATTGCTTGCACGTTTCCATCAAGTGGCTCTTTGAATGCACAATTATTAATGAAAAAGATGATTTTTGTATGAAATAAATTTTTATATTTTTTGTCAAACATTTCTTTACATGTTGATATAAAAATCTGTTGTCTTAACCTTCAAATAGAACCAAAATTTGCATCCGAAGATAAAAAACCGATTCAACATGCAAAACAACAACAACATTTCAACAGTTTTGATTTGTTTCGTAATCGGCATGAAGTGGCGCTATATTGTTTTCTTGCATCATGGATAGAACGATATAGGGCCAGATAGAGCGAGAGATCGAGAGGGAAGTAGAGATTAAAAGCGAGAGCGAAAAATGTCTTCAACGTGAAAAAAACCTTAAATACAGTCGAAAGATTTTAATTGAATTTTTTTATTACCCAAAGCAGTAAAATTACAAATGGTCCCAAGACTTAATTGAATTGTTATACCCTACACACTCTGTGTAGAGAGTATCCCAGCAGAATATTATGTCGGCGGTGAACAAGTCCGCGCGTCTTTCAGAGTGGAGACCTCGGTAAAATGCTCCGCATGACAGTGTCAGCGAAGTGGAGCGAAAAAGTCATGCCCGATTGTCATTAACATTTTGAACTCGTCGTGCTTCAATCTCAAAAGTAGACAACGAGAGAGAAAAAAGGGAGCACATGCAGCTCTCAAATACTTTTTTCGCTGCAGCGGACTTTCTCGTGCCGCCCTGATGAACTTGTCCGGCGTGAAGTGCAGTGCCATTCGTGTAGAAATTTCACCGCGCGACTCCTTCACCAAAAAGGAGTCGGGACGGCTCCTTTTTCACGAGGAGTTCACCGCGGATATCCGCCTGACATTTTCTGCTGGGATATTGCGTTTGTGTGGTTGTGTGTAACACCCAGAACCAGTCGAGATAACCCATATAATATATATATATAGAAATGATCAACGTGTCCAGGAGATTTGATTGAGACATGTCCGTCGGTCCCTCCGACCGTTTGTCTGTCTGTCTGTTTGTATACAGTTTTCTTATCGAAAGAGTTGAGCTTTCGAGAGTGAACCTGATCGGACCATTTTTAAGGGATACCTCCAGTATTGGGGTCTGTTACGAAAATCACAAAAACTGCTGTAAAACTGGAGTTTTTCAAGATATTTTGAAAAAATTTGACATTTGAACATATTTGAAGGCAAATAATGTTATTTCCAAAAATTGTAAAAGTGAGCGAGGCAAAAAGACGTTTTTCGCAAATTGTCTCCTACAACCGAAATTCAAATGGGACTTGAACGAAAGTTGCCCCTTATGCTTTCTTTTGTAGCCATAAACATCCTCCCCAAAAATTTTCTTGTTCGGTCCATTATTAAGGGTACCTCCAGCACTAGGGTCTGCCACAAAAATCCCAAAACTGCCCCAAAATCGGACTTTTTCGAAGTATTTGAACAACATTTTGAGTTTGAGCTTATATTTAAGCCGATGATTAACCCTTTCGCGCATTTGATGCCATATGGCATCATACAATTTTGACGGCTCCTCTGACCGAAACTGGTTAACTTTTTGATTGCTTGTTGTGCTCCTCTATTTAACGGAACCATTTGTATTGCTTGAACTCATTAGGAGCGAGAAAAACGAAGTTAGTCGGTTGTGAGCACTCGTAGAGTGAAGAGCGAATATAAGACGTAGCTTTTGACAGCTAAGAGTGGTATTGTAATTTAGTATTTTTCTCGGAAGCTAAACATATTTTTGATTGCCTTATTCCCACAATTTGCAAGGAATAGTTTTTTTAAGAGTCTTAAGTAATTAGAAACTCGCAAAATAAGGTCAGTAAGTTTATACAATTTTTCCAATTTCATATGAGTACATATGGCATCAATTTCACCAAAAGGTTCGTCGCGTGACTACTTGTGTTGTATACAATTGATGCCACTTAGAATCGTTTCAAACAGTTTCTGTGCGAATCGAAAAAAATATACATTGAATATGCCCAACTCATTGGAGACAGATGAAATTGAGAAAATTTTATGCAATTTTGACGACTCGGACTTGTCAGATTTATCGGATATTGATTTGGGAAGCGATACTAAGCTCTTAGAAGACATTTTGGAAGCATTGGAACATGAGAAATCGAATGAAAACACGACAGCTAACACCATTCATTTCGAGGAAAGAGAGTTCAGGACATTGAAGATGAACTTCGGGAAGCGGGTTCCATTCAGAACGCATGCTATCGAAAAGGGAATATATATCGTTGGCGCAAAACGTCTTTTATTGAACCAAACGTCATATTCACCGAATCGCATCACAAAAATCTTTTAAAAACTCCGCTGCAATATTTCATGAGCTATTTCACGGAAGATTTTATGCAACTCGTAGTTGATGCAACTAATCAAATTTCGCTTTGCAAACACGGGACATACATCAATGTGAAGAAGGAGGAAATTGTTAAATTAATAGGATTGGAAATTATCATTGGTGCAATCGGATATCCTAGGTTGGATATGTACTGGTCTAAGGCAACAGAAATTCCATCGTTTCGACAAAGCATGACACGAAATAGATTTCATGCAATTCGTAATAATTTAAAATTTGTTACCGACAGCAATTCAAACGATAAGCTCTACAAGGTACGTCCTTTGCTTCAAATGTTCTACAAAAAGATCCATACAATCCCAAAACCTGAACACCTTTGTATTGATGAAATGATGGTCCCTTTCAAAGGAAAAACTACTATGAGGCAGTATATGCCAAAAAAAACCTATCAAATGGGGCATTAAAATATTTTGTCTCTGCAGCTCTAAGGGCATCCTTCACGACTTCGAAATATACCAAGGAAAAAACACCATCCTTGGAAATGCCAGTTTAGGATTTTGTTCCGATATTGTGCTCCATCTTGCAAGGACAATTCCTAACAATATGAATTTTAAACTTTATTTTGACAATTATTTTACGACAATCAACTTGATCAATTGTTTGCAAAAAATTGGAATTTGGGCAACGGGTACAATTCGGGGAAATAGAATTGGAAAAGCTTCTCTGGCATCTGAGAAGGAATTAACAAAATCGGGAAGAGGCAGCTTTGATTTCCGAGTTGAAATATCAACAAATATATTCCTGTTGAGATGGCTGGATGGAGGCATTGTTCAAATTGCTTCATCAATATATTGTGAGAAAGAATTGTCAACTGTAACAAGATATTGCATGCAGAAAAAAAGAAAATTGAAATTACCCGTCCCAACATTATATCCATGTACAACAAACATATGGGTGGAGTAGACAAAATGGATTTTTTGCTTTCGCTTTACCGGATCTCAATAAGGACAAGGAAGTGGACCCTTAAGATGTTTGATCATTTTATTGATATGGCTGTATGCAACTCATGGTTAGAGTATCGTATTGATGCTGGTGATAACCAATTAAAGAGAAATGACCAAATGGACTTGCTAGCGTTTCGAAATGACATTGCAGATGGCTTGTTGAGTTTCAAATTTCAAAGCGAAGCTCCTTCTTCAAGAAAACGCGGCCGCCCAAAAAAAAAATGAAAATGAAAACGTAATAAGTAGTCCATTAACTTCGAGAAATAGGGCAAATTATGAAAGACGTCCTGCTTTGTCTCTTCGCTACGATGAAATTCAACATTGGCCAAAATACAACTCCGAAAAACGAAGATGTAAAGTAAGGGAGTGTAAAGGATACAGCAGATACATGTGCACAAAGTGCAAAGTGCATTTGTGCATTCCTAACGCTGCACGGAACTGCTTTAAGGATTTTCATTGTTCCTGAATATTTTCAATGCTTTCTTTTTTATTACATTTTTACATTGAGCTGAAGCCCCTTCTTATTTTCAAGTCACTTTAATTTTGTGAAATAAACAAAACAAAAAATATATATAGTTCTTACGGCAGTATTTGTCGATGTGATTGGACTATGAAATAAGTATTTTGCGTTAAAAACCATTTAAAAACACATACGATTTATAAGATAGTAAAAATGACTAAAACAAACATGATCATTTATTTTTGCACTCTTGACAACAATTGTTGCCATATGGCGTCACGCCCAAAAACCAAAAAAAAAATTCAAAAATAAGGAAAATTGTTTCTGTTTATGATTAAGAGGATTCTAACTAATAAGAAAACATACTAATTAAATTTTTTGTTTTAAAATCAAAAAATATGTAGCGAAAGGGTTAAAATTCAAAAAATTTGGAAAATTAGGCTTGGCAAAGGGGCGGTTTTCATAAATAAATTGAACAAAAGTCGGTATATGGGGCCCCTTATGGCCTTAAAAATCTGTTAAACATTTTCTCTTAATGCTACTGTTTTTTGGACGTGTTTAAAAAATTATATAAACATGTGTGTCGGGTATTGTATTGTCAGGCTCGCCTGACCATAACACCCTTACTGGCTTTCTACCGTGAATTGCCTAATTATCTCTCGCAGTTTTATTTAATTTCCATGTGTCGGAAGATAATTCCTTGCGTTGATTTTCGGATCTAGAATGTTTACTCTTTTTATACAAATGAGACAATTGTTGAGTTTACATATTTATGTCGGTTTCAGCGAAGGAAATTCTTTGACTATAGATCGCTTATTTTTTAAATAAAGTAAAAACATCTCAAACCTTTTCGAGGAGAAAGAAATAATCTGATCTAGTCTTATCTAGTATTTTTGAACTCAGTCGTTCTTATCTTCGTATGAAGGCATCATATGAGGAACATAAATGACAGACAAAGAGACAGAAGGAAACATGTAAAAATATAAGAGTGGTAAAAATAAGAAAATTAACACTACTCGAGTTTATTCGTTATTTTTCTTCAAGTAATCATTGCTAAGTACTCCATTTTTTTTGTTACATATTGCTCATTCAGTCATTGAATAACACATGCCCTTGGAATCTTCATTAAGTGATTTGTAATCAAATATAAATTTAACTCACTCTACTACGGACCCATTGTTTAAGTACTTAACTTTTAAATAAAAGTATTTTAGAGGTTCTTGAAAGAATTAATTTATTCTATTTTTGTATAGTTTTAATATCACCTCGTATTTTAACAAACAAAGCCTACTTCATTTGATGCTTAAAACATTCTAAGCATGCTATAATTAAATAATAAGCATACTTCAATACTTTCCCTTGCTATTTTTAATTTAGCAATCCCATTTTTTGACATAAAATTTTGTTACGAACCCTTTCTAATGGTTTTGTCATAATATCAGCAACTTGCATGTCTGTTGAAATTTGCTGTATGTCCAAAAGGCCTTCAAAAATTTTTTCTCGTATAAAGAAATGCTTGATTGCAATATGTTTAGTTCTACGATGAAACTCTGGACTCTGCGCAAGTCTAACTGCAGCAGAGTTGTCGACCTGAAGAACTGGAACCTTCTTTAGTTTTGCCACGCCATTGATTAATCTACTTAGCCAAATTATTTCCTTAGTTGCTTCATTAGCCGCTACAATTTCGGCTTCTGTTGTAGATGTTGCTACCATGGCTTGTCTCTGGCTGAGCCATGAAATTGCTCCACCCGCATGTAAGATGACCACTCCAGTTGTGGATCTTCCACTCTTGATACAGCCACCAAAATCAGCATCGCTGTAACATTGCAAGATACCCGCTTCAAAACTCAAAGTTCCAGCAATGTAGCGAAATACCCTTTTTACATGAACAATGTTTTCGGCTTGTGGGTTCTCAAGAGATCTTGACAAAACTCCAATGCTATATGCTAGATCTGGTCTTGTACCCAGCATTAAATACATCAAGGCACCCACCGCTTGTCTATATGGAAACTTTTTTCCTTCCTCAACTTTCCCTCTTTCAAAAGTCTCAGAACCTTTCGTCATTGGAGTTGTGACAGCTTTGCAATTGGACATGTTAAATCTTGCTAAGATCCTCTTGGCGTAGGCTTCTTGGTTTATCTTGATACGTTTGTCGTTGCGCTCTATTTCAAGACCCAAAAAGTAATCTGCTGGCTTCGATGTTATTTTGAACTCCGACTTCAATTCGTTAATAAAAACGGAGAGATCGTTCAAGCAGTTTGCTGCCACCAACCCGTCATCTACGTAAAGGACCAAAATTAGTTTAGAATTGCTGTTATTCCGCATGAACATGCACGAATCAGCTTCATTAGCTCTAAATCCTAATTTCAATAAAAAGTTTCCAAAACGTTTATTCCAGCAACGAGGCGCCTGCTTTAGTCCATACAGACTCTTCCTCAGCAAACATACTTTTCCGGAACCGTCATCGTAACCCTCTGGCTGTTTCATAAATATGACTTCCTCTAAGTCACCATACAAAAATGCTGTTGATACGTCAAATTGCGAAAGATGCATGTTCTCAATTGCTGCAATGCTTAAAATTGACCGTATCGTTTGCATTTTAGCCACCGGGCTAAAAGTTTGATTATAATCAATACCATGTACCTGCTTGAAACCTTTAACTACCAGCCTCGCCTTGAATTTGTCAATCGAACCATCTGGGTTCGTTTTCACACGATAGACCCACTTGCATGGTAACGCCTTAACATTTTTCGGTAATTCCGTAAGCTTCCATGTACCATTTTCGTCTAACGAGTTTATTTCTGAATCCATTGCTTTTTTCCAACTCGTTCTCTCGCTGCTCTCTAAAGCCTCCTGAAAAGTCTCCGGTGCATAGTGCTCGCTTGCAAACTCCTCCGCTTGCATAACCTCAAGAGAGTGTGGATGTTTTAAGTTTAGACGACTTCGCAAATTGTACCTGGAAGTTTGACTCTCCTTCATTGTTTCTTCTTTATCGTAAAAGTCCGCTTCTTCACTCGTTTCATTAAAATTTGATTCGTCCTCTGATGCACTATCTTCCGTATCTGGCTTATTGCTACATTTGTCCATATCTTCGGTTTCACAATTCTCCATTCCTTGCGAACTGTGTCCATGCCTTATTGGAATCTTGACTGTATCGGTGCAATCGCCAGGCTTCTCTTGAAATGTTACATCTCTTGAAATAATGATATTTGACCTGTCTTTAAGGTATATCCTATAGCGTTCTTCTCCATCGTATCCAATGAGGTATCCTTTATTTGCCTTCATGTCCATCTTTTTGCGCTTCTCACTTGGAATATGAGCATAGCAAGTCGAACCAATAATCCGCAAATGGTGAATTCTTGGTGCCTTTCCAAACCATAATTCATAAGGAGTTTTCTCCTCAATCGACGACTTTCCTGTCATGTTAAGGATATATACAGCCGTTCTTATCAATTCAGCCCACATCGCCTTCGGAAAGTGAACTTCTTTATTGGAGTACATGAGTGTTCTCGCCATTTCCACAATGGTCCTGTTTTCACGCTCACTTAGCCCATTTTGCTCTGGAGTGTATGGCGCCGTTAGCCTTTGCGTGATTCCACTTTCCTTGAGAATTTGTCTTACACGCTCATTCTCGAACTCACCTCCATTGTCAGTTAAAAACTCTTTTACAATATGGCTTTGAACTTTCACATGCATTAAGAAATCTTTCAGGGCATTTATTACCTCTGATTTTTCTCGCATGAAGACGCAATATCGAAATTTTGTGAAGCTATCTTTGAATACAACAAAATAGCGCATCTTTTTGAATGATTCGTTGAACGGGCCACAAACGTCCGCCGATATCAACTCACCAGGTACAGTTGCCTTTGGTCGTGACCCAAAAGACAGTCTGTGTGCTTTTCCATATATGCATGGCTCACAAATTTTGTCGTTCATATTCACCTTAATCCCTGCTACACGCTCAAGCATCTTCTTAACGTAACGCTTATCTTGATGACCCCAGCGCTCATGATATAACTGCAACAGTGTATCATCAGAAACAGCAAGTTGAATTTCAATTTGTGCTTTGGGTGTCATCGGTTTAATTGCTGCCTTGTAAAGGGACATATTGTGCTTTCTTTCAACACACATAACAAGTTTGCTGTTTACAGTCAACCAGCACTTCGTAGTTCTTGATTTGAACTCACTGTTACGTTGTTTGTCTTGAGCAGCTAGAACAGAAAAAAGGTTTCTAGAAACTTTAGGAACATACCATACATTGCATAGTGTTAAATTATTTTCTTCGTTGTTAAAAGTTGACACAAAATGTATGGTTCCTGATCCGACTGCTGTCAAAACTTCTTTTCCTGCTGCTTGGATACTACACGGATTTTCAAACCTCTTGAAATTGACGAAATATTTTGATGTATTTGTAATGTGCCTTGTTGCACCATTGTCGATATACCAGTCATCCGTACTGTCCTCAGATGTGTTCATAAAACAATATGCTGATAACGCACTAGAATCTTCAGCAATTCTTTCTGACTGCCTCTTACTGGGCTTACCATCAGAAATCCATTTTCTGCAATCTCTTAGCCAATGGCCCTTCTTCTTGCAGTACTTACAGACATCATTTTTCTTTGATTTGTTGCTTAATTTGTGGGGTTCACTTCTAGGCTGGGATTTGGATGTTAGAGCCTCATGCTCAAACTTGCTTTGTTGATCAGTTTTAGTGAAGCTTCTTTCAAACATACACAACTGCATTGTAAGTTCATCAAATGTTCTGACGTCCTCTTTGGTCAGCAACATCCAGCTCGAACGAAATGTTTCAAAGGTGCTTGGCAATATATGTAGTACCTTGCACACCAACATTAATTCTGGAAGGTCCTTTTCTTTCTTTTCCTTTAGTCCTGCGTTGAGCTCATTCCATACATTTCGAAGACCAGCAATATGTGTTGAGACATCATCTCCTTCTATCCACTTAAATGCAAAGAACTCGGTGCAGAGCTTGAAAAGTTGATCTTTCGATGAAGCTTCAAAGTTTTGCTTTAATGCTTCCCAGACTTCATGTGCAGTTTCCTTGTCCATAATTTTCTGGTATACGGCATCTGTAACACATGATGTTATCATGGATTTGGCGTAACTATTGGCCTTGCGGTAATGATCAGATTCCTTTTTGTGAATCTTGATTTGTTCCTCCGTAGCCGAATCCCCTAACGGATCTAATTTGACAAGCTTCTTGTCCAAAACGTCCAAAGCACCCTCATGATAATCCATCAAGTCACGAATTTTGCGTTTCCACACTGGCCAGTCTGATGGTCCTGAAAGCGGCCGAATTGCTTTTGCAAAATCCCTTTTTTTTTTTGTTTTTTTTTTTTTTGTTTTTTTTTTTTTTTTTTGTTTGTTTTAATCCTTTCAGATAGCAGGACACAATTCAATGTGAATTGATTGTGCTTGGACCCATAACCTTTTAAATAAAAGTATTTTAGAGGTTCTTGAAGAAATTAATTTATTCTATTTTTGTATAGTTTTAATATCACCTCGTATTTTAACAAACAAAGCCTACTTCATTTGATGCTTAAAACATTCTAAGCATGCTATAATTAAATAATAAGCATACTTCAATATTAACTACTCCGGCAACCATCAGCTGGCATGTGTTCAAAAAAAGTACTAGTAACGATATAATTAAATCAGTAACGAAACGTTATTCGAAACGACTTCAGTAATCGTTCCTTTTTACCAAATAGTAACAACTTTAGAAAATATATATTCAGACAGACAGAAAGACGCTTGGAGTCTTGAAACCTTCTTATGAAAAACTCATAAAATTCCATTCTAAGGCTTCTACGCAGCCAATCATTCACTTTTGAAATAAAACATCAAAAATCCCAAAATCAATTTCGCGAAAAGTTTTCAGAATTTTTATTGACATCATATGATTGCTTTTCTGCTCGTTCGTTTGTCCTAACAAAATGAAACTTCCGGCACGTCATGATTTCGCATTTCAGCGTAATTTGGAAACTTCCTGTTTGACCAATTCCATGCATCGGATTTTCATTTCGATTATGCATCCTAAACAACGCAGCGAATCTAGATATTAAAGGATTTCAAGTGAAAGAGCAATGAAAATACGTTCACCAGTCAAAGGACAAAGAAGAAAAGCAAAACAAAACAAAAAAGTTTTTTTATCTGCCATGTCTTTCCACCTCCCTCTCCATCCATCCCCTCCATCTTTCCCGCTTTTAATGCACTTAACAAATCTGAAAATGAAAGGATGAATGACACCAGCAGAGCATGGTGACTCTGAACTAAAATAATACATTTTATTTTCTTTTGTCTCATTTTTTCCATTCTTCTGCACTTCTCAACCTAGTCTAGTTTGTTCGTTTATTCATTCGCTCGGTCGTTCTGTCGTCCGGTCGTTCATTTTTACTGTTAACATTTAAAAAGCTTCTCCGTAAGATGACAGTGTCAAATGTTAAGCAAAAGAAATGTCAAAACGTCACTTTTATACTGTAGAAACAGAACAAGAAGATGAAGAGAATGGAGAGACTGAAGAGGATAACAATAGCCAAAATGTCACCTCCTCTTGTCACGTCGCGAGCTGTGTTTTTTTCGCCCGTTTTGAAAGCTACCCGGCCATCCTTCGGTCCACAGTCTAGTTTTTTTTCCTTGCTGTGCAAATATGTTTTCCATGCGCCCTTAATTCAGACTGACCATAAAGCGATGAAGATACCTACAATTTGTTAAATAAATATTTTAAAAGAGAAGAGAAGATTAAGATTGAGTTGAACGGAGTGAAGTGGAGTGGAAGAGTAAAAAGATTGATAGGGAAAATTGAAAGTCCCTTGGAGAAGCCCTGCTGTTTGCTGTTCGCTTTTGTTTGTAAATACTTTCATCTCGGTATGTTCGTTTTAAAAGAATTTGATCTTTATATGGCCACTTGCCACGGTCTTATAACGTTACATTCGTATGCCACTATTGCTCATAACTTAAAAAGTATTTGTCCGATCTGAGACTTCTGACATGCATTGGAAATATCTTCTCGTTGTTCACGCGTGGTCTTATAACGTTACAAAATTTTGGCCATATGCGTATTTAAAATGTCGGATATTTTGTGTTTCTATTTTTTTCCCATTTACTTATTTACATTGAAATCGGATGACAAATTTAAGCATTTCAATTGTTATAAAATTTTCACTTTAATACTACGAATTCGTTTATGCTTACAGGATTAGTGAAATCCTAGCTTTATTTAAAAAAATCGCATTCTAAAAATTTTCGTTGCGTTTTGATTCCAGACCATGTTCGTGAATTTAACTGCGGCAAACTTTACTATCGGACTTTCCACATGGATGAAGAGCGAGACTCACTTTATGTGGGCGCCATGTAAGTACCTTTTTTGTTTTTTTAATATTGCGAGTTCTTTTAAAGCCCTTTTTGAATACGAGTAAATTAAAAAAATTTCCTGTATTTTCAGGGATCGCGTTTTCCGCTTAAATCTGAAAAATATATCCTCATCTGGTTGTGATGTAAGTAAAAAAAAATCAACCATTCAGAAATCTATTTACATTTAGGCTTATTAATTAAAGCGTTTGTGAGAAAGTGCGAACAAAAATTTTCTCTTCATAAAAGGCATTTTCCCCCCTGAAGAATGTCCAAACTTTGGGCCGTTTATTGGAAAACTGCAACGCTTCACCGTAATTTCAGTTAAAAATATAATTAAAACGACAAAAATGTGTGAGCGCGTGAGTTTTTTCAATTGTTTGTTGAATTTGCAGCTAAATTTAACAATGAATTCGTTGTAAACAACCCGTAAAGCCCCATAAAAAATGAAAAAAAATTCGCCCTATAAAAGCGCAAAACTAAAAAGTACAGCCATACAGCTCCCTGAGGCTATGAGAAAAACATAAATTGATTTATGTCATACTGAAAAGTGAAAGGGCTAAACCGTAAAAATACTCTGGGTGGTTTTAATGCACAGTCTAAAAAGACCATTAAAGGAATTGCATGAATTTATAATAAATAAAAAAAGGGGGGCAAAATGTAAACAAAAAAACCAAAAATGTATCTCCCAAATGGAGCGCAAATATAATATAAAACAGACAGCGTCCAAATAACCGCAAATTCAATAGAATCCTGTAAAAAAAACAATAAATAAATAAAAAAAAAATTAGAGCATATTTCCAAAAGGCTATTTTGCCTTTTTAAATGAATTTCGTGTTATTGGCAATATTCGAACATATTGAAGTATGAGTTTAGGCGTTTGTTTCAGTCAGATTTTTGTCGCATTAAATCTCATTTGATTTATTTATTCTAGCTCTACCAACTTATTTTCCTTTTGCGCTTCAACCTGAAACAACTTTAAAAATAAAATGGAATTTACTTAGAGGCTTAACCCTAAGCTTATATAAAAATTTTAAGTTTTCTCTTCAAAGCAAACACTTTCCATGCATTTTCGAAAAGTACTGATGTGGTTTTCACGAAAATTGAAGCCCACCCCGAGGATTCATAATTTAGCAACAGCATGAAACTTGGACCGACACCACCAGGAAAAAATTAAACAAGTCAGAAAGCTAAAGTCGGTCAGGCCCGAATTTGAAATACCCAGCGTCCCGACATTATTGGCGCACAATGTTACGAAAATCTCCATTTTTGGGCGTGACAGTGGGCGGGCTACATAAGTTTTTTCCTGCACTTTTCGTTCACCTTGGTCAACCTATGTTGCGAATTTGAAGCTTCTTCGCCTTTTACTTCGGAAGTAACGAAAAATCTCCATTTCTTGGCGTGGCAGTGGGCGGGCCACATACATTTTTTCCTACACCCTTCATTCGCCTTGGTCAACCTATGTTGCGAATTTGAAGCTTCTACGCCTTTTACTTCGGAAGTTACGATAAAATCGTATTTTTAGGTTTATTTGTGGGCTTGGCTCGAGGAGGACGCCGTCCATGTTTTTCCACGATATGTTTCTTAACGAAGTTTACCTGTTCGCCAAATATCAATGAAATGTGTTGAGTGGCTCGCAAGTTACAAGCAATTTACTGAAAACATTTTAAATTCATTTGTGGGCGTGGCTGTGGGCGGATGTCTCCCATTTTTACTTTGTATCATTCTCGAATCCCGATTTACGTGTGTGCCCAATTCTGACTTGGTTGGTCCAGCCGTTTCGGAGGAGATCCGAACACAGACGGACGGACAGCCAGACAGACAGTCAGACGGACATTTCTAAATCGATTCAGTTCCTTGATCAAGAATATCTATATATATATGTCTATATCTACGGAGCTTAGTTCTGGCTGTTACAGGATTCGCACAAAACTAATATACCCTGCTTACGCTGGGTATAAAAAGGACAAAATGTAAAACGCGAATTCCCACAAAAATATTTTCGCAATGGGATTTCTACTTGCGTTTACCGCCGCGCTTAGACTATGTCTCCCCTCGCCATAGTTTACGTTTCCGTGTTCGTACACGAGTGTGTATAAATGATTTGCGTTAAAATATAAGTCGGCAGTCATATTCGACGATACAACCCCGGGTGTAAATGAAAAAAAACAACTAACGCAAACTTTCGCTGCCATTAAATTTATTTAAAGCACAACACATACTTTTGGGAGTACTACGAGTATTTTACCTTGTTATGTTTTTTTCCGGCAACCTCGAAGTATGCTTCAAAAGCTGTTTTATGACAGACAACTTTGGTTTTTAGTGGCATTCATTTTGCTGTACTTTACTGAGGTATAACGACTGCACATTAGAGCGTCCCAAAAAAAAAATTTTTTTTTGGCACAGGCTTTTTTTGAATGCTTGGGGGTAAAGGACTTTCTACAATTTTTTTCAGATTTTTTCGAAAACGTTTAGAGGTCGCGCAAGCTCAGTTTTGTCTAGTTAACAGAGCTTTGCGACTTTTTTATATTGTAAGCATATTCCCATTTATGTCGCACTCTGTTAAAGTCTTTCCGCCATCGTGCCAAAAGAAAAATGTTCAATCTTTCCGTCTGTGTCGAAAGAACAAAAGGTTCGATTGATCTCATGGTCTATTTTCAACAACAAATTCAAATTTTTTGAAAAATTTGCGTTAACAGTATAAAAAAGGTGTGATAACTTCTAAAGTTACTATGAAACCATGGAAAACTAATGATACAGTTTGATTCACTATACGTTTGTTGAAGCGTGTTAATATTAAATTATTTATTTAATTTCGCGGTGGTAAGGAAAAAACCCCAAAAACAATATGTTGCATACACAAAGGGGTAACTTTTAACATTGCCTGCTTATGTGATTGAAAAATTCTCTAGGTTTTTTGTTAATATATCAGAGCTCTGTAAAGTGCTCTGTAAACTTTTTGAAAAATATATTGCATACTTTAAGTAGAAGTCCTATTTTCATCTTTAAATGCAATTTTATAATATCTACGCGAATTTGTCATAACTTTTTAAGTCAAAAAACATAGTTTTATAGGTCGTACACAGCTTCTTCCCTATCTATATATATAAAAATTAATTGCTATTCGTTATCTCGCTAAAACTCGAGAACGGCTGAACGGCCTTTTCTATGTTCCATACAAACGTTTTGCGCGCGCCTTTTATAAAAAGTATAACTCAAGAACGGCTGAACCGATGTGGCTGAAAATTGGTGGAGAGATAACTTAGAACCAGGAGGCGGACATTGAGTACTTTTTATTCTATTCCCCTGGTGGGAGGGAGAGAGGAAGAGAGGGAGAGTGTGTGATGTGGCTAGGATGACTGGTAGGGCTGGAAAAGGGTTGAAGAATGGGGTGCTCAGTGGGCGAATGGAAGAGGAGATAATTTCAATCGCAGAGTGGGCTCAGAAAAAGAGAAAAGGATAGATGAAGATGGATATGAAGGAAGGGATAGATTACGACTTTTATGTGACGAAGAGATGAATGGTGCGATTTTAATAATAAATAGCAACCAATATATATTATACAATTATATGACAAAGACACAACTCCAAAAAGCCCTCTCCCCCATAGAAATAACTTGATTTAAGAAATTAACATCAATCATCTATGTATTCTTACCTCTTACACCTTTCTTAGATCTTCACGAACACCAAGACCAAAGTAAGATATATCCGTTCAGCCGTTCTCGAGTTTTAGCGAGATAACGAATAGCAATTAATTTTTATATATATAGATACGGAAGAAGATGTGTACGACCTATAAAACTATGTTTTTTGACTTAAAAAGTTATGACAAATTCGCGTAGATATTATAAAATTGCATTTAAAGATGAAAATAGGACTTCTACTTAAAGTATGCAATATATTTTTCAAAAAGTTTACAGAGCTCTGATATATTAACAAAAAACCTAGAGAATTTTTCAATCACATAGGCAGGGAATGTTAAAAGTTACCCCTTTGTGTATGCAACATATTGTTTTTGGGGTTTTTTCCTTACCACCGCGAAATTAAATTAATAATTTAATATTAACACGCTTCAACAAACGTATAGTGAATCAAACTGTATCATTAGTTTTCCATGGTTTCATAGTAACTTTAGAAGTTATCACACCTTTTTTATACTGTTAACGCAAATTTTTCAAAAAATTTGAATTTGTTGTTGAAAATAGACCATGAGATCAATCGAACCTTTTGCTCTTTCGACACAGACGGAAAGATTGAACATTTTTCTTTTGGCACGATGGCGGAAAGACTTAAACAGAGTGCGACATAAATGGGAATATGCTTAAAATATAGAAAAGTCGTAAAGCTCTGTTAACTAGACAAAACTGAGCTTGCGCGACCTCTAAACGTTTTCGAAAAAATCGGAAAAAAATTTTTAGAAAGTCCTTTACCCCCAAGCATTTAGAAACCGCCTGTGCTACTATGAATTTCGAAAAAAAAAATTTTTTTGGGACACTCTACTGCACATACGCGCACACTCAAATTATACATTCACATGAACATATTATATAAAAAATCCATTTGCTGCTATAGAAAGGACGACTGCTTTTCAAACACGTCTTTCCTTTCATATAGTGGCTATTTTGCACATAAGTCGTCATATATCAATGTTGTAAAATGTCTTATTTTGTTATTTTATTAGAGCAGGGCTGTCCAAACTATTTTTTCTCTTAGCCAAAAATGTGGCTCACGACAAGCTCCGCGAACCAATTTTCAAAAAATAAAATTTTGAACCTTCGCCCGCACGCGAATCTCTGGTCAACTAGGCGTATTGAAATATAGCGCACACATGTAACAGAGCGCTGCATCTGTATGCTAATGAGTATAAACAAACGCAACATCACTCAGACGCGATGTGACAAGTAGTAAATTTAATGAAAAAAAAATGAAATTCGAGTTTCTGATCGCGGCGCGAGCCACTGATAAAATCTCGCGAGCCACATATTAGTCTAAAGCAGAAAACTCTGCCCTTTACAACGATATATCATAGACATTTGAACTTGCAAGAGTTTGATTTTTAAGGTTTTTTTTACTTTGCTAAAGTTCATGTTGCTTAAATATAATTTGATCGAATATGGATTTTTATGAGATTTTAGATCCATGTAGGGAAATGATCTTGCTCTTACCAAGTTTTGAAATTTTCGAAGTTTCCATACAAGAACCCTTGCAACCTGGACATGGTCTAGTTTTCTTTGGTATAATACCATCAATAGCAGTATCTTGAAAATTTTCCGCTAAGTCGGATTTGAGGGTGAGCTCCTAATTGAAATAGGGACGCAAAAATTATTTATTTTCCAAAATCTCGCTAAAGTCGTTGAGCAACAAATGCTTCCAGTCAGATTTTGTTTATAACAAATTTTTTCATAATCTTTTACTATGTGGAAATGCGGGGAATAGCTAAGTCGGATTTGAGGGGGGATTCTAGTTGAAATAGGGCCGCATATATTACTTTTTTTTTTGCACTATGGTGCAGAAACAAAATATCAACAAATTCTGGGCGACTAATTTTTCAGTTCCACGCCCATTTAGTGCTATTTTGAGGGTGGTAGTGCTAACTTGACTGTCAAGTTAGCATTACCAGGTGTAACGTAGTCCTGCTCTTTTTTTCGGTTGAAAAGAAAGGGGTGACGTTATTATTTTTCTCTGCCCATATTTTGTTTTTTTATATTCCAATAAAAACACACGAGTCCTTTTTCTTTGTATTGATTTTTTTTTCTCTTCACAATTGTTTGATTAGATCAGGGATCGGCAAAAAAAAATTTTTGAATTTTGATTTTTTGATTATAAATTTTTCCATACTTAATTATTCTTGATTATTGAATAAAAAGAAATCCCAAATTGCAAAAATAAAATTTCTGAATAATGAAAAATTGATATTTCAAAGTGAAAAAATTTGGATTGAAAATATGAAAATACTTATAAAAATAAAAATTGCGATTGCTTGAAAAATCGAAATTTTAGATAAAAGGATTATGAATTGATTGAGTAATGAATAATCAGTCGTTTTGTATTACGGATTATTCAGGAAATCAATATTCATACTTCCAAGATTATGGATTATTTGAATAATCAATATTCATATTCCCAAGATTATGGATTATTTCAATAATCAATATTCATACTCCCAAGATATTGCGACTGGTGCTGTCTGTAATACACAACCACACGCAACGCAATATACCTTGGACTCAAACTATGTCGGGTATAAAAAACGTGTCAATCGGATCTACTGGAGCAGCTGATTGTTTCCATACCAATTTCCAATGGGATATCTCGACTTTTATTCAAATAATCCATAATCTTGGGAATATTAATATTGAATATTCAAATAATCCATAATCTTGGGAGTATGAATATTGATTATTGAAATAATCCATAATCTTGGGAATATGAATATTGATTATTCAAATAATCCATAATCTTGGAAGTATGAATATTGATTTCCTGAATAATCCGTAATACAAAAAGACTGATTATTCATTACTCAATCAATTCATAATCCTTTTATCTAAAATTTCGATTTTTCAAGCAATCGCAATTTTTATTTTTATAAGTATTTTCATATTATCAATCCAAATTTTTTCACTTTGAAATATCAATTTTTCATTATTCAGAATTTTTATTTTTGCAATTCGTGATTTCTTTTTATTCAATAATCAAGAATAAAAGAATAAAAATTTTTGGTCAATCCGCAATTAGTACCGATAATATTGCTGAAAATATTATTACTGCCGATCCCTGGATTAGATGCTCTTTTTCTTTTCTTCACCTAGCCGAAGTCAGTCCTTTAATGAGGACGGCTTCGCTCACAATTTTGAATCTTTATTATTATATTTTTTGTAGTCAAAGTCAGTCCTTTAATGAGGACTGCTTCGCTCACAATTCTTCTGACTCACTTCAAATTTTCTTTTTTATGTTTCTAACTTTTATTTCTTATAACTCCTAATTATTTGTATTTTTCTTACTTTTCTCTTTTTTTTTATATAACTTCCAATTATTTGTATTTTTCTTACTTTTCTCTTTTTTTTCACCATATAACTTCTAATTATTTGTATTTTTCTTACTTTTCTTCTTTTTTTTTTTTACCATATAACTTTTAATTATTTTATTTTTCTAACTTATATTCCCTTTTTTTTAAAACATAATTTCTAATTTTTTAGACACCCGCGAACCGACCGTCCTTACGGCTTTAAAACCCAAAATCGACTCCCTGCGTTAGGAATTTTATTTTGCGTTACAATTTCCGATCGTGACTGAGCCGTCGACGGCTTGCTGGCCGCGACGGCGCACATGCGTTCGTCCAACGTGACCTGGAAGGCGATCTGCCTGTACCAATCGTGGGAATGCAACGTCGGCAGAATTTTCTTTTGTCCAGTGTCGGGTTTTTTCCTTTGCCCAACTTGGACGGAGCTGTGCTGATAAGCACCGAAACTCTGTGGGCCGTTTATTTGGATTGAGTTTTTGTTTCTTGTTTTTCTTTTTTTTCTTCTCTTTTTTTTTATCCGATCCCTTCTGCTGCATTGTGGCGAGAATATGAGTTTCGGTTTACGGCTGGACGGCCGGAGGGCCTAATGGTACGTTACTTGAATAGTTATGAATTGTATTTTAAAATTCTCGGTATTTTATTACAATGTGGGAAATATTTTGAAATCATAGAGATGCCAATTCAGCACAAATTTGTTTGGACGTGGCCATAAATTAACTTAAAGAGTTGAGGCATTTCGTTGCCATGTGGAAAGAATCTGGTTTCCTCCGGATCGCTATGATGCAGTTGGACTGCCAAAATTCCCCTTTGTTTTTTTTTTCTTTGGAAATAAAGGACAGGGGTTCCCATTTTTTTCTGGCGCGGTCGCCACCTAACATCCCCCCTTATAGGAAGGATCCCCGGCAAAATAAGAAAAAACATTTTTTTTGTTTTTGTTTACGGACAATTTCGGACACGAGACGCGATCCCTATCTTCGAATTCTGTGACGTTAGGTTCTGGTTTTCTTTTGAGTTTTAAGATTTTACTGTAAAAATTCTTATGCTAGGTTGAAAAACTTAACGTATTTAATTAGAATCTCTTAGGCTAAAAAAAACTTTAACCTTAACTTAATTCAATGACTTCTTCCCCTGTCACTTCCTTACAGCTGTGCATGACCCATTAATAATTCAACCAATTGAAATTGGATAATTCTAAGAAAAATCTGCAAAAATCTGTTTAATGATTTAAGGTATAGCGAATTTTATGAAAAGCAGTAAAAAGCTTAAATGTTTTCTTTGCTTTTTTATTTCTATTCTATATATTATACTATTTCGGAGCAAATTGAGATACATGCGATTAGTTTTAGAGAGTACCATTGTAGAAATCCATATTGGCTGCTGTCCCGAAACCTTTTAATAGTTCAGGGGTTGATGGACGATGATGATTCCAAAATCGTTCGGGGGTGATGGGCACTGAGGATCCCAGCTGACTGCGATTAGTGTCCCACCCAGCTGACGGAAACACATGTCCTTGATGATTAGAATTAGGGCGGGTTTATTCATGACTCCAATTAAAGAGAACTTGAGGTCGAGGTCGGATCTCTTACTTTTGAGCTGTCAATCATATCGGACGTCGGACTCTAATGCTCGTCAGGCCGCAGGCTTGATTCGTTAGTGATTCGAACCGCAGTTGTGTTTTTTTTTCTCTCCCTTTTTTTTTCTTTATCTTCCTGTCGAGTTGTCGTCGACCCCTTCCCCTCTTTACGGATGTTTGCCTTCCAAACGCATCTCTCTGAATGGGGCAAGGTATTACCCTCCCGCAGAGACTTGTCTGGTGTTTGGCGTGCCTGCTTTCGGGGGTTTTGTTCATAGGTTCAATAAGGTTTGGACTCCTTTTGATGTCCATGGCTATTGAATCTTTTATTCCTGTCTAATGATGACAAAGTTTTGAGCCATATTTGCTCGCTTATGGTGATCGTTCCCAGAACGCATAATATTTTATCGAGAAGATGTCCTTGGTAGGCTTAAATGCAGAATAACTGCTAATAATTGTATAGCTATCTGCCAATTATAATTTTTACGTGAAGGGCTTCGGCCGCTGATGGTCATGAAGATTAAGTGTGGGTTGAGTTAAAGTGTATGATGAAGTTATTTTTGCTGTTTGTTGCCAGGAAACATCTGGTACTGTTCTGTGACCCGTAGTGTTCGAATGTACACAGGCTTTCATAAGTAGGTTACTGACATTGTTGTCCATTTCCAATCTGTGTTACTTTGCGCCCAACAACAAAATTTTTTTTTTCTTTTACTTGAGAGATGCTGCATGTGACAGCGATGATGTGATTGCCGTGAGCGTACAACAGCTTTTTGGAGTTCAAATATGTAACCTCAACATGTTAATGGTTAAGCTGGAGTAGATTCTTCGTAGACTCCGATATTATTATAATTTTACCCAAGAATGAATATAATTAAGTTTCGACAAAAATCGTTAAACTCAGTGGTTCGGGGTAAATTAGATGAGTGTATTACCAGAATTTTCGTAGACTTTAATATTATTATAATTTTACCCAAGAACGAAGGGAGTTTTAGTTTTAGAGCCCGTTGAAACTTGTTTCGGTGACCCGACATGGTTCCGCGGAGTTGCTGGAAGATGAAGATACCGACGGTAGTGCCTGAAGCTGATGATACCAATGGGTGTTGCCAAAGCGGGATCTATCCGGTGATTGGTGACATTCTATCTAACTTATTGATATTTAATGTATAATACATAGGTAGCATTTATTAACTCGTTTCCCTTCGTTTTTGAGATAAAGTAAAAGTTTTAAATGAAATAAACAATAGTAAAATAAGTTCGCTTGTGTCCTTCGTCCTCCGAAAGGACCAGTGTCAACCCCTTGAAAAGAAAAAAAATTCATAGTTCATTTCGCTAAAGTATATGCGTGAAGTAAATATACATATAAAGATAAAAATAATTAAAATTTAAAAATTATATTCAAAAGAAAAAAAATATATAATAAGCAATAAAAGTGAGAAAAAGAACAATTTTAGTTTAAATAAGTACATTTATCTCCTCTTATTTTCTATACAATTTTACTGCATTAGAAGTGAAAAGAAAGTTAAGCCTTAACATAAAATCCAAGATAAGTAGATACTTAAATATCAAGCTAGTATTTATTATTATTGGTGGAGGGTACGAGCGTTTTCCTTCCGTGGCACTGCGTCTTTCCAGACTATTGTGCCAAACCCATTGCTGCTCTAGAGTATCTTATCTACTCCGGTAATGTCTAGAAAGATTTTCACTCTTTCTATTTCCAATTCCACCAGTTCTGTCTGTTGGATGATTTCCCTGCCCAGTACATACCTCCTTTGTCTATGCAGCGCCGGACATTCTGCCAGAATGTGCACTGAGGTTTCCTCCTCTTCCAGGCAGAATCTACACTCATCGCTGTTGGATAGTTCCAGTCGCTTTTTATGTTTATTTAGAAGGGCGTGCCTACTGATAATAGCTACCATTGTTCTCAGTTCAGATCTGCTTAAACAAAGTAGATATTTGGATTTATTTTCCATGTATCTAGGAAAGAATAGTTTGGTGCATGTTTGACCAGCCGTGCGAGACCACATCCGGTTTGCTTTGTCCAGGAACTCCAAGTACACGGTCCGAGTGAAGTGCGATCTGCTGACACTAAGTATTGGTTCTGGACCATAGGGAGGCCTTGCTGCTCCCTCCTTCGCCAGTCTGTCCGCTTCTTCTTTTCCTTCGTGACCGCAGTGTGCAGGTATCCAGTGTAGTGTCACTTGATTCCTGCTTGCTAGTTCCTGAAGTACATTAACTGTTTCCCAGACTAGCATCGAGTTCACTGCAGGTGACTGCAGGGCCTTTAAGGCAGCCTGACTGTCTGTCATTATGTATATGGTTTTCCCATCCATACTTAGGTTTATGAGGTGTCTGGTGCATAGGTTAATCGCTAGCATCTCTGCTTGGAAAACCGTAGCATATTCTCCGAGGCTAGTCCTTTCTCCATACCCCGAGCTATGTATTCCCGCTCCAGCTCCGGTTTCGGTTTTGGATCCGTCGGTATACCAGACTATTGCATCGTCAGGAGGAGTGACTCAATTTACACCCCAACTGTCCCTTTTCGGAATCGCGATGATGTATCTCTTGTCCAGAGAGTGTTTTGTGAGGATTCTGTCCAATGGCATCATGAAGTCTTTATTATTCATCCTCTTCTCTAATAAAGACAGATGGCCCTTGGAAGTCTTTTTGAGCTTCACTACGCCCAAATGAAACAGTCTGTGCAGGGCCAGCATTGCAGTTTTCTGTACTTCCAGCTCCAGCGGCATCATATGTAACATGGTGTTTAATGCTGCCGAGGGAGTGGTCTTCAGACATCCTGTTATGCTGGAGTTGGCCAGTCTTTGAACTCTACCCGACTTAGTGACTGTTGTTTTCTCTTCCGTCTTCGCCCACCAGACGAGTGAGCCGTAGGTAATTAGTGGCAATATGATCAGGGAGTATAGTTTAAACAGCCATTTCGGTTGCACTCCCCAATTCCTGCCACAGAGTCTTTTGCTGATCCAAAGTGCATTAGTCGCTCTTTTCGTCAGCCTGTCAATACGGGAACCCCAGTTCAGTTTCCTGTCTAGTGTTACCCCAAGGTATTTAACCTCATCTGTGTATTGTATGTTTTTCCCATAAATCATTAGCTGTTTAAGGTGATATTTCCTTTTCATGGTGAAAGAAACAACGTTGGTTTTGTCCAGGTGCACAGATAGTCCCC
Source organism: Chlorops oryzae (assembly GCA_020466095.1). NCBI lineage: Eukaryota > Metazoa > Arthropoda > Insecta > Diptera > Chloropidae > Chlorops > Chlorops oryzae. Next base: position 88,302,407 of record CM035806.1, read on the forward strand.
TTCGTTGACACCAGTTCATTATCGTTTTCAGTGCCGACTGCATTAGATCCGATAAGATGTTCCCGTCTTTGCCTCTCACAATAACTGCTAGATCATCGGCATAGGCTATTGTTTCGAATCCCTTCTGCTCTAGGGAGCAAAGAAGTTCATCTACCACCAGAGACCACAACAGGGGGGACAGAACCCCTCCCTGTGGGCAGCCTCTTGCTGTGGTGGCTGTTATTTCCGTATTTCCCAGTCTGGATTTTATGATTCTGCTTTCCAGCATCGCCAAAATCGAGTCAGTTAGGATTTTAGGAACGTTGAAGTGTTCTAAAGCCGTCTGCATGGCTTCGAACGTTGTATTGTTGAAGGCTCCTTCTATGTCCAGGAAAGCTACCATACAGATTTCTTTAGACTGAAGGGTGTCTTCAATGGTTCCAACCAGAGTCGATAGGGCCGTTTCTGTGGATCTACCCTTACGGTAGGCATGTTGACACGAATTAAGAGGGGCTCTCTTCAGGATCTCGTCTCTTATATATCTGTCAACGGCTTTCTCTAAACCCTTCAGTGCAAACGGCATAAGGCTTATTGGTCTGAAGGATTTTGGATTGGTTTTATCTGCTCTTGCAGGCTTGGGTAGATAGACGACGTTGACCGTCGTCCATGCGTCAGGTATATAGCCGAACGCCAGACTGCTAGAGTAGATACGCCTTAGATGGGATAGCCGAATCTGTCCCCCCTTTTGTAGTAGTGCGGGAAATATATTGTCAGCTCCCGCCGCTTTGTAACTCCTAAAACTGCTCATAGCCAACTCCACCGCTTGCTGCGAACAAATGGAGCTTGCCATTTCCCAGTTCTCTCTCTCCGGACATTTCTGTCCTTCACGAGGTCTGGGTATTGCAACCTCCGGTATGATTGTTGCTCCCGGAAAGTGGACAACCGTGAGTAGTTCCAGTGTTTCTTTCTCGTTTGTGGTATTACGGCCGTTCCCATCCGTCAATGTGCCGATTGGGGTCGACCGCTCCGTGCTAGGAATCTTTTGGATCCGACAGGTAGTTGGCGCATCCGAGATTGATTCGCAGAATCTTTTGAAGGACTCCTTTTTCGCCTTCTTGATTTCTTTGTTGTAGTTGGTGAGAGCCCGAGAGTAGGACGGCCAGTCATTATCCCGCTTGGCCCTGTTGAACAGTCTCCTAACCTCTCTCCTTAGCTTTTCTAAGTTTCGGTTCCACCACGGTATCTGCCTCCGAAGAGTTTTTATCTTCAGTGGGCAGTTATTTTCATAGGCATCAATTATGGATTCGGTTACGATATTAGTAGCCTGTTCCATGCTGCCTATGGAGTCTATCGTTTCTACTGAATATTTGTTAAGTTTGAGACTGAGTTCAGCACTGTAACTGTCCCAGTCAGTCTGTCTCTTAGGTCTAAATGATATTGAGGTTTTGGCTTGAGTTCCTAGCTCGAACCTAATATGCCTATGGTCTGAGCATGAAGGCTCAGAAGAAACTCGCCATTTGCTGACAAGGGTTTTTGCAAAGGAGGTTGTGAGAGTAAGGTCTAGGACCTCCTCTCTTGCTTGGGTCACAAATGTTGGACTGTTCCCCTCATTGCAGATATTAAGATCTACAGATAAAATACTGTTTAGCAGTGACTCACCTCTTGAATTTATGTTGGAGCTGCCCCATGTGGTGTGGTGGGCATTCGCATCACAGCCTAGGATCACCTCCATCTTGTTCCTCCTGGCGTACCCAATGAGTTGTTCCACTTCGGTAGGAGGACATGAGTTCGAGTCTCCCGGGAAGTAAGCTGAAGCCACTATCACTTCCTTGGAGTCGATCAAGCTAGTACTTGAGTTGAATTTCTATCTTACTAGTCCGGAAAAAGCATTATTTATTAAAGTTCTCTGAGTTGGCGTGGCCGAAATTCCACGCAAACTTATCTATAGAATAATTTTTTCGTGGGTTAAGGGCATGGTATGGTTTTAAACCCGAAAAAAAGGCATGTTTTCATGATTTTTTTTTGGAGACATGAATAATGTTGGTTTATTTTCTTCATATACATGTTGTAGTTATGCTCATTAAGTGTATTTGGGAAAAAAAAATTGAAATTATCGATAGATAAATACGTGGTATCGATTCTCCGGAGGCTCCTCGAAAAAAAGTTGGTTTGCCGTGAACATGATTAGAGGTTAGCGGTTCATCTGAAAAAAAAAAGGAAACATGTTTTTAAAAGGTAATTTGTATCCCGAGGTATCGCCGTGGCCCTATTTTTTTTAATAATTTTTTTTTTTTTTTGGTAGCGTTTTGAAGTCAAAAACGCGATTTTCGCTTAAAAATTGAGGTTACTTTATTATTTTAAAATAGGAAAAAAAAAAAATTAAAAAAAAAGGGCCACGGCGATACCTGTTGATTTATGTGTATAATAATTGAAAAAAATTTTAAAACGATCGGTCAAGTTCATTTTGCAGCATCGTGTTCACGGACTTCAAAAAAGTCAGTAGGGGGGATATGTTCGTTCTGGATGTGCAACTTTTTTTGTATGGAAAATCTGAAAAAGACGCACATTTGAGATCTAGAAAATTTTTGTTGATTTGTATGAGAGGTCGCACATTTGAGATCTAGAAAAATTTTTTCATTTGTATGAGACGTCGCACATTTGAGATCTAGAAAATTTTTGTTGATTTGTATGAGAGGTCGCACATTTGAGATCTAGAAAATTTTTGTTCGTTTGTATGAGACGTCGCACATCTAGAAAATTTTGGTTGGTTTACGCACATCTAGAAAATTTTGGTTGGTTTACGCACATCTAGAAAATTTTGGTTGGTTTATATGAGATGACATACATTTAGGTCTTTGGAAATTTTGGTTGGTTTATATGAGATGACATACATTTAGGTCTTTGGAAATTTAGGAAGTTTGTATGAGGTGACATACATTTAGGTCTTTGGAAATTTTTGGAGGTTTATATGAGAAGGTTCGCATTGAGCCTCATTGAAGAGGTGAGGGGGTGAGAAACTGTGCGGTAGGAGAGCATATATAGTTCAATATGTAAACATTGGGATAGAGCTGGAGTTGACTTATCGCTACTGAAGTCATTGAAATGAAGACAAGGCATGATTTTTTAGCCAGAACAAGTTGAAGCTTGCCTCTTTGAATGTTTTGAAAAATTAGTACATATATGTGTGAGTATGGTGTGGGTGAGAAACTGTGCGGTAGGAGAGCATATATAGGTCAATATGTAAACATTAGGTTAGAGCTGGAGTTGACTTATCGCTACTGAAGTCATTGAGATGAAGATAAGGCATGATTTTTTAGCGAGAACAAGTTGAAGCGTGCCTCATTGGATGTTTATTCAAAAATTTTTCAAGTTCAAGTTCAGTTCAATCAGGGCGATATTTTTGGGATTGAATGTTTTGAAAAATTAGTACATATATGTGTGAGTATGGTGTGGGTGAGAAGCTGTGCGGTAGGAGAGCATATATAGTTCAATATGTAAACATTGGGTTAGAGCTGGAGTTGACTTATCGCTACTGAAGTCATTGAGATGAAGACAAGGCATGATTTTTTAGCCAGAACATGTTGAAGCGTGTCTCATTGGATGTTTATTCAAAAATTTTTCAAGTTCAAGTTCAGTTCAATCGGGGGGATATTTTTGGGATTGAATGTTTTGAAAAATTAGTACATATATGTGTGAGTATGGTGTGGGTGAGAAACTGTGTGGAAGTTTGAAGAAAAGTGTGAAGGTATAAAAATAAAATTTGTTCTATTGGCGCTATCAGTCTTACAAGTGAAGTCAAACAGATATTGATATAGTAGTACCCTTGCGACGCACAAAAATACAAAAAAGGTAAGGGGAAAAAAAAAAACAACAAATTATTTTAAATTAAATTAATAATGTCCTTTTATTTTTTGTAGATAAATATGACGGATCAAAGTCAGAGAGCTATGAATGCTATTAAGGACTTCGAAAGACTTAATAAAAAGGAAAGTATCCCTATTAATCAGCTAGCGGAAGGGGAACAGCATCCTATTGTTAGGGCTGTGAGAGTTCAAACAAAATTTGGAAAACGAATTTTATTGGAACTTATCAAAGGAGTAATATTTTTACCGGCAATGTTCAACGATTTGAAGGAAGAAACCTTGGAGCTATTGAAAGATCAAAGTTTTTCTCTAATTCGGAGAGGGTCTATGCAAAATTATACTTTACACATTGTTGAAGGTATTCCAAACTCTCAACCACTCTTCATAGATTTTAACGTTCATGATCATTTGTTCAATGAAAACCTTTTTTACGCTCCACCTAATATAAGAACCAATGATATTGAGGAAGATAATGATAATGATTATGTTGATGATGTTATAAATGTTAAGAAAAGGAAAATATTCTAATAAAATATGTAAACATTTTTTTTCAAAAATAAAAGAAAAGAAATTTTGTTTTCAATTCTTAAAAGAATCTTTTATTTAATAAATTAATAGAGAAACTTATGACATAGCTGAACCATAATCTTGAACAAATTTTCTTAGAGCTAAAGAATTTTTAAGGGCGCAAGCGCAAGCTTTCTTTTTTCTTGTCAACAAATTACAATGATTGTTACATGTTATATCATCTGAATCACATAGGTGCCTTATGTTCTTAAGCGAATAATTACAATCGATTTCTTTTATGCCAGAAATTGCGCACTCTGCCAAAAGTTCCTTTGCCCACATTGATTTTTCTTCGCCTTTTACATGTATTTGATAGCCTTTGAGGAAAAATTTCATATATTTCTTCATTTCACTCAAAGTGAAGTCACCAGAGTCCCAATCGAGCATATGGTAGTTGTTTTTGAGCCAAATTACTGATTTTTTCTCGGCATCGTTCAATAATTTGAAATTAAATGGTGACTTTATAAGAAAATGGATATATTTTTTATCACTGAAGCAAAAAGCGATTTCCTTAAAAATGAACTGGTTATTAGTGAGTCGGAATCCTTGACAATCGAAGACAACAAATTTAGGCATTTTTCCTTTATCCGGGTTTTATTGTCGTGAACAAGTTTTTTGCTCAAAGGCTTATGATGAAATAAATAAAATGTGCTACAAATCAATGCTTTATATTAAGTGTGCTTTACAATTTCACCAGTCATCGGTTTGTATGTAATGACACGATCATGTATAAGAACACAATATGCCGAAGTGTTTGGTTTAATGTTTTCAAGAGTTTTGAACATTATACGAATATCGAGAGCACCTGTTTTAATTTCTTCATTTTGATGCGATGTGTCAATAACAATTATTGGACATTCTTTAAACTTTTTGCAGCATAAAAGTGGGTGTGACTCAATCATATAATAACTTTGTTGAAACCTTGCATACATTTCATATAAGAGAGCATATCGATTACGAGACAAATTTAAATTAAGGTCATCGTATGGATATGAAACAGAGTTTAAATGTACTTTTAAATCGGTTAAGCTACAGTTTGTAAACTTTTCTGCATTCTCGAAAGCGATAAGAATAAAACGAGGACGCTCACTTTGTGTTCCTACTTTTATGTTCCATGTATGATTTGTACTTTGAGGTAGCTCTGGATAAAAGTAACATTCCCAACTACGAAATGATATAGGTAGAGGAATATCCTCTTTAATAGTTGTATAGATTTTCAATTTGGCTGCATCGGATAATTGAATTTGGGGAACCTTCCAAGCAACATTTAAGAGCTTTAAGTTAATTTTATCCTTTTCGCTCTCTTCCGTACTATAGACAGACTTATCATTTGATCTAGAACGTAGCAAGATAAGCTCATGTTTTGAATTTATCATAATTTTATCAAAGTCTTCGGCAAAGCCCATCAACATTTTTAGTGGTACGCAAAAATTGAAATAGCCATTATTTATAGCTGGTTTAATATTTTCTTCCGGAGACCAACCGGCATTTTCCAACATTGTACTTGTATTTTTGTTTAAGGATACAAGATTTTTTAAAGTAGAAGTTTGACCCAAGTACCGTGTGCGATCAATTTCCACACCATTGATTTCATAACGTATTTCCTCAAATAGGTATGCAATACAATTATTTCGAAATTTAACTCCTTTGGGTTCTGCATTTTCGGAACCAATTGAAACAACCCCCTCAATGTACAGTAAGCTTTCATGAGGTAGAACGTAGAGATCTTGATTTTGAATTGCTATCCGTATCTCATCATTGTTGTTAAAGGATTGCAAATATGGTTGATATGTGTGAAATTCTTTCTTCGTAATAGACTCATCGAAGACGGGTTGTTCTCCAACTCTCAAGATATTATTCATTTCTTTTTAATGTAAGTAAATCCCAATGATTGTAAAAAGTTTCTATTTTTAATACTTAATGGCTTTTTTATAAGAAATTTTTCTTTGCTTATTCTTGATGCGTTATGTACAAGAGATGAAGATAAACTGATAGAAGAACCATCGTTCACACCATTTTTATTAAATATAATCATAGCTGATGCTAATTATTCAACAGGTTTCAAGTGGAGTCTTAATGTAATTGTTTCTCCTCGAAAATTTAATAATACACCGTTTTCGTTAACAAGTCTAACTGCAATTGAACCTATCTCTTTGACGATCACAGGCAAATAGATAACATTATTTGGAATTATGTCTATTTTATATCCCGGTTCAACATTTATAGAGAATTCATGTAAGGTGTGTGCCAAGGTACTGTTAACATATGAACCGCCCACAATGTTGCACTCAATACGTACAACATTGTTTTGGGTAATCATTAAACTTGTATCCGATATATGTGTTTCATCAGGTTTAAGTTGACGCTTTGAAAATCCCAAAAGCGATCCAATGCTTCTCTCTCTATCAAAATAAATTATATCTTTTTCAGAGAAGATTTCAGCTTTTAATGTATTATTATTGGCCTTTATACTTAATGTAGCACCAGCTGCTGCTGCTTCTTGATTTTCGTATGCGTCTAAAATATATTTCACAATATCATCGAACTCATATGACCCGATAGGAAGCTCGATTACATGCTTGCCAATGTGAAAAAGGTTATTTTTTTCATCAATATTCGGTATTGAGTAATATGTATGAAAATCAATCAGTCCACAAACATATTCCTTTTTAAGCTCTATGGGAGGAAAATAATTTGCTGTAAGAATTGAGGAATTTCCAGTCAAAGTCAATGTTCTTGACATCTTGAGGGGTTGAGATAGTAAAGTAAACTGAATCAATCAAAGAAATAAAACTTCTTTTTATAAAATTTTTTCATAGTATATCATATTTTTTTATCCAAGAGTTGTGACTATCGGAAAACCCCAACCATTTTACATACACTTTATCACCCCGCTTCTTTATAACTTTCTCAACTAAATACATGTGAGGAAAACGTGATTTTTGCAATTCTTGTGTATAGAAAGCACCCTTAATTACATTTCCCTGATAGTCTTCTAGAATATAAGTACATGGATTGGTATTTTGAATCTTATTTATCTTGAAGATTTCCGTTGTCCAATTGGGTGTGTAACCTTTCTCAAAAACATGTTTATATTTGCTTATTCGAACGTAATCGTTTACATGAAATTTGGGCTTATTATAGACTTTCAGACGGTTGTAAATCGTTTTTAGAATTGTTGCTGCATTTAAAGAATTCACTTTATCGGGTGCAATTTTTATTGTTCTGTGCACTTTTCCATTGTACTCTTTAGTCAATTTTTGATATTCATCAATCCATTTGTAAGAACCGCGATTACTGAAGCCCTTCCACATCATATTTTTCAAAGTGCGATTAAATCGTTCAACTATCGAGGCTTTCATTACACTATAGGTAGAGTAGTGATTTATTTTGTTTTGTTTCATTAAAAGTTGAAACTCTTTATTGAAGAATTCCTTCCCATCATCTGTTTGCAAATTTTTAGGTTTTCGACCGCATTCAAATACACTTTTCATTGCTTTGGTAACATCAGGAGCTGTTTTCGACTTTATCGCAACGGTCCAGGCATATTTGGAGAAAGTGTCAATGATTGTGAGTAGGTAGCGATAACCTTTGTTGAATGTAGAGTAATTACCCATTTCCACTAAATCAGCTTGCCAAAGATCATCAATATCTTTGGTTATAACAGCTCTTCGTTTAAAATTTCGCCGTGCCTGTCGATGGAGCTCCTCAACTATTTGAAATCGACTCATCTTGAAGATGGTATTGTGTGGTTTTGGTTTGGTTTTTGAATAATGTTTTGATTAGAAATCATTGAAAACAAAACATTTTCCGTACCTTCTAAACGCTTCTCAACATATTCCATATACACCTTAAACCTCTCATCAATATCGCGTTCAATAGATTTAATTTTTTCATAAACGGTTTCAATTTCTTTATTACGGTGACTTTCATAAGCTTTAATTGAATCCTGAAATTCAGTTCGATACGCATCAAGACTTAGAATTACAAAATTTTGCGTTGCAGCGTCGCCCTTTACTATTGGATCTTTAAGATTTCTGATGCGTTTAAAATGAGCGTTGAAGCTGTGATCTCTGCTAGCGCTTAGAGTAAATTCCGTATTAAAACTTTTTGACTTGGATGTATTGTTATTATATCGACCGAATTTGTCCACGCTCATCTTTTTATTTTTCGTCGAGTTTTCATTCAATTATGTCAGCTTCTTTAAGCTCTTCAATAATTGAAATAATTTCGTTGTTATGATTATTATGTCCTGCAGATTGTGATGCTATGAGTAGTCGTAAACGATTAACCAATTCATTTGGGTCATCCCAATATATATAGTTGATTGGATTCAAATTTAAATTCATTAAACCAAATCCTTCTTTCTTCACATCTAAGTTCGAGTTTGACCCTTTACTCTCCACATCTTTGATTAAAAATTGAATAATGTTTAGATACTTGGGTCCTTTGTTTCCATTGACTTGACCACGAGATGTATAGCCACGTCTATAGGCATTAGTTTTCAATAGAATTTTCTTATACAATTTTAAATCCGGTTCAGTATATTCGATAGGATTTTTTGTGAACATTAACTGAAAAAGTCCTGGTGTCATTGTAAATGTTTCGTCACCAATTTGAACTTGATTAGAACTTTTGAATGATATTTTTGAGTCTCCAAACATCAATTGCTTTTCCGAATTGTAATTCAATCCAAATATTCTATCTAGACTGTTTTGCTTTTCTAGTAGATCAAAATTCGGTTCATTTAACAAATTACTGACTTCTCCTTCTTCTTCTTCCATGGCTTTAATAGTGTTTGATTTATTATCATCATCATCAACGTCATCATCATTGCTATAAAACTGATCATTGCTTTCTTCATCATCATCATAATCTTGAACAGAATCAACACTATTAGACCTTTTTGGTGTACTAGTTTCAATCTTTGGTAGTTTATTAATTTTTTTCCTCCTATCTTTTTTCATCGGTCTTTTGAATAAATTTTTTTTGTTGAAAGTTGAAATATTTGCTTTAGAGTTTTTAGCCAAATCATTTACTATTTCATTTTTAACTTTAGTTTCTGTAAGCAAATCCTTAATTGGAGCTGTGATTGGTAGAAAAGTTTTTTCCAGACTTTCTGCTGCGCTTAAATCATTAATTTTAATGGCTTTGAACTTATCCCTCAAAACTTTTCTCGTCTGAATAATTTTGGAAAGCAATTCATCATCCATGACTTTGTTGTTGCTACTGATAACGCTCTCAATGAACTGTTTGCATTAATGGTTAAATTATTAATGAGATCATTTAAGTGTCCATGACATCTTTTATATTATAAATTTTCCTCAATTTAATTGCCACCTTCCGTGGCGTAGTGGTTAGGAGTATGTCGTTGTCATACATCTATAGGCTCAAAGCGAGATGTTTAACTCTCGACACAGGTAGAAACTTTAGAAAATCCTATTTATTCTCTTCCTCTCTCTTTCACTGAAACTTCTACATTGCAATTAATCGGGAAATAAGTGATAAAATATAACTCTCTATCTCTCTCTCTCTCTCTCTCTCTCTCTCTCTCTCTCTCTCTCGAATAGAGAAAAGAAAAAATAAAATTGTATACAGTTTATAAAAATATATTTTATTAGTTTTCAATCGGGTACAGTAGTTTGCAGTTGTAATAATGCATTGACCATATGTAAAACTGTATATATGTCGTTTGGAAAAACATATTTGCTACTGCATCGTGGATATACTATTGCTTTAAGGCGTAGAATAAGTCGTGATATTTGCAATATTGCATTCAACTCATCTTGATGAATAGTATGATTGTTGGTATGACGTAAGCATATTAATGGACAATTAGGCGACCAGCGTATATGTTCTGCTAGAGGATCATCATTTATTTTCCATTTACAAATTTCCACTGTGCAAAAGTAACATTTTGCAATATCTTCACTGCCAGTGTAAAACATTCCAAATTGTGCAAGCCTTCTTGTATCCATCCATCCCAAAGGCCAATTTTCGAAAGTTTTTAGGCGCTCGCTCTCATAGCACATTCGATCGGTCATATCCAAAGGTTCAACATTCTTTACACTCTGGATTGATGGTGGCCAAAACGAGTCTGTTCCTCGATGAACAGGTCTGTTTATTGTTGTTGCTGTTGAACAGATCTGCTTATTGAACAGGTCTGTTCCATAATGAACAGGGCTGTTTGCTGTCGATGAAGAAGAAGAAGAAGGATGACTATTGAACTGATCAGATTGTTGCTTGACTCCAAACATTGTTGTTGAACTGCTTGATCTGTTTTTGAAACTGAACATTTTGTTGTGCATACACTTTGCTTTTATAGATGAATAAATATGTTGAACCCTTTTCTAAATCGTCCACTATTTAATGAATCATCTTTGCTAATGACGAGAAACCCATATTTATCCTTCCAACATTCAAAACAAATTTTTAAAAAATCTTGAAATGACATATCAGTACCAACATGATCATTATAAATATGTCTTATGTTCGTTTCATCTTGTTTAAACATGATAATTAAGTTTGCATTGTCACGAATCAGATGTTTTGGTATTCGAGTATAAGTTTGGCATAGATAAAAGCTATCAATATTATTGTGCCGACCCATACAGAAATAATTTCGTATATTGTTCTGTTTTTCACATGCAACATCATCGAAGATAAAAATAGAATCTGATTTTGCTTTTTCTGGAGCTAGAACTTCTTCATTATCTGAGAAGGTGTAAAAGCCCATTCCTTTTATTGGTTTTATAAGTTGTTGAAGATATTGATATTTCGGTTGATGCAATGACTTTGAATATAAGTATACATTTTTAAATCTAAGACCATTGGGGCTTTCAATTAGACTCAGCATAATGTTGGTTTTTCCACAATTCGATGGTCCGACAATTAGTGCACGTATTGTGTTTGGTAGCAATGAACTATGACGTATTTGTGACAATTTATCATTTGAAATCGTTTTTAGGTCTAAATTTTTCACCGAAATATTCATTTGTTGTCTTATGAAACGCATTTTACTCTTTTAACTAACAACAATGATATAAAAGCGATTCCTTTTATACTTTTTTGTTCAGAACGCTTTTGACCGTTGATTTGTGTGCTATACAAACAAACAAAAATTTATAAATGCTTGTTAGCAGCAAAAAACTATTTAGTCGTAAACGTAAAGCCGTTGGAAAAGGATTAATAAATAACCTTATTAATAAACTGCCAATTGAACTTCATTTACCAGGCTATCAGTTTTGTGGACCGGGAACTAAACTCGAAAAACGTTTAGCAAAAGGAGACAAGGGTATAAATCTTTTGGATTCTGCATGTAGAGAACACGATATTGCCTACTCTAAATTCAAAGACTTACCTAATCGCCGCATTGCCGATAAGATTTTAGTTGAGAGAGCTTGGGAGAGAGTAAAAGCTCCAGATTCGAGTGTCGCAGAAAAGGCAAACGCTTGGTTTGTCACAAACGCAATGAAAGCCAAACTGAAGATAGGTGGTAGTCTTCGAAAAAACAGTAATCGAAAACTAAAGACTGTGAAGAACAAAAAGAAGAAATTCTGTACTAAAATTTTCACTACTGCAATAAAAAATGCTACAAAAGTTTTAAAAAATGCAAAACCAATTGATATGAATGATGCTATTCAAATTGCTGAGAAATCTTTATCATCTACTCTTAAGAGGAAAAATCGTAAAGTTCTACCTCGTATAATCCCTGTACCAAAAGTGGGTGGATTTTTACCATTAATACCAATTTTAGCGGGTATTGCAAAACTTGGAGGAATAGTATCTGGAGGCATGTCGATTGCAAATATGATAAAAAATATAATATCTGCAAAGGATAAAAAGCCCAAGGAACCTGTTGCCATTGGAAATGGGCTTTATTTAAAACCCTATAGAAATGGATATGGTTTCTATCTTCGTCCTTATTCAAAAAACTAATTAGCACTCTACCCAAAAGAGCCCTAACCGAGGTCGACCTAAGAAAATATGCCGCTAACTTGAAATCTTTCAGAGGAGTTTTTATGCGAAATACTTTACCAAGACGTCCTCATAAGATTGAATGTGGAATAATTAATCTGGATTCTTCAGATGGAGATGGTACTCATTGGGTAGCATATTTTAAAAATAATACTGTTACGGAATATTTTGATAGTTTTGGTAACCTTCCACCACCGAAAGAAGTTGTCAAATATCTCGGTGCAAATAATTTAAGATACAACTATCAACAACATCAGCAATACAATTCATATAACTGTGGTCATTTGTGTTTAAAGTTTCTGTATTCACAATCATGCAACAATTAAATAAAATATCAATTTTAAATACATAAAAAGTTTCTTTTATTTATAATTTGATAATATCTGATAATTATAAACCATTACATATATTCCATTAATTCAATATCTTTAGCAATACTCATGAGTTCGTCATCATTTACAGCAATCTTATAGTGTCCCCAAGCATAAGTATTTTTTTTATCCTCTTTAACAAATCTTTTATCATCATTGTTACTTAAAACTAAATTCGTAAATAATTGTGTATAAATTTTATGAAATTTTGATTTAAAAAAATACATATCGCGAACATAATATTTATCTTCTAATAAACATAATTTATAATCATTAATACTCAATTTATTGAGTACGCATCTTTTAACACCTTTCGACTTTTTTATTTCTTTCGTATCTGTTATATCTAAGGAATACATTTTGGGACGTAGACCCACAAATTCTCTAATTATTTTTCCATTAGCTTCGTCTTTCATCATTCCTAATATTTTTTTATTTTTTAAAGGTAAATTATATGGATTTTTGGGAGGATATTCGGACGTATCAAAACGCAAATCAATATCGTTGGATATATCTGAATAAAAGTCATCCGTCTTTATTGTGTATATAAAGGAATCCGTATCCATATAATTTAGTAAAAGGTTTTCATTATATTTGGGTTTCATATAGTCGTAATGGAAATCATACATTAGAAATTTCGATAACTCGAGTACTATAAAACCTAAATATAACGGTTTATCATATGTAACATGATCCCGATCTAATTGAATTGCTATCATAGAGTCGCTGAAATGTTTAACGCTGCGAAATGTTGGATGTGCTATAAGAGCACGAGCACCTAAATGTCGTCCTCTACTTTCCCATTCACTCAAAATTTTTATGTTTTTCCTTTTATCTACATTTTCCATAGTTTTACCGTAAACCGAATTGTTGAGTAATTTAAAAAAATTCTTCTCAAAATCACTCTTAGAGAGCGTTCTATGATGAGTATTTAAGTCAATGTAGCTCTTTAACCAAGGTGACTGTTTAAACTTTAAAACTCTATGAACTTTTATTAGTTTCATTCCATTCTTAATACATTGTTGTAGAACTCTATAGTGAATGATATAATTTCGTTTATCTGTTAAGTCTGTTATTAGTTTCGATGTCCTTGAACCACCAACTTTTTTATTTTCCGCACAAAAAGGAAAATCATTATGATAATCATGAATTCCTTGGGGATAATCTAAATCTACTTCTAAAATATACCCATATAAAGCTTCTGAATCTATTTCAAATATATTAAAACTTTCAATGTCTTCTACCCATTCAAATTCTCCAGTAGGTAGGTACTGAGACATTGCCCAACCATACAAGTTGTTCGCATCTAAGTATACAATATATTCAGATGGTTTGGTGGAATCAAAATCAGGCATATATTTGTTGTTGGCTTTAGAATGTCGTTTTGAACATTGGACAATACCACCTCTGATTCCTTTTTTAACGAAATCATACATACTTATATCTGTAAATAGTTCGAGTTCTATTTTTGTTGATTTCAACATTGCATCCCAAGATAAGCCCGGAATAGTTATGTATTGACAAGGATCCAAATCATAGATACTTTTACATATTTTTCGAAAATTTTCTAAGATATCGGTTAGGAGAAATACATCTGTTTTTAAATAGAGAATCATGTAGTCTTTCAATGATTGACAATTTAATGTATTCCATACATTTACAGCATGACTATAGTCCTCAATAGAACACTCACTATTATTTAGTATATTGAAAAATTTCTCACGGGGAGGTAGTTGATTTTCTTCAAGACGTTCAATTGAATCTAAATATTCATAGGGAAAGACACCCTTTCTTTTAAGTAAAGAAAACTGTTCAGTGTTGGGATACATTGATCTGAGTACGTGAAAATCTTCAGATCGCAAGTTTTGAGCTAAGCTTTCTAAGCTTGCTGTCATGAATCTATAGGAATCTACAAAACGAATTTCCATGCGTTCATTCTTGAGATTATCCCCCATTGGAATGTATTTCGATAGTGAAATGTAAAGCTCTTTATTGAGTGGAATTACTCTTATGTCTCCGGGAATGGAAGTGAGTTCTTTTACAAATAAATGACAGTCGTAGGCGGAAAAATTATGAAAGAAAACTGGAATAAATTTCGATATCTGATATTTCAAATTACCTTCTGAATGAGCTGCTCCACGAAAATCTCCAGTAAAATGACAGTGATCTGCAACTCGATCATTAATAAGATCTTCATTACAGATATGACATACTGAACTCTCCGCTAAGTTTTTCATTTGTTCTTTTGTAAGAGAATTCATTGGTTTACAAACACTTAAATAGTTGCTATAAAGAAATTTACAATCATTTACTAATTTCTTTATAAACACTTCAACACAATCCTCTCCCGTATATATCCTAAACTTATCCAAACTTTCATCAAATTTAGATTTAATAAAATAAGCGAATGCCATTGGCTTATGATGCTTAGTGCTTACAACTTTCTTCGAATCTTTAATATTTATTTTTTCCAAAATGCACTCAAAATCGGCGTAAATAACAAAAGGTACATCTAGTTGCTTTTTTTGAGCACGAAACTTTAAAATTTTATTGTCCTCGTCTGGCAGCTTTGTTACGACATGATTACATACCAATTTATGAGCTTCCAATCGTTCCTTGGATAAGGTGTATTGAAGACAGCCATGACAGAGATGTTTCATTCTGTGATTTGCAGAAAGTTGAGAGCTGATTAATCTACAAAAATAAAATTAAAAGAAAAAAAAATAATAATAATAATAATAAAAATAGTAAAAAATTAAATTAATAAAGATAAATATTTTGGGTTACCAACCTTGAAATATTTTTAATCCATATATAATGCGTTTGATTGTTTTCCTTCTCAAAAAACAATAGATTTATATGCTTCTGTTGTTCTCCTCTAATAAAATAATACGGTCCAACAATCGCTTTACTCTCCTCATTCAATCCAAAAACATTTATACTTATTTCTGGATTATTCTCCTCAAAAATTTTAATTTGATTCAATGTCAATGGAAATGATAAGTTGGAGAAATTAAGTAAAGTTCCATCTGGGGTAGTAATGTGATCCAATGTTATATTTAGCTTATAATTTGAGCATTTTTCCAGATTTCGACCTGTTTGAAAGGACGATATCACTGCCCATTTGAAGCAGTTCTCATCTTTATTTTTAACATTTATACAAGCATGTTTTTTCTGAATCCATAATGGAAGCACTATATGACCAGATCCTCTCATGGGTCTATATTGGTTAATGTTCACTTCCAAGTGAACAATTCGTAAAAGAGACCATCCACTATCCCTTTCTTGAAAAACATTCATTTTTTCCAAAATATCTTTGCATTTCTTGGAAAAGTCCTCATTTATATCTGATGACTCCGTTAATATAGTCATTTTAGTTGAGAAAGATTTTATCATTATTTTTGTTTCTTCCTCATTTTGCTTGATTAGTAAATATTCGCAAAATAGTTCTATGTTAGATTTTATCGATGTATGCTTTAGAATTAGGTTGCTCAATGCGTCCAGAACTTCTGTTTTTGCAGCTGCAAAGAACTGTTCTGGAATGAGTATACTTTCATCCTTATTCACATAAACTAGAGTTTCCATTTTTTCGTTAAAAGCATGATTTATCCTCTTGAGGTTTTCACTAAAGTCAACCATGCTATTCTTTTTATGTTGATTGGTTCGCAGATGATAAGACCAATCTGTTATAATAACATCTACTTCACATGCTTCACATTTCTTCGTGACAAGGTTTTCATCAGACATGTTTTGATCTTGGATTTGAAATTCCGTACCATGAAGTGTCTCATAATGACTTTTTATAGCAAAACGGTTTTTAAATCTAATACCGCAATATTCGCACAGAATATCAGAATCGTTTTGGTCTTGGTTTGGAAATTCCATACTATGAGTTGTCTCATAATGTCGTTTGAGAGTAAAATGATTCTTTAAAATAACACCGCAATATTCGCATAAAAAATTGTTCTTTAAATGCATTGCCCTTTTATGGCGTTTCATACCCGTTTCCGAAGAAAACTCCTTTAAACAAATTTCGCAAGTCTTATTCATTTTGATTGTTAATTTTTATATTCTAGAAACAAAAAAGCAAAATATATTAAATTCAACCCTACGTTCCCAGTAGGAATGAAAGGAATAAATATACATATAAAATATATTACATTAAATAAAAATATTAAATGCTACGTGCACACTTCAGAAAAGGATGCAAAGGGTCACATACCTGGGGGGTTTGACGGCGGAATTGTCTGCGATCGTCTTTGAGTGTAAACTTTGATGATGGACGTTAGTCTCTATCAATACGAGGATCACGATATGGATGGGACAAGTCCACGGCGATTTTATACACTTAAAGATGACACTACTTTCGAAACCGACGCTCACGATCGATTTTTTTATAAATTTAAACTGAACTGTTTGATTTCACTTTAAAGAATGGCAACATCAAAGGAGAAAATCTGATTTTATGCACACTTCACTTGTAAGACTGATAGCGCCAATAGAACAAATTTTATTTTTATACCTTCACACTTTTCTTCAAACTTCCACACAGTTTCTCACCCACACCATACTCACACATATATGTACTAATTTTTCAAAACATTCAATCCCAAAAATATCCCCCCGATTGAACTGAACTTGAACTTGAAAAATTTTTGAATAAACATCCAATGAGACACGCTTCAACATGTTCTGGCTAAAAAATCATGCCTTGTCTTCATCTCAATGACTTCAGTAGCGATAAGTCAACTCCAGCTCTAACCCAATGTTTACATATTGAACTATATATGCTCTCCTACCGCACAGCTTCTCACCCACACCATACTCACACATATATGTACTAATTTTTCAAAACATTCAATCCCAAAAATATCGCCCTGATTGAACTGAACTTGAACTTGAAAAATTTTTGAATAAACATCCAATGAGGCACGCTTCAACTTGTTCTCGCTAAAAAATCATGCCTTATCTTCATCTCAATGACTTCAGTAGCGATAAGTCAACTCCAGCTCTAACCTAATGTTTACATATTGACCTATATATGCTCTCCTACCGCACACTTTCTCACCCACACCATACTCACACATATATGTACTAATTTTTCAAAACATTCAATGAGGCAAGCTTCAACTTGTTCTGGCTAAAAAATCATGCCTTGTCTTCATTTCAATGACTTCAGTAGCGATAAGTCAACTCCAGCTCTATCCCAATGTTTACATATTGAACTATATATGCTCTCCTACCGCACAGTTTCTCACCCCCTCACCTCTTCAATGAGGCTCAATGCGAACCTTCTCATATAAACCTCCAAAAATTTCCAAAGACCTAAATGTATGTCACCTCATACAAACTTCCTAAATTTCCAAAGACCTAAATGTATGTCATCTCATATAAACCAACCAAAATTTCCAAAGACCTAAATGTATGTCATCTCATATAAACCAACCAAAATTTTCTAGATGTGCGTAAACCAACCAAAATTTTCTAGATGTGCGACGTCTCATACAAACGAACAAAAATTTTCTAGATCTCAAATGTGCGACGTCTCATACAAATGAAAAAATTTTTCTAGATCTCAAATGTGCGACCTCTCATACAAATCAACAAAAATTTTCTAGATCTCAAATGTGCGTCTTTTTCAGATTTTCCATACAAAAAAAGTTGCACATCCAGAACGAACATATCCCCCCTACTAAAGTCGTTTTCCACAAAATCGATTTGAAATTTTTTTTATCGAAAATCAAAAATAAAAAATCAATAAATGTAATAATTTTTTATTCTTACACAGAATCATCAATGCCAGCTCCTTAGAGTAAATCACTGTCATTTTGTTTGTCCGCAAGGGTTATTCGCAATTCGTCAAATGCGCGCGCCCATTGGTGAGCACTTGGCCCTGTAGAGATGCCTATTTCGTTCAAAAAGGACAATAACACAAAAGATCCTTCATTAAAAGTGCATGCTGCAACATTTGCTGCAATTTCAACAATGATTGCAGTACCGTCCACAGCTTTTGGAGAGATTTTCCAAATGAGTTGATTCAAACTCTCGTTGTTGTTCTGGGTGAAACCTCCAAGACACCGATGCAAAAGTGGGTCCTTGCTCAAATCGTCGTAGATTGGCTTTATGGCTTCTGCAACATCCGAAGGAAGGGCACTGTAGCTGTGTTTGAATGAATCCAGTGTGTTTGTAGCTGCCGCTTTTTGCCATTCACACCAAGAGTCCTCAACGCTTGGACATTTGTCGTGCTGTGGTTTCTCGTCTGTCGAGCAATAATGAAAGTATGTTGCCCAAATTGCATTTTTCATTTTTTGGATGGCCAGTCCATAATATACGGTCAATTTGTCAATCATTTTTGCAGTGAGCTTTCCTTTTCCAGATAGACTTTTCCTTTTAATTGTTTTTCCTGTTTTAGTTTCGCTATCTACCACAGTTGTTTTTACTATTTCACGTAAACGAGTGCCCATTCTTTTCTGAACATGTCCGATGCATTCCTTCTTATTTATCGTGAAATCTTCACCATACGGTTTAGCATTTACCAAGCCACTGTAGGTTTTGGAGTCGCCATCTCCTATATAATTTTTGTACATCACTCCAAAATTTTCCAAAGACCGATTGAACATCTCCACGATGGCGTGTACTTCCATGTTGCCTGATGGACCAACATGATTTGCTTTGCAGTTTCCGCTGTTGAGGTGTTCTTCGTACCATTCTTCGAATTCGGCGGTATCTACCTTTTTTACCCAAGTCGTGCATTGGTGGCAGTAAGAACTTTTGACAAACACATCAAAAACCTTTCCCGTATAGCAGCCGATCAAAGAAGAGACACCGAATAGCGAAGTGAATCCACGTTTCTTCCACGTTCCGTTGCCTGATACTGTTAGTTCGTTGGTATCTTCTACATTATTCGCTTTGCACGTTTCCTCTTTTTCTTTTTGTACAGCAGCAGCAAAACATTTTTTCGCAACATTTTCTACAGCCGTATGCATCCTCTGTACATGGTTGTAATATGGTTGTTTTGATAAAAAAGACTCCGCTAAATCCATCAAACCGCAAAATTTATTCCATCCATATAAGCCAAGGCCTAGCACACGCATGACGAAAACAAAACGATGATTTATTTCATAATGTGATTGCTTCGTGTCTTTTTGCAGTCTTTCACTAGACGGAACATATCGAGGCTCTTTGCATTTCTCACAAGTCACTTTAATTTTGAAGGCTAACCCTTCCGATGTGCATGTGCAAAAATTAATTTCCCCATCACAATTTTTGCACTTCACTAATGTTGAAATAGTTGAAAACACCAAAAGGAAGTCTATCACTCTATAATGTTTCTGCAAATCTTGCTCTACACTTTCGGTAGTACTCAGTTTAATTTTTTTATGCGTTGCGCTAGACGCTTCCACATCGCAATTTTCTCGTTGTCGAAGTTTTACTTTCTTCGGCCGACTCAAAATTTTACTAACGTTCTCCCGATCTTGTCTTGTAATTTTTTTGGGCATTTTTGCAATATTAAATATACCACGACACAAGACAGAAAATATATAAAAACGGAAAACTACGATACAATTTTAGTGTTTCTGTACACAACCGCTCGCAAGAAAGTGTATCTGGCAACTGATTCATATACAATCTACCCTAAATATATAATATATACAACTTCAGTTTACATACCTACAAAAACACATAAAAGAATAAAAGAATTTGGGCATTGCAAAAGGACTTCAAGCAGATTTCAGGTAAGCGAATCGCGCAGCTGAAAATCGTAATGACAATTCAACGTTGTCAGGCAGGTATATACAAAAATCGAGCATGAGGTCCGCTCACTTGAAACGCTGTATCTTCGTTAGTTTTAGCACGATTTACTTGGAATTTTTACACAATACTCTTGAAATGTTGTACATTCAGAAAAAAAAAAAAAAAAAAAAACAACCCAAAAATTTTTTAAAACCATACCATACCCTTAATGAAAAGGAAGAATTAATACGTTCCATTTATAAAAATGTGGTAGTAATTAAAACAAATAGTTCTCATTAAAGGACAAGTAGATGGTTATATTGATTTACAATTCTTCCATTAATTATTTTTTGTTTTGTATTATAAAATCAGAGTTTTAATTGTCTGTGGAATTTCAGAACATTAATTATGGAGCTTGTTTTGAGTGAAGCTCTTCAAAATTTAAAACATGGCTTTTCAGTTAAAAGTGTTTACTCATGTTGTTCAAGTTCAATGCAACCTGAGTCCTAAAAGAAGGAAAGAAGAGAAAATAAAAAATTTTTTTTTAAAGATTCGTTGCATTCGTTCCCTCCTCCCTTAGTCGTTGTAAAATTGTTCTAAAACTCTCTCTAGTTCTTTCGGGCCTGACCTGTACTTGTTGGACCTCCAAATTTACAGCCCTTTGTCGTCGGCATATTATGAATATGGTAACCGTCAGTATAAAAATGATGACTGAGGAGGAGACTGCATACGAGGCGAGTTTGTGAAACTGTAATTCCTCAATTTGATTTAGGTTCTGTTCCTGCCTAAGAATTATTTCCGGGAAAGACAGCACCCTTTCGGTTGTAAAACTAGGAAAAAAAGGATGGTACCACAAAGAATTGGCGGTGTTCTAATATTTTGTTAGTGAAATTATTCCCATTGAGTTGTAGTGAGCAGTTAAAAAATGAAATAAGAAAATTTCCACTTAAATTCAGTTTCCTATTATCGCACGTGCTTTGCAGTGCCAACTTCCTTACGTTGTCTAGCACCAGCATGTCGCTGCTAACTTCTATTACTTCGCTCCCCCGCCTTTATCCACTCACATTTTTTCTTAATGGAACAGTGAGTTGATTGCTCTAATTGGAAAAGGGAAGCCCCGTTCAAGAAATCATAAATTATGCCCCGTTTTTCTACGACCACTTCCTTTGGTGAGGTGATACGAAACCCCTTACTGTTGGTGATGGGTTTAAGTAGGCTTCGGTGCTATAATACTCTCGGATGGGACTTTAATAATAAAAATGATTGTATCGTGTTGAAAAGCAGCGGTCCCTAATTTTATGTTTTTCAACTTGTTGAAATCTATATCGAATTCTTTTATTTCGGTTGGGGTCAGGATATGTGGATGTAACAGGCCTGACCTGGCGGATGCTATATTTTGCTGAATTTGTTGAACCTGATTTTTTAGTATTTTTAATCTGAAAAGGTAGGTAACTGCTAGATTTTGTTCCTTATACTGTGACTTAACACTCCCCAGGGCTTGTAGTTGGGTTGCGATGTCCTCTCTATCCTTCTCTATCACTGTTTTTATCATCCCCAAATTTTCGGTAAATTCTTGATTAATATGAATCTGTTTGTTCATGTTATTGATGAGTTCGTGTTGATTCTTCCCTAGCGTCTCAAAGTGACCTTCGATATTTTCCCTATCGCTGTCGTCTAAGGTGCCGAACAACCATTTAAGGGCTGATCCTCCCACGTTAACAAGACCTCGTTTCATTGGGGTTGGAAGGAGCGTCTGCAACATGCTTTCAATATCTTCTATTTCCTCCCTTATAAGAAATGTGTATTCGTTGTTTTCAATGTGCTTCGCTGATTTGCGGATTGCTTCCAGAACGTTGATTACATCGTCGGGTTTCAGCGAGTGCACGATGTAATTGTATTTACAAACTACTTCTTCGGTTCCCAAGCTGATTTCGGCATAGCCTTCCTCGGCCTCAATGCGGGAAATCGATAGTTCCGACCTGGCGTTACTGAGTAACGTTAGCACACCTAAAAATACAAAATTCTACCCCGGGTGGGTAAAAGAACTGTTTAGATAAAAAAATGTTGGTAATGAAGCATTGTTAGTACCAAGTACTCAACGGTTGTTGTGATGCATCCCAGAGTTGGGGTCAAGGAAAAAGGAAAAATAACCCACTCCCAGGCTCTTAAGGAGACCGACTGAGGCATGTGCCCCACCTGCTTTTACTTGATTCCTCAAGCTCAGTGTTGGATGCATCGATAGGACAGTGATTAGCAGGCTGTGCCGGCCAGAGGCGAAAAGTTAGTTCGTAGTATAGATTTTGCCGAAGCACTATTCCATATTAGTACATAAAAAATATATATATATATATATTTTTTGTTTTTTTTTTATATTAGACTTAATTTAATGTATCGTAAGCGTATTAGCTCCCCATACTTAAATATTGATATTTATAATGCTACCAAAGTGGTAGATTACAATTGAATTGTTAGCTACTTGTTACGTAAGTGGCATTAGTTGTAAGCCTACCCAAGGCTGCAATGGGACAGTTCATGCTTAGTTATGGCCGAAGAATCAGCCTAAGTATTAAACATAAAAATGCATGCTAAACTACTGACGAAGCAATAAATGATTTCACTACCGATATACATGATAAAAATCCAATGCGCTTAGAGCTACTTATAAGCAATGGATGATTTCACTAGCATTATATAAAAAAAATGAAATGTATGTAGAACTACTGTCGAAGCAATAGATGATTTCACTATCATGCGCTTAGAGTTACTGATGAAGCAATGAATGTTTTACTAGCATGTAGAACTACTGTCGAAGCAATAAATCTGTTCACGATCATTATACATATCCACATCAACGATTAATTTCGCGGGCATGGCTTGAAGGTTATCTGGACATGGATCATTTAGATTATTTGACGGCTATATTCTTAACACTCCTTCTCATTCTTTTCTCCTGATATCTATGAATGTTTCTCCTGATGGATTCTCTTCTTTGGGAAAACTCCTCGTCTATCTCCTGCCAGATATTTTCGCCTTTAGTCTCGAAATGAGCGATTGATGTCGCTTCCGTTTTGGGAATGTCGGGCAGTTTAGTTTGATAAAATTTTGGTTGTGCAAAGTTCAACATTTCCTGGACTCTCCTAACGCATTTGTACCAGCTTTCTGGTCGTTCTGAACTTAGTTCGGTCAATGAGTTGATTAGTTTAGTGTGTACCCATTCGGTAAGACAACTTCCGGTTGTTATTTTTTTACTACTGTCACGTGTTCTATTTTGTTACTAATACAATCACCTCTAAACGGTTCTGTGATAAACGTACTCGTGTTTATTAATACTCGATCAGGGTTTCCGAACATTTTGGAGTGGATTTCTAGTTAAGCTATAAATTGTGCCCTGCCTATCTCTTTTATTGGAAAAAGCCAAATATACCTGGAAAAGGAATCTATTATTGTTAAAATGTGGGAATATTGTTTGGCCGTTGGAGTAAGTGGTCCCACGTGACCCAGATATAGCGTCCGGTCCCCCTTATCGATTGGACTCAGCAGTCCTGATGGTTCTTTTGACATTTGTATGGTTACTCTGCATTTTAAACAATCGTTAAATATCTGTTCTACCTTTAATTTCACATTTGGAATGAATACGGAATCCTCCAGCTAATTTTGAGTTTCTTTTGCTGACAGATGTCCTTGACCATGTGCGAGGTTAATGATTTCCCGGTCCAACGTTACGGGTATTTCTAAAAGTTCCTTAGTGGGATCTTTGTGCAGCACCCCATACCGCAGCAAAAGGTCCTCGTACTCGGTATGCTCTATTAACTTTATAACTAGGCTAGTCCAGTGGTCCTGTTTTCCTTCTGCTTTTAAAATTTCTTTCAAGGTGGTCTTTACTAGTAATTGATATATTCTGTTTAAAATTGTGACTTCTTTTGGTCTCGGCTGACGGCGGTACTCCAGACTATAGTCGAATTCCTGCAAGAAACTTTTCCACCTTTCTACACGGGGTTGTTTATCTGCCTTACTCATGGCATTTGAAAAAGCTCCACTATTAGTTACGATTCGTACTTTTGTGTCCCTCAAGCGGGTTTGCCACTTCTTCAACGCGGAAATGGCGGCCAGGACCTCCAATTCACATTGGGAATACCGAGATTCTGAATCTGTTGTTCTTCTACTCATAGATTCAATAGGAAACCACGAAAAATGGGGGGGAGGGGTATATTTTGGAGAAGGGTAACGCTATAGGTATTTTGATTTGCAAACGTCAGGATTTTCTTTAGTGTGTCCGGATTGAATAATGTCAAAACCGGGGCATTCATTAGGCATCCTTTAATTTGTTTAAATGCTAGCTCGCATTCGATATTGATAGAGAAATTTGAATATTTCTGGAGTAGGTCTGATAGTGGCTTTACCACCATTGCATACTCCGGAACGAACCTTCTTAGGTGCGATGTTAATCCCAGGAATTTCTTTACTGAATCTTGATCGCGTGGGAATGGTGATCTTCGTATCCTTCTAAGAAATTTTTTAGCTGGTCTTATTGTTGCCCCCTCTATTTGATACCCCCTAAAAAGGAACTCGCTCGACATGTACTTGCTATGATTCCAATTTATTTCTAGTCCCCCTTCTTTTACCGCATTTAATACTTTGGTTAAGTTCTGTATCCCTTCTAACTCTGAGTTGGCCGAGACGACTATTTGGTCCCCATAAAAGATTTGGGCGTTATTTTTAAATAAATCCTGGCAAATATTATTAATGAACTAGCTGAGCACTGTCTGTCTATTAGCTAAACCAAAGGGTACGTAATTGAATTCACACTGTCCATCTTCTGTTACAAATGATGTAAAATGTTTGGAGCCTTGTGCAATTGGTATACGTAAAGAACTTGCTCTTACCACTAACGTGGTGTAAAATTTCGCTTCTTGCAGTCTTATCAGTACATCGTCGAAAGATAAAAGCGGCGGGTTCTCCGGAAGAATTCTTTGATTTAACTTGTGGTATTTGACCCTGAAAGGCTCTTTTCTGTTTTTTCCTGACACTTTATAGATTGCCGATGAGCAGTCAGATGTGCTGAGTCGAATTGTCCCCTCGTTTAACCACTGATTCACATGGATATTGACTATTTCTCGATCACTGGCGGAAAGGTTGGTGGGAGAATGTGAGAAAGGAATATTATCGCTCAACCGTTATTCAAATTCTACTAGTGAGGCGGAATTTTTGACTGAATGATAACTTCGCACTAGTTTTTCTATTGCATTTTGAGTTGTGTTTTCTAAATGTGCTAATTGGAGTTTTTCGACCAAGGAGTTACTTATTAATCCTGTGACATCGACAGCTAGAAGGTCCTGTTCGAATTCTGGTATAGGAGATTTTAATGGTTCTTTCCCTGGCTTCCGGAAAAACGTGGCTCCCTTTTCGGACACGAGGATGTCTAAGGTCCTGAGGATGTCATTATCAATTGTAATTTGAAACAATACATCCGGTTCACGGATGATGTGCATTTTCAGGTTCAGAGGTATGTTATCTACTTCCAACCTTACTTTGACTATTCCTTCCGTTTCTGTCTGACCCCACACACCGTAAAGTGTTGTTCTTTTTTCCACGAATCTTTTCTCACCGAAAAGTTCAGTATATATGGATGTTGAGATCAAACTTAAATCGCTACCTGTGTCCAGGAATGCGGTCAGAGAGCGCCTTTCTCCGCTCGAATCGCAAATCTTTATTTCTTTGAAAATTCGTCGCCTCTCTATGTTGTTTTCTTTTGCCATGGGGGAAGGGGGGTTCTTGAAAACAACTTTAGTGGGATTTTCGCCTATATTTTTTTTTGTACAATGTTGCTAAATAGTTGATGCCAAATGTTCTTGCAGACGTCGCAGCATCCCCTCATATGTGCAAAAAGGCTAGGATGGTTTTTATTCTCCCTTTTCAATTTTTCTATATGTAACAATATGCGGCGTTGCAACTCTGACCGATCGCCTCTGGGAACTAAGCCGAAATTCCTACAAGTCTTTCGTAGTTCGTCCAATGCTAAATTTCTAAGTGCTATAATCTCCATTTTGGGAACCTATGGCTTAATGATAATGCGAACACTTAAATGAGGCTGTCAGGTTCGATGTTGATGTGAGTTGATCTGTCCCGATGTCAAGAGGCTCTGGCACTCTCTCGTGTTGCGGAGGAATTCCAATATGCTCGTTACTGAACGTGAACCTGATTTGAGAAAATGAAAGGTTGGAAGTTCTTAATTTTAGTAAGAAGCGCAATACCACCACCTTAGTTGCTTATAAATACCTTTAATTGTTATTAGTTATACTATAATTTTAAACCTTTTACCTAAATATAAGTATGTTTTCCTTATTACTTGTAATATGGTTTTACAAGGTTGTTGTGGTACGTTTTTTTTCTTTCCCTTTACAATAAGCTTAGTATTCACCGGACTAAAGCGGACACTACCGTATACGGGCCCTCCCATGGCGATGAAAATTTGTTTTTACGAGTCTGGTTTTTAGCCAAACCTTTTCACCGCTTTTAAATGATTGAAAATTAAGAGTGGTGTCATAATATTTCTTTGAAATTTCTTCTGATTATTCTTGGTTCTTACGTACTAACTCATACGTTCTTTGAATTTGGTACTTCAGAATTTTGCTAAAGTCGTCCGGGTTATATAAACGCACGGGTTTTTTCTTTAAATTTACTGGCAGATCGACATCGAAACCAAAAAGGTCCTTAGTGGGCGTATGTTTGGTTGCGGTGTGGATCGAATTATTGTGGACGTGCATAGAATGGCATAGCCACTCGTCCCAGTTCGTACCATCTTCGTTCACAACCATACGAAGATGTTCGGCTAAAGGCCGGTGACATCTTTCGAGTGCCCTGTTTGACTGAGGATGATATGGACTTGTTAGTTTTTTCACTCCCAGTAGCTTGCAAATGTCTGAAAATAGTTTAGAAGTAAAATTCGTACCGTTATCGGTCACCAAAAGTCGAGGTATACCAAATTTCGAAATGACCTCTTTAAAAAAAAATTTCGCTACTGTGCTAGCCTCTGCATCCGGCATGGCTGCACAAATGAAATTCTTAGAAAAGTCATCTATTATTGTGAGAATATATCTGCTACCTGAGGCGATGGTAGGTAGAGGACCTACCATGTCCATAAACAGTTTGTCGAATGGTCTATGAGCCGTATCTGTTATAACCATGGGCATTTTCGTCGCTTTACTAGCCTTATGCTGCTAACAGTTGGTACATGACTTGACATAATCTCTTATTTGACGTTGCATGCCGCTCCACTTAAATTGGCGGCGAATACGGAAATACGTTTTTAGGGCCCCTTTATGCCCACCCATCGGACTATCATGAAATTGTTTTAGTACATTTTTTATATCCCTGGGGTCTGTCAGGAAAACGGCAGAGTTCTCCTTTCCCAAATCAGGGTTATCTAACATATCCTCTTCTTCTTTATTTTCTAAACAAGTTTCCCCGACTACCCCTGAACTATCTGACGGGTCTGCCTTTTTCCTGGCTTGAGATCTTGTTACTACGGCTATGTTGGTATCTTCGTAGGCCAATCTACTTAGAGCGTCCGCATTCTGATTTGTTTTCCCCGGCTTATAACAAATTTTAAAGTCGAACTCTGACAACTTGTGTCGGAATCTAGCCAACCTAGACGTTTGGTCTTTTAAATTCGCTATTCCTCTCAACGGCTTATGTTCAGTGTAAATAGTGAAATGACGCCCTTGTAAATATGATCTGAAATTTTTTGTGGCCCACACTATAGCCAAAAACTCCTTTATTGTTGAGTATCTTTGTTCCGTCTGACTCAACGCTCTTCTTTCAAAATAAATTGGTAGATCTTCTCCCAGAACTCCTTGTGATATAATTGCTCCCAAAACCTCATTGTTGGCATCTGTAGTCAGCAAGAAGGGTTGAGAAAAATCCGCATATCTAAAAATCGGCGGACTGGTAATAGCGGTTTTTAAGGCTGCCATTGCGTTTTGACAAGACTCAGACCACTCGTACTCGCCATCCTTTTTCAACAAATTGGTTAGAGGAAGCAATATTCGGGCTGCATTGGGAATAAATTTCCTATAGTAGTTCACCAAACCCAGGAAAGATTGTAGTTGTTTTTTATTCCTGGGTGCTAGGAAACGCTTCACACACTCTTCCTTGCTTGGATCTGGCAAAACACCTTGCTCAGAACAGCGCTGACACAAATAAACCACCTCTCTTCTTAAAAATTGACACTTTTCTGTTTGTATTTTTAGGTTGTTGTCTCTTAGAGCCTGTAGAACTTTTCGCAAACGTATTTCGTGCTCCTTTAAATTTTTGCCGTAGACTACAATATCATCTAAGTAAACAATACAATCTATTCCGTGAATCCCTGTAAGAATGTGATTCATTATTCGTTGGAACGTTGCCGGTGCCCCTGTTAGGCCAAACGGAATTCGTAAAAATTCATAATGTCCCTGACCTGTGCTAAATGCTGTCTTCTTTCGGTTGTTCTCATCTACCAATCTTGATGGTATCCGCTAGCTAAATCTAGCGTGGTAAAATAACGACTACACCCTAGCTGGTCGAGTATCTCGTCAATCCTAGGAATTGGAAAAACTTGCTTAATCGTTTGCTCATTTAATTAACGAAAGTCCACCACTAGCCTCCACTTCTTTTCTCCATTTGGCCCACTTTTCTTTGGCACCAAAATAATGGGAGAATTACATGGCGAAATACAAGGAGTTATTATCTGTTGTTTAAGCATTTCTTCGACTTGCCTATTTATCTCTTCTTTATGCGCTTCGGACAGCCGATACTGTCTAATGTTTAATGGTGGATGACCGGGGTCTGTGGGAATTTCATGACGTAAAGTAGTCGTGGTACTTAGATGATCCCCTTTTAGATGGAAAACGTCCTGAAAATCTTCACATATTTTCATTAGCGACGTTCGCTTTTCAGCATTCCGGTAAACATTCAGTGACAGGGTATATAGGCCTAAAAGCGGAAATCGCTCCCCACTGGAGTCGGATGCACACGTATTAATATGTAGACAAGAAACGGGTGATTTATAATTATTAACTCCATACTTAGAAAAATTTTCGCGTAACATGGCATAGTCGTCCAAAAGACTATACTGTAAGTTGGTATTCACATCTAATTTAGCCTGATTCTCTGAAGCATTCAAAATTGACACATATCCCAAGCCATTCTGGGGTTTTATAATACTTTCTCCAATATAAACGTTTGGTGCCACTTCTCTTTTGTGCACCACTAAATCATTCGCTAGTAGCCCTGTGCGAACTGCAATTATCTTATCGATCTCGGTTGAATTGTGATTTTTCTAGCCAAGTGAACATTACAAGAAGAATTCTTCAAAATTAACGGTAGGGTAGCTACCTGTGCTCCCTTTTCAACAAAAGTGATATTTTTTCTTATCGTATCCGTTATGGTCTTATTTCAGAGTGAATCTCGCCCAAGGAGACCATCCGCTGGGAAATTTGTACCTCTCTTACTTTCATATTGTATTACAAAGCTGAAAATGGAAAAACAATTTTTTACTTTTAAGATGAAATTTCTAGGTTTTTGTATCGCTGGTGCCCCTCAGCTCAGAGTCCTTTTCTAAATTATACCCAAATGTTGTTATTGTGTCGTTGAATGTCACTTTCTCTACAGGTTTATTGACCTTTAAAGGAGTACAATCCGTTGACCTTTGACTGCGTAACGTCTTTGAATTGGAGCTAGAGACTTTCTCGATTGGGGGTTTTTCTTTCAATGGGTCTGGTGTCGTTACTTTCGGTTGCTGGGCTTCCAACAACTGGTTCGGCCGTTTATTACAATTATGTTCGGCAATCCAGTCTATTGGTCGGGACTGGGCCGCAATAAGTTTCCCTGATCCTGTAGTTGCTTGATGCAGTTCCGGGCAATGTGACCAAATTCTTTACATCTGTAGCACTGCACTGGATTGTTGGGATTTCGTTCTTGTTTTTGTGGAGTTGTGCTACTGCGATTGTTCGCTAAGGAGTTTGCTGGAGTCGATTGTTGGTTTACCGCTTGCGAGTTTGGTGTTGTAGGCCTAAGGAAAGGATTTCGTCTGGAAAAATTTCGCCCATCCGTTAGTGCGGATTGTTGGCAGAATGGATTAGTTTCATGGCCTTTCATTAGACATACCTGACAGAAAAGCTTTCCCAGTCGCTCGAAACAATTGTTGTAAACATGTCCGCGTCGTGAGCAGTAAGAACAGTTAGTTAGCGTCCGTCGGGTCATTTCTTGGCCGTTCCGACCACTCTGATTGTTTCCTCTCGCACGTAAACACGATTCAGTCGAATCCCCGCTGGCAGAAAGAACACTGAGGTGTTCTTGGTGGTCTCGTGGCATTTTGACCAGCCGAGTCCACTGTATTTATGTGCAAGGGGGTATCGCCGAACAACTCCTCGGCTTCCTCACCTTATTTTTTGAGGTCGCGGATTAATTTGTTTTGGCATCCTACGAACCGATGTTTGATTGATGGATCTCTCAAACCCATTATAAACCGTTTAGCTGCTAAGTTTTTATATTCGTCTAACGCAGAGTGTGATTCCTGTTCACTCCATCTATCGGAAATGATACTCTCCGCCTCATTCAACAAAGCCTCAACCCTACCTCAAAAAAGACAGATAGATTCTCCTGCCTTCTGTTTACTCGCTATAATCTCTGTTCTAACGTCTTCCAGCTTTCTTTTCTTTAGAAAAATTTGTTTGACGAACACGCACAGTTCGTCAATGCTACTAAAAGCTTTGTTTGATAATGACTCGAAAGCATGGCCCGCTAATCTTTGTTTAATGCTTTTATTTGCATTCTGTGTGTCGTACTCATTAATAGTTTACTTCGCTAATTCGCAACCGGCGATAAATCTGTGGACGTCTGCTCTAAGTTCCGGGCCACTGGTGGCCGCAAAATATGGTACTAATCTGTTAATATTTTTCATTACTTCGCTAATATTTGTGGGGTTGGCCATCGTGATTGTTATAGACGGAATTTCCTCTTCTTGTCTTGTTTCTCTAAGGCCTTGCTGTGCAACGGAAGTGTCACCATATACATATATATATATTTTTTTTTTTAAAGGCATCACAGATTTCTATTTCTCTTTTTGTTTTTATTTTTTTAAATTTTACATGATTTCGTTAAAATCGGAAAACCATTGTTATAGTAATATCTCACTTCTTCTCCTCTTGTACTTAGCACTTCGAGATATATCTTTATTTATTTTTTGTTATACATCCGAAACGTGAAATAATTTTTTACAGCAACTGAAAGAACACACGACAGCACAAACAACATTTGCAGAGCTGCAACGATCGTTTTCTTTCTTTATTTTATTCAAACGATCGCAGCATGGTCTAACGAACCCTTACTATAAGTATACTTGATTTGTCTTTTTATGGCAAGGTGAAACTAAAACGTGAGCGGCAGCGGAGACAGCACATTGCTAGTGTAGCTCGTACGCTGTATCGCTCTGCTTTGAATGAATTCTTACTTTGTATAATGATAAACCAAGAATTCGGAGGAGGTTCCAAATTTTTGTTTGTTCGAATTCTCGGAAACTAGGAGTGTATAAAATCTCGATATTTCTTTCGAAAATTTTTAATTATTATTATTATTATTATACCCGACACACTCTGTGTCGAGGGTATATTGCGTTTGTGTGGTTGTGTGTAACACCCAAAACCAGTCGAGATAGACCATACAAAATATATATAGAAATGATCAGCGTCACCAGGAGATTCGATTTAGACATGTCCGTCTGTTTGTCTGTCTGTATACAGTTATCTTATCGAAGGAGTTGAGCTATCTTGACAAAATTTTGTATGTGTACTCACGGCGACATGATTCAGAACAAGTTCGAGAATGGACACGATCGGACCATTTTTAGGG
This sequence comes from Chlorops oryzae, assembly GCA_020466095.1. Classification (NCBI taxonomy): domain Eukaryota; kingdom Metazoa; phylum Arthropoda; class Insecta; order Diptera; family Chloropidae; genus Chlorops; species Chlorops oryzae. The sequence continues at coordinate 88,334,784 of CM035806.1, forward strand.
GTACCTCCAGTACTAGGGTCTGTTACGAAAATCACAAAAACTGCTCTAAAATCGAAATATTTCAATATATTTTGATGAAATTTGATATTTGAACACGTTTTAAGGCAAGTAATACGATTTCCAAAAGTTTTGAAAGTAGGCGTGGCAGAAGGGCGTTTTTCGAAAATTTTCTCTTCCACCCGAAATTCAAATGGGACTTGAATGAAATTCGGCACTTATGCTTCCTTTGTAGCCATAAACATCCTCCCAAAAAATTTTCTTGATCGGTCCATTATTAAGGGTACCTCCAGTACTAGGGTCTGTCACAAAAATCCCAAAACTGCCTTAAAATCGGACTTTTTCAAAATATTTCATATGTATATGGCAAAAACGATCAAAAAGATCTGTTAATGATCGCGGTGTTAAATATATTTCATATTATTGAAAATTATTCGACCTTAACCGCATTGCACCTCCCGCCTGTGGGCGGACATGGCCATGTTTCGTCACTTCGCCACTTGTGACTCACCAGGCGGGAGGTGCAATGCGGTTAAGCTCGAATAATTTTCAATAATATGATATTTCAATGAAACTTAGAATTTGAGCATATAAGTTATTGTTTTCAATAGTTATTAAAACACTCCTTTTTTATTGGGCACTATGTGCCTTTTTTCAATGTTTATTTAATTTTTAGTAATTGGGCACTATGAGCCTTTTTCTTTAATATAATATCTTAAGTTAAGCACTACGTGCTGAGCAGTTCGTAGCTTATCTTCAACTAAATTATGAAAATGACGCTTAAAAACATAAAGGCTACGAGCGGCTAAGAATTAGAGGACAAAAATGCAGAGTAAGCCAATAAAAGCTACGTGCGGGCTTTGAATTAAAAAGACAAAAATGTAGAGTAGGAAAATAGAAACCGAGAAACGAGCGTAGTGCTCGAAGAGACTTTGGAACTTGATAGTTAAGAATGTCTTGAACTTTTTCCGGGCAAGTTGTAATTCCGTTTTCGGAAACTAAAAAACCCAGGAACTCTGTCTGTTTTTTGAAAAATTTTGATTTCTCCTGAGAGACTCGCATTCCTGATTCCTTCAGTTTCTTCAAAACTTTGGCAATATGTTTTAAATGGTCTTTTTTGTTTTCTGAAAAAATAGTTACGCCATCCATGTAAACGTGACAAATCACACCAATATCCTCTCGTAAAATGTCGTCTAATGTGCGTTGAAATATGCTTGGGGCGTTTCGCAGGCCAAATGGCAGACGACAGAATTTGTATTTGCCATTGTTCACATTAAAAGCCGTCTTCTGTCTATCTTTTTCGGCGAGATTTATCTGATGAAATCCAGATTTCAAGTCTATTGTGCTAAAAAATTTAGCTTTTCCTAAGTTGGATAATATAACTGAGATATCGGGAATAGGATATCGATCTGCTATTGTGTTATCATTGAGTTTTCTAAAGTCTATTACCATTCTCATCTTGGGGTTTGCGAACTCATCGAAACCTTTTTTTTTGACAACGTGGACTGGGGAATTGTAAGGGGACTTGGACTTCCTGATTATCCCGTTTTTGAGTAAATCGTTTATTTCACTATTTATAAACTGGGCCGCTGAAACTGGGTAGGGATAACTTCTACTATAAATTGGGTCTTCGGTTTTTGTTTTTATCTCTGCGACTACGTTTGTGTTGTATGGAAGTGCTACGTTTGGATTTGCGAATGCCTCCGCGTGAATCGAGATCATTTCATCAAATGCCGCTTTCAGATTTATTGGGACTGTCGAAGACTCTTTAAAAATATTGTTGACGTATTGACAGCGGTCGTGACTAATTACCTCTATACCATTTTTGTGATAAAGTTTTCCCTCTTTTACATTTATTTTTGCTTCTATTTGTTTCAGAAAGTCATACCCTATGATTGCGTCGAAACTTTTCAGTCCTTGTAATAAAAAGAATGTAGCGGTTTGATTTAGAACATTAATATGGCATTTTTGTGTAATGGTGTTTTCACCATTTATTGATTTTACTTTAAACGCCTTTTCAACGGGAGTTAATTTAGAAAAAAATATTCCATTTCTTATAAAATTTTTAGCGGAACCGGTGTCCAGTAATATTTTCAGCTCTTTACCACTTTTAGTTTTTTTGACTATAAAGGGCAAGAGCGAATTTACTCTAAAAAAATGGGCCTCTACTTCATCGTTTGGCTGTGAGTCTGCTTCATCACTGGAGCCAGGTACAGCTTGATGATTATCGGGTAAATTCGTATTTGATTGACGATCACTACTTTGTTCCTCCTCATAAACTAACTGCACATCTTCTGTGTAATTGGAGTCAGACACAATTTGTTGTTGAGGTAGGTCAACGTAATAAACGCGTTGCCATTTTGGTTGGGGTTGTGCTGTTCTGTGAGATGGGCTTAACTGCGTTTGAGAACGCTTGGACGCTTGATGTTGTTGGATTTGTGGTTGCGGGTGAGGGGCTTGTTGCATTGAATTTTGTTGCGGGGGTTGGAATGTTCTAGGATTTCGCTCGAAAGCTGTAGGTTTTCTAAAAATCGATGATCCAGGATCGACACTCATAGGGGAAGGTCCCTGGTTTTGATGCCTAACAACAGATGATGTAAAATCAGCGTTAAGGGGGATAGGTCTATCCAATTGTTGTCTATAAACGAAAGCTGGGTGTGCGACATTTCTGTTTGGATTTACGCGGTGTGAAATTTGATTATTATCTTTGTTTAATTTCCCCATTGCGTAAGACTGAGCAAAATCACGTCTGAAGTGATTCACTTCCAACTCCTGGGCTGTCGCTAAGGCTGTGGGAAGGTCCGCAGGTTTGGCCGAAAAGAGAATGTCACAAAGAGGCTTTCGCAAACCCGAGATAAATACTCTAAGGGCGTTTTCTCTGGCTCGTTGATTCATTGCGGCTATGACAGTTTCATTGCTATTGTTACTCATTAAACTTTGATTGATGATTAATGTGAGTTGCTTATCGACCTGATCATGATACTGTGCTATTGTTTGGTTACCCTGTCGCAAAATGCTTAACTCGTTTTCAAGTAAAGGGCGTTTATCGGAATAGTGTTGATCTTTCCTGGCTATTATAGCTTTAAGATTTAAGGGGGTGCTAAAAGATGATAGAATTGAATTTGCTGAACTCGTTATTTTGTTTCTGAGAATACCCATGGCAATATAAGCATTTTCCGAACCAACCAAATAATATGAAACAGCGAAATGCGCTGCTGCTCTCCAGGCAGGATATGTGGTTGTTTCACCCTTAAATTCTGGCAGTGACTTTACTAAGTCCAGGGTTGTTGAGCCATTAGAAACATTTCCCGCAATTGTCACCGGCAAATAGGTCTCCACTGAAGGGGGCTCTAGTGCCTGTAACCTATTTGTGAGCGCCTCGATCTGCTCTGTCAATTGCACCGAGTTAGCCTCTATAGCAGCCTCAACCAACGACAATACTTGATTTCTATCCATCCTTTCCTCTACCACTTTATTAGGTCACACAAAAAGAAAGAAAAAACGTAACACGGCTTCAAAAAAGGAAAAAAAAAAAATTTCTTTCCTCCCTTTTTTTAGATTAAATCGAGTCTGAACGCTTATCTCCTCAATATCGCATTAAGTAGTGTTGCTATGCATTCGGAAAGGACTGATCCAAAGGTATTCTTTTTTATTATTTTTTTTTTTTAATGTTTTCTATTTTTTATTTTGACAATAAAACAAACACCAAGCAGGTACTCACATAAGTAAACAAAATTGCGTGGTCATTTTTCGTTCCATGATAAGTCCGAGCTGGCCTCTCCGAGAATCGTGATTCCTCCGCAGAAGCTTTGGCTGCCAAGGTTTTGTTCTAAAGATGTTTTGTTTGAAGTTTCACTCCAAAGATGTTTGTTTGGATTGCACGAGATTGTTCTAATAAGGTTTTTTTTTCCAATTTATTTGAAATTTTTCGAAGCAAAGAAGTTGTTCGAGAAAAAGATTTTTTTCTCAAATTTTACGAACTTGTTCAAAGAAAAGATTTTTCTCAAATTATACGAGGTTTTTTTTTGGGATTTTTGAATTACACAAAATTGTTCGAACCAAAGTTTCCGTTCAAGGTTTTTCGAATTTACACGAAATTGTTCGAATAAAAGCCTTTTTTTTACGGAGTTGTTCAAACGACAGTTTTTTTTTTTTTTTTTTTTTTTTTTTTTATTCAAGGTTTTTCGATACACGAAATTGTTTTAACCGCGTTGGGCGCCAGTTAGTGTTTTCAATAGTTATTAAAACACTCCTTTTTTATTGGGCACTATGTGCCTTTTTTCAATGTTTATTTAATTTTTAGTAATTGGGCACTATGTGCCTTTTTCTTTAATATAATACCTTAAGTTAAGCACTACGTGCTGAGCAGTTCGTAGCTTATCTTCAACTAAATTATGAAAATGACGCTTAAAAACATAAAGGCTACGAGCGGCTAAGAATTAGAGGACAAAAATGCAGAATAAGCCAATAAAAGCTACGTGCGGGCTTTGAATTAAAAAGACAAAAATGTAGAGTAGGAAAATAAAAGCTACGAGCGGAGTTTGAATCAAAAGTAGAAAAACAAATAAAATGCAGCGATCTCGGGTGTCGCATGGCAGAACTCGCCTCGATCATGGGAATATGCAACTCAGCCGAAAAATAGCGAATGAGCCCAGACTGGCACTTTGCTTGCATCGTGCCGTTAACTCACATTGCTTGCCATGTGACGTTAACTTATATTTAAGCCTCCGATTAAAGTTCAACAAAAATTGGAAAAGTGGGCGTGGCAAAGGGGCAGTTTTCATAAAGAAATCTATCAAAAGTCGGTATATGGGGCCCCTTATGGTCTTAAACACCTCTTGATATTAAAAATTATTTGAACATGTGAGTCTGTGTCGGGTATTCTATTGTCAGGCTCGCCTGACTATAACACCCTTACTTGTTTTTTTTTTCACCCTTTTAATTTTCCGTTATTTTTCTTCTATAATTTTTGAAAACGTATCTCTTCAATACATGCTTATTCTATGCTGCTCCTCCAGTGATTTCCCTGTTCAATTCTTACATAGGGCCCCCTATTAATGGGCGAGGTTACTACATAGCCAAATTCAACATTTCAATCACCAAAAGCTTGCATAGATATAAGCATGTTTAAATTGAAGACGATAACCGCATATACTCGTAACTTTCCTCGATAAGTGGAATATCAGCTCCTTTGCCCCTTGAAGAAGAAAGGAATACGTATCCACTCAACCGTTTGACCAAAATGCACTTTGATATTAAGGGCCACTTAGTACGTGATAACTAAGTGCCAATTATTTCAAATTTTTTTTTTTTTAAATAAAATAAGAAAGAGAGAAAAAAAAACAGCAAATTGGAATGATTACTTATGACTTACCATTTTTATGAGGTTCAACAACTTGGCTGCGCCAGTGTAACGTAGTCCTGCTCTTCTTTTCGGTTGAAAAGAAAGGGGTGACGTTATTATTTTTCTCTGCCTATATTTTTATTTTTTATATTCCAATAAAAACACACGAGTCCTTTTTCTTTGAAGGATTTATGTTCTTTTTCTTTTTATTGATTTTTTTTCTCTTCACAATTGTTTGATTATATGCTCTTTTTCTTTTCTTCACCTAGCCCAAGTCAGTCCTTTAATGAGGACTGCTTCGCTCACAATTTTGAATCTTTATTATTATATTTTTTGTTGTCAAAGTCAGTCCTTTAATGAGGACTGCTTCGCTCACAATTTTGAATCCTTATTATTATAATTTTTTTTTCGTCAAAGTCAGTCCTTTAATGAGGACTGCTTCGCTCACAATTCTTCTGACTCACTTTAAATTTTCTTTTTTATGTTTCTAACTTTTATTTCTTATAACTTCTAATTATTTGTATTTTTCGTACTTTTTTTTCTTTTTTTTCACCATATATCTTCTAATTATTTGTATTTTTCTTACTTTTCTTCCTTTTCTTTTTTTTTTTACGATATAACTTCTAATTAATTTATTTTTTGTTACGTGGCCTAATTGCAGGATTCTGAAAATAAAAGAGAGAAGTGTGAAATATAGTGGTTGCGAGGAAAGAAAAAGAAAGATTTGCTTTATGTGTAAATAAAAAGAAAAAAAAATTATTAATAAAATATAAATCCGGTCCTATTAAAAATAAAAGGAAACCATTTTTTTTTTTATCGGCTTAGCATTTAAAATTCACAAACAACGGATTATTTGCAAATTTTGTTTAGGAAAAAAAATTTTTAGACATTAAAAGTATATTTTCAGAATGCAACATACCAAGCAATTCGAAGATAAATTGGCGAACTCGGTCCAGAACTACCGAGATTCCCTAGCCCTCACGACAGGACTACAATCCCGCATAAAGATGTTGCCGACCGATATAATCGAAAGGTAGGACCCGAAGACGAAGCGTATTACGCTTCATCCGATGCAGTCAGTAGCAGAAAAACGGCCTGAAAAGGAATTGATCGACACGCAAATAGTGCCGGGGCAAGCAACCATTTACAAAAAGCAATGCCAGAACCACCACTATCGTCACCAGCATCACCGTTACCTCCACTACCGCCACTGCCATACGAATCAGATGATTGTCTAAGCTTAGATGGTTATGAAATTAGTCAAGACGATTGGGGAGGCTATGGAGCCCTAATAGACACCGATCCAAGCCCACCTAAACCATCATTCAACCCTTATGACCAGCACTTCACGGTACCGGATTGTGAAATACAGAACGGTGTGCCCGTCATTCTGCGCAACTTAATCCGCACGACACTAGAAGACAGAAAAGGGCAGCGATTAAAGTACATGAAGGCCATTAATAATGAATTCTACCAGATACATATATCGAAACTTGGAAAAGTTACGATAAAAAGGCGAGATGCACCAAGCAACACACCAGTAACCAGATCCATTCCACTGAACGCTGATCATCCTCGCAAACGCCGACCTATGGCCCAAAAGGAAGAAACAGAGCCGCCAAAGAAGTTCCCGAGAAGTGTGAAGGAATCCGCAACCAGCAAGCGCTCACCAGGTGGTCTCCTAAAATAAAAACAAAAAGGTATAAAAGGCAATAAAATCAATCACAAGACTGAAGAAGTGAAATGAAAAAAAAAAAAAAAAAAAAATGTAAACAAAGCTGTAAAGCAATTTAAATGCACCTTTATGAAAATTTTATAACTATGTGCTTTACTGATTGCAGCCTTTCACTAGTAAGAATTTATAGTAATATATATATATAATTAATATAAATAAATAATCTAAACACAAATTATACTTATCTAATGTTAAGATGATCCATGTAAACAGCATCACTTCATATAGTCCCCTTTTCTATTTTTTTTTTAGTCCAGGTTCCTTTTTCTGTTATTCCTGTTTTTATATTTTGGTTTTTTTAAAAAAACACTAAAAACTTTTATTAATTTTCGTTTCAACTCTTTAAAACTTTTTCACAAGCTTTTTGTTTTCCACAACAAAAAATGTCAAACGGATTTTGACAAGTAACTAAAGTAAGGAAAAGGGAAAAAGAGCGAAAGAGCAAGACAACGATAATCACAAGTGCGGAGAACTTTTTGAAATTGGAAAGATCGCAGCGTTGCCACTGGCAAATTTTTGTTGTTGCCCGATCATTTTTAAATATAAAATTAAAATTAAATAGGGGAAGGAATGGAAAAAATAATGGCATAAAAGGCAAGTCATAGTCATAATGCATAAAATAAGATACAATTGAAATGACTAGTATATTAGCTAAAAACAGAATGTGAAAGTCTAAACAATTAAACTCATAGTGGTGAGAATTTATTTCCAGTCCATAAGCTTTTAAATTGGTGTTATAACAATGTAACTTATGGAAAATGTTGCTGGAAAAGGGCACTGCAAAGGATTTGTTGTTGGAGGATTTGCACTATATAAGCAGCCACTTTCGCAGAGAAAAAGTTATTCTCGAAAGTGTCTAACACTTTGAAAAAAAAAAAAAAAAAAAAAAAATTTTTTTCCTTCAAAAAGACCGTTTTGAATATCCACATAAATTTTTCTTTCCTCTATATATAAGTTAAAGGATCTACTATGGATTTTTATAAAAAAATATTTTCAGCGGACCCAACTAGTCCGCTTCCACTAAAAGAATTTAACAACAATTTATATGAACGTTATAATTTATTTGACCGGTATTGACGGCTCCTGGAATTAGACTGCCTAACATATAAAGTCAAACTTAAGAGCTAACTTAACCTAATGTTGCTGCGTCGGCGTTTCCCACGGCTCCCGGATGCGCGTGCAAGTAATCAAACGCAGGCTCAGCAATCACGCTGTGCATGCACTTGAATTTTAGGAAGGTGCAACGTGATCGAATCGGTTGTGCAATAGCGGTGAATGACCGAATTGGAATTGATTGTGAATATCAAAAAGAAGTTGGCGAGAATGGTTGCGTAACCCCATAGCGAAGTGCTTAACTCCTCCCCCTTTAAAGATCCGCATCCCGTGGATCTATGCGGGATCTCTGGAATCTCGGATGATCGCAGCTCATTCGATGGCATATGACCGTCTCAACGGGTTCGACGCTTTGGACCCTAGGGATGTTTACTTTCCTATTCAATCTTTGCCATAGAGCCCCAGCCGCAAGTGCGACGAGTAGAAGACCAATGCTGCCTGTCAATAGAGAAAAATCGATTTTTTGCGTTAGGTTAGATATATACTTAATGTTCCTTGTTGTCAACTCGTTGAGGTATCCTAGGTCCCTTAGAATACTCTTCGCTGTTACGTTCGTCAGGATGGGTGGTAACGCTTGGAGGCTAGTGGTCGAGACACTGGAGTATGAGTTGTTGTTGAGAGATATTCGTTCGTTCTGTAGTTGAATGATATAAGTGCCTTTCAAGGGGGTCGTGGTGTTTTTTGATGTTAAATTTCCCATGAAGTTCGTGACGAATATTCGGGCCTATTATGGTTGTCGCCGTCGACGCAAAAAAGAAGCGAGGCGACGAATTCGCATTACGGTAGTCGCCGTCGACGGCTTTCGTCGCCGTCGACTCTATGTACCGATTACCGTTGTCGAAGCGAGAGTCGATACTTATCGTTTTCTGTCGCTAGCTATTTTGATGACGACAGGCCGGCGACACAAAAATGAAGGTGACAAATCAAAATCAATTTGAACTGCTAGTCAGCGAACTTGGAAAAAATTCAAGCTTAGCAAAAGGTTTCCAGAAGGGAAATGTACAAAATTCTTTTAAAGAGGAATGGGAAGCTATTTCAACAAAATTAAACGCGTTGGGTCCTCCTATAAGGGATAGCGCTGGTTGGCAAAAAGTAAGTAAACTTGAACTCAGTCTAAATTCGTTAGCTCGGATGACCATTAAACCAATTATAGGTGTGGAAGGACCTCAAGTTCAAAGTCAAAAAGAAACTGGTTCACAATAAAAGCGAGGCCAATGCCACAGGTGGAGGTATTTTCAAACAAATTCCTCTATCCTCTCTTGAAGAATCTGTGGCAAATTTAGTCCAGTTCGACAAACTAATAAATCCGCAAGGAGTTGCGTTTGGAGCAGTAAGCTCAGAGCGGCATGATTTAAATGCAGGAAATACCGAAAATGCGGAAAATGCCGAAAATGCAGAAAATATCCCAATCGCAATATGTGAGCCGACGGAACCGTGTGTGCCATCTACTTCGAAAAGGCTATGCTCGTCAAAAACAAAAAAACAAAAACTAAACAAGGATGAAGTTTTGAATTACATTCAAAAACAAAGCGACTTACAGAACAAAAATACGGAGGAAACGCTTAAAACCCTGAAGGCGATAGAGAACCACCTCAAGGATAGCGCATATTACCAACGAAAAATGAGTCGTTCAGCGGAAGAGCACTTACGAATCTTGAAAAGGCAGGCCGAAAAGCAAGAACAAAATCTGGAAATTGACAGAGAAATAAAAAAGAAGAAGTTGGAAGTGTTGGAAAAGCAACTTAACGCTTTTATGGAGTAACAGAAAGCTGTGAAATTTTAATTGTTAATGTCAGAAAGACTGTTTTTTTTATTTAGATATATATATATGTCAGAAAGGCTTTTTTTTATATACGTTTATGAGACTAATATTTTTAAGTGTTTTTTTTTTACATCGCGAAAACTGTTTTTGAACTTTTTTATGTTTTTTAACGTCAGGAAGACTGTTTTTACTTTAAGTGTAGTAGTAAACATTGAAAAAAATCACAGTAAATTGTCTCTTATTGCGTTACGGATTTCTGTTCCTTCAGCGGTCTCATCTTCTCTTCCTTCTTCCGGCCCAGCTACAACCTCCTGCTCGAGTATCTCCTCCAAGTTTTCCAAATGGGCTGAGTTGTAATGAATACAAACATTGTGGAGAGCGGCACATACGTTTGCTATTTTCGTTGCCTTTTCTGGTTTGTAGTGTAGCTCCCGGGCACCCAATAAGCATCGGAATCTTGATTTTAACAAACCTATGGTGCGCTCCACAATATTCCTCGCTTTGGCATGGGTTGCATTATAGTTGCTCTCTCGGCTTCCAGGCTGAACCGACCGATAAGGTGTCATCAAATATGGCATTAAGGGATAACCTGCATCACCTACGTTAAAATAGCTATTTTAATAAATTTTCCAATTGTTTTGAATGCAATCTTACCCAGAAGCCAAGAATTACGTTCGCCGTTGTCGAACCGCTCTTGGAGTTTTCGTTTCATTTCACTCACGTTCCACACAAGGGAATCATGAGCAGACCCAGCATACCGAGCGTCGAGAAATCGTATCCGCATTTTATTGTCGCATACCTAATAAATGTAAATTGGAGGGAAATGGTTTATAAATATGTTTTTACAAAATGATTTAATTTACTTACTACCATAGCATTTAAACTATAAAATCCTTTTCTGTTGTAGTAAAGGTTTGCATTTCTTCCTTCGGGGGAAATAATTTTGATGTGCGTGCCATCAACGCATCCTATAACACCCGGGAAGCCAGTCGCATTAAAAAAATCTTCCTTTGCCTGCATTTGTTCATCCTGTGTCATGTCGGCTCTTATCCATGTTGCGCAAAGAGTCGATTCAATCGCATTGAGGACTTCGGTCAAAGTAACGCTTACCGTTGGTTGTGCTACCGCGAGATTAAAATCATTCCCAACGCTGGTTTGGTATGATCCCTGCGCTAGAAACCGCAGTGCAGTTGCCAACTTCACTTCTGGTGTAAGAGCACATGATCGACGGGAAACTTTTAGTTTCGGTCGGATTTGCTCTACCACATACTTAAAGGCATCTTTGTTGAGTCTAAAATAGTTTATAAACCTAAAAACATACGATTTAACGTACCTTGTAACGATTTCATTCTAATATTTATACTTACTTTGACTCAGGCAAACTAAAAATATCGACGTTCTGTCGCAAAGCTCTCCTCGGGACAGTTTCACCATTGTCCTCTTCATCTTCGCTCGAAATAAGCAATAACAAGGCTTCGTTTATCATATTTTCTTTATTTAACTCTCTTGTAAACAATCACTTTTGAAAACATATGTTAATTTTTTCAGAATGCCGGTAAGAGCGTTGCCATATTTTCTTACAAGCAGTCGTCGTCGCTACGAACCACATACATAATACCGATTTATGAGCGAAGCGACGACGACGACGACTTCGACTCAGAGTCGACGGCGACGTATGCGGCGACTACTGTAATAGGCCTGATTGTATTTTCGTTGATAAGCTCTACGACTTCTTCAGCGCTGTTGCGAAGTTGACATTCTGCGTGACCTCCCTTTAATATTCGCGGCAGGCACTCGTTCTCCGGGATCTTCTGAAGTGAGTCTGCGCTGCAGATCGTGGAATTTGCAATGGAAAGACAGCTGTCCATTATTCCGTACGTCTCATGTTGGCTCATGAGCACCCTTTTATATGGAATTACTACTTGCATACCATTCCTTATGGTACTCCTAACGATTAGGTGGTGATATAGCTGCATTTTCACTTTTGGTAGTGCCAGAACGTACAATAAGGTTGAGCCATTGGTTATTATCGATGGCTGACCATATTCGATTGCTTCGATCTCGTTTTGATATGGCAGTGTTTCGACCTCTGATACGATTTGGTTGACCTCTTCGCTGCTTAGGAGGTTCGTGTTGACCATGCCCTTCTTCGCCATCTGACACCCCCGTACGACTTCGTTTACTGCTTCCTTTAGTATGAGCGTTTTATCGAGAATATTTTGTTCAAAGTGGTATTCTTGGCTTTCGTTGCTTATGCTGTTGAATTGAGTCGCCATTTCATTAACTTTAGTGATCACTGCTTGCATCCTGGTGAAAAGCTCATCGTTTATTTTATACTGGTGGTTGTTGTTTTCGATCACATCCTGCTGACTTTTCATTATTATGTCCCAATCAGTAGCTTCAGGGTTGCCCGCTACCCATTTCCATGCCGAACCAATCCAATTTATAGAGCGTGTCGCTCTGGCGTGTTTAGCGCTGAGTTCGTCCAGGCGTAGATGTATCTGTTTTATGTGAAACTCCAGGATAGCTTTTGTTTCTTCGTGTCTTACTGAGCCATAATTGAGATCAGAGAGGAGTTCAAGTGCATCACGGTACTGCTGCAAAGGTATCACGTGGACAAGCTTGAAGTAACCATTAAGAGTTCAGCCATTTCCTGAGCTGATCGTTACGACAGGAGCTTCATAGTGGTAGACGTAAAGTCCAAAAGTGGTGGCTACCAGCCAACCTAGGCTAAGTATGAAGAGATAAAATGAAGATATTATTTTAGTGTATTTACGACAAAAAATTTTTGGATTTTCCCTTATTTTATATGGCCCGATTTCGGGGTTCCTTAACTTCTATGTTAGTATTTAATTTGCATATCCCAGTTTTGGGCTTTCTTAATTTCTATTTTAGCATTTTGCTTATGCAATTTGTATATCCCATTTTGGGTGTCATTGTTGTATGATTTGAGATTTCTTTGAATCCTTTACATCATTGTGAACAGGAATTTCCTGTTTTTGTGCAAATATTTAACTAAAGCTCCCCTCTTGTTTCTTATAATGATAAGGTGTCCGCTGGTTTGCAAGATGGGAGGGCCGGATAATCCGGTTTGGCGGTAGCGCCTACTAAGGCACGGCAGCACTCCCAGGATCGACAAGGCTCATTTTGCAATCTCCGGTTACGGATGTGTTAGTTATTGCCATGACGACTTGTCGAAATTCCACCTTATCATTGCCCTCGTACTTGTTATTAGCTACTTAATTTGTAGGGCCAACGAACATAGAGTTAAAAAGATGAACGAAATAAATGGAAATGTTGATTGTAAGATGCGAAATGAAAATGATTAAAAGCATTTTCTTTTTTATTTTTTATTACTTTTTTTTATTCTCTTTTATTTAAAGAAAAGAATTTTGTTTTAATTCTTTGGTATGAAATCAAATAAGGCACAGAATTTTTCGTGTGTTTGGACTGAGAGAAAAAAAAACACATATTTTTCGGTAAGAGAATGAACAGACTAACAAGAGAAAAAAAAAATGCTTTTGTTCATGAAATGTGATCTTCGTATGCTTCTTTTTCGTTCTTTTTTTTGTAAGAAATTTGATAAGGTTGGTTGCCCTTTATTATTTAGAGACAATAAAAAGTTAAATGAAAAGATATTCGCAAATATATTTTCATTCAATTCTTGATATGGGATTTATGAATTTTTTTCCCGGTTTCTGTTGTTATAGTGACTGTATTATCTGCTGCGACAGTTTCTTTTTTATAAAGAGGCTTCTGCTTGCCTTTTATTTGTTTATTGGCAACGTATATGTCGTTCCCAGGCTCAAAGGTTTTGGGTTCGGATTTCTTTACGTTCAAACGCGAGTTTCTTATCTTTTCATTTTCGATTAGTTGACCGCGAATGTCGTTGTTAAATTTTTCGTGAAAGTTTGAAATATTTTGAAAATTAACCCTTTCGCTGCGATTGAAAAATATGTCATTAGGCTTATGGCGTGTGACGCAGTGAATACTGTCATTGTACCTATCAACTGCTATTTGCAAAATTTCTTTGATTCTTAGATTTTGGAAGTCGTTCTTTATGCACCTAAAAATCTCTATAACTGTTGAATGGAACCTTTCGACTTGACCATTGACCTCGCTTTTCTGAGTGGGGGTTCTGTAGATTTCAATGTTTAAAGATCTAAGGAAATTTATGTTAATAGGGGTTAGAAAACCACGCTCGTTGTCCATTACTACCATTTTTGGTACTGTGAAGAAATGCATGATTTTTGCTAATTTTTGACGCAGATGTGGAGCAGATTTGTTTCTAATATGAAATAGCTTCGCGAATTTTGAAAATTTGTCCAACACTGAAATAAATTTTTCTCCTTGAATTTCGAGTATGTCTAGATGCAATATTTCGCAAGGGAATTCGGGTATGGGAGTAGGCTGAAGCTGCGGACGCGTAGGGTGCCTGTCATATTTATTCAAACGACATGTTTCGCATCCCCTGGCATATGCTCTAGTAAGGCTCGTCATGCGAGGAAAATAAAATTTTTCTAAAATTTGAAGGGTGTTTTCTCTACAATTCCTATGGGCCCTGTTATGTTCAGCTTGGATGATTTCAAAAACGCGTTCTTCGTTTGAAACGTCCTGAACGACTCTTTGGGTTATTCTAATTTTGTAATGTGAGAAATTTTCCAAATAAGCACCTTGCAAAGCTGTTAGAAAAGGCTCGGGAATTTTTATACCGTTCACGACAGATGGCCTTAATATTTCCTTCAGTAATGAAGTCAGAGTTTCGCTATTAATCTCCTCCATATTTACGTAGTGGCGTTTAAATTTCGGATGGGGCTCCTCAACGCTCCTTAAGTCTCTAGCATGACGAATTATGATTTGATTCCTAAAAACGTTAATAGGGGCTTCCACATGGGGTATTAAATCACTGCTATCCTGTTCTGCGCTATGTGCCGTCAAGATGCTAACAGACTCATTTTCGCTGGCATTGCCCGCTACGCTTACAGCATCAAGCGCATTCATTTCTGTTGGCAGCCGGGAGAGAGCATCAGCAACTAAGTTTGATTTACCTGGTTTGTAAATCAACTCGTGATTGTACTCCTCTATTCTAGCCTTCCAACGCTTGAGCTTAGCATTGTAGTTCCTATTACTCAGTGCAAAGGTCAAGGGTTGGTGATGTGTATAAATCTTTATCTTTTTTGCTCCATAGAGATAATTGCGTAGGTTATCTAATGCCCACACGATTGCGAGCATCTCCTTCTCGTTGGTCGCATAATTTTCTTCAGTGCGACTTAAGCTTCGGGATATGTAAGCAATCGGTCTATCTTTTCCGTCTATCTCTTGGGACAATACAGCGCCTATTGCATAATTGGATGCATCGGAAGTCAGTATGAAGGTTTTTTGAAAGTCAGGGAATGCTAAAATATCGGATGACATAAGAAGGTCTTTTAAGGTTTGGAATGCGTGTAGACTTTCTTGATCTAGTGTGATTTGTATTTTGCGAGACTGACTGGCTTTAACTTGTGCATGCTCACCGCGAGTGAGGTTCGTGAGAGGCTTAGCTACCTTAGCATAATCTTGAATGAATTTCCTGTAATAGGAAGTAAGGCCTAGAAAACTTTTTAATTCTTTGAGGTTTTTTGGTGGAGCCATCGCTTGAATAGCTGAAACTTTTTTCGGATCTGGGAGAATACCTTCAGGTCTGACGAGATATCCAAGGAATTCCGTGCTATTTTTCAAAAATTGGGTTTTTTCTAAATTAACCTTCAGGCCCGAAGATGAGAGTTTGAAAAAAATCGTTTCTATGTCTTTGAGATGTTGATCTTCACTCTTGCTAAAAATAATAATGTCATCAATATAAACATAGCATATTTTCCCTATATGCTCCTTAAGGACGTCATCTATCATTCGCTGGAAAATTGCCAGAGCATTTCTTAGTCCGAATGGAAGCCTCAAGAATTCATACTTTCCGTTCATTGTGGAGAAGGCTGTTTTCGGAATGTCACTATTTTTCATAAGAATTTGGTGAAATCCGGGCGTAAGGTCCAAAGTTGTGAAATATTTTGCCTGGCCAAGACTAGCTAATGTACTGTTAATGTCCGGAATGGGATACGTGTCGGGAACCGTTACTGCGTTCAGACGCTTAAAATCGACCACCATGCGATTTTGTTTTTCTCCATTTGGTTTCGCTTTCTTAGGTACCACCCAAATTGGTGAATTGTAGGGACTATCGGATTTTCGGATAACATTTTCTCGAAGAAGCTCGTCAATTCGCCTGTCAACTTCCTCACGCATGTTGGCCGGGTAAGGGTAACTTTTCGTGTAAATTGGCTCTTGCGTGCTAGTTTTAATTTCGGCTCGAACTTTCGTATTCACAACTGAACTTCCGTCGAGTGGCCCAAATAAATCATTATATTTTTCTAATACTGACTGAAGATCGTTTTCGGTCTTTTTTGAAATGTCTAAACTGGGAATCTTTATCGTGTTTACTTCTAGCGCTAACTTTTGTTTCAGGGGTATAACTATATCGGGTTTGAGTATCAGGAGATTGAGATCCCTGTCGAGAACGGCTTTAACCTCGCGAAGCGTGTCATCACCTATTATCCCGTCAAAGGATTCAAGGCCTGGGAGTACAAAAAACGTGGTCTCTACACTTCGATCAACAAAATCAAAAAATTTTCCGGAAACTTTTTCGTTTATTTTTATCTTTCCTGCAGCCGAATTCACCGCGAAGGGGTTCTCAACTGGAATAGGATTTTCTGCTACGGAGGGACTGATGTAATTTTTATTAGCTCCAGTGTCGACAAGGAATTTCAATCTGCAATTTTCATTTGTACGGTATTCTAGATATGGTACGCCTGAAACGAGGCTCCTGTTGTAAAATTTACCTCGTCTGAACAAGGCTCATTCTGAGAGTCTTCCTGGGCCTCGCCGGCTTCATTCGCTTCTAATTCTGTGTGTGCAGGCGATTCTCCCGTGCCCTCTTCTGCCGGGACCGTATAGAACATTTTCTGGTATTTCATAGGGGTATTCAAAGATGACCCCCTTCTTTTAAAATTTTGGAAGTTTTGCGGCCTATTCATATAGTTAACATTTTTACTTTGCGTTGATTGATCAACGTCCATTTTTTCACTGGGTTTTGGAGCTGTTGGCCTAGGTGGAGGATAACTATTAAATCTATTATCAAAAGATCTTCTGGGTGCATTTTGGGGGAAACTATTAGAAGAGAATCTTCTTGGTGGTGGATTCTGTCTGGTTTTGGTTCTGCTCATTTGGTTAACCGGAATTGTTATTGAATTGGGAATCCCTAAGGGGTGAATCGGGTAACGCCTTACATTCAGATTTTGGATGTCGAGGCAAGAAGTATATGCCTCGGGCAGCGTTTGTGGTCTCTGGATTGAAATAAGCCGTGAAAGATCGCCATCCAATTCGCGGACAAATACGTCCAGTGCCCTGTTCCGATAGGCTTCGACTAACGCATTTACCGTTTCTTGTGAGTACGATTCTGTTTTCACTTTATTGATTATGAGGGAAAGCTGATGGTTCACTAAAGCATAAAAAGCGTCTAACCTTTGCCCTTTCTGCGTTAACTGCCCTAGCTGATACTCTAAGGTTCGAATGTCGCGCTTGTCCGCGTAGTGCAAGAGAGGCATTTTTTAATAGTTGGCCAATCATCGTCGAAGATGTTGTAAGAAACAAGGGCAGCATCTGCACCACCCCTTATTTTTTCTCTCACGCTCTGCAAAATAGCTCTGTAGATCGATTTTGATCTCACGATTTCATAGTCGTTCAAAATTGCCTCGACGTTATGAACCCACGAGATGTACTGGGCTGGATTTCCTTCGAACGCGCGAAGCTCCTTAACGCAATCAGGGAGCTTAGAAATTTCTTTCAGCTCTTCCTCAGTCTGAGGAGGTCTAGGAGCTGCTATCACGACGCCGGCATCGACAATCGGAGGTGCTGGACGTTCTACATTTTCTAAAGCACCTATTCTCCTTTCGGAGCTCCTGACTTGTTCTATTAGTGCGTTAACCGCGCCTGTCAACTGTGTCACTGATCTTTGAAGCTCCTCCATGATATGACTTGCCGAGATATAAAATGCAAATATACAAAAATATAAAATATAAGTTATGCGAGTACTCACAGGATAAGAATTTTCATCTAGCAGCTTCCTTATTCTACTTGCGTCGGTTGCTCACTGTCACTATGGCGGTCCCCAACAACAGTTCAATGGCTTTTTCACTTCCACACCGCCTTTGACAACAAAAATTGCTATTTCCTTCTAGGAATAGAAAAAAGGCTATTTCGCACCAAACCTTTGAACCTTATATTAAATTCACTTTCTTGCAGCACAGATTATTCGCTTGAATGCGATTTTTATTCTTATTTTTTCCTTTACGTTCGTTTAAATATTTTTTATATATTTTTTCCTTTTTAGGTTCGCTTGAATGCAATTTTTATTCTTATTTTTTCTTTTACATTCGTTTTTTTTCTTAAAATTTTTTATTATTTTTTTCTCTTTTATTTTTGTTTCGCTTAAATGCGATTTTTATTCTTATTTTTTCTTTTACATTCGTTTTAAAAAATTTTTGATTTTTTAAATTTTTTTTTTATTTATAAAAATGTTTTTTTTTTTGTTTTTTGCGGAGTCCTTTCCAGGAGCTTTTACGGGATTCGCGACCAGCAAAAATAGTAAAAATATTTTAAGGACGTTTATGTTGCTGGTCCCTGCTCGGGCGCCAGTTAAAGGATCTACTATGGATTCTTATAAAAAAATATTTTCAGCGGACCCAACTAGTCCGCTTCCACTAAAAGAATTTAACAACAATTTATATGAACGTTATAATTTATTTGACCGGTATTGACGGCTCCTGGAATTAGACTGCCTAACATATAAAGTCAAACTTAAGAGCTAACTTAACCTAATGTTGCTGCGTCGGCGTTTCCCACGGCTCCCGGATGCGCGTGCAAGTAATCAAACGCAGGCTCAGCAATCACGTTAGGCATGCACTTGAATTTTAGGAAGGTGCAACGTGATCGAATCGGTTGTGCAATAGCGGTGAATGACCGAATTGGAATTGATTGTGAATATCAAAAAGAAGTTGGCGAGAATGGTTGCGTTACCCCATAGCCAAGTGCTTAACTTATATATATATATCAATTTTAATTAAGTTTTACATAATTTTTCGTGTTTCTCCTGCACTTCCGACGTGCGTTCACTCTTTCCGCTAGAACAACGTTTAGTCTTCCCACTAGACAATCCCCGTAGGAATTCTACACAAGTGGACTCATATTTTATTCGTATGTAAAAATTTCCTTTTTTTATATAATTATATATTTTTTTAATGTTAAATATATATAAATATATATATATATATGTTAATTCCTTTTTGTGAATAAAAAATTTTATGCATAATATAAACGAAAAAAAATAAAAATTAAAAAGCATCATTATAATTTTTTTGATTTGGAATAAAAAAAAAATAAAAAAATGTGGTAGGTTTTACTCACATGTTCCTGGTCCTCTAGGTGGTAGATCAAGGGGGTATTTCATGACGAGATTGTACCGACGGACTAGGACCTAATTACTGACAAACGGATTAAGTAAGGGGAACACGCTAAAATTTATGACTGGGGCAACAGCGTGTTCATCGGACTGTGTGCCGCAGTGATGCGCACAGTGGGTGGGCTGCTCCCGACTTCGGACTGAGACATTAGGCGGAGTGACAAATGGGCGGTATTTTTTTTTCCTAGTTGGATAACAGTGTGAATGAGCGAATGAGTGAGGATGGTATGGGTAGTGTGTGTCTGGTGAATGATGAAATTTGATGATGAGGTTTTTATGCAAGGATTAAGGTGTGCATGTTAATATTGGACAGTTTAGGTATTTGTGTATCCCTACTTTCTTCCATTTATTCCTTTTACTTATCGTCTCTAATTCTTTTTTTCTTTTGCTATATACCTTTTTTTTACATTATTAGTTTTTTAAACGTTGCATTTTTTGAATCCACGTTATCGACACAATTATCTTGTTTAGCTGATTGGGTTGATGTGCGGGGTGACAAAAGCCTACGGCCAAATACGGCGAGCTAGCCGCTATGCCACGTGTCGGACCGCCACTGCCCACAACAACACGACCCTCAATCAGTTACATTTTCTAACTTTTATTCCTTTTTATACCTTTTCCGAAGGAAAGGGTATATTAAGTTTGGCACGGAGTATGTAACATACCAAAGGAGTCGCGATAGATATAGACATATATATATGGGCATTTCCATGATGTCGAATGCGACATTCGCACGCATTCTCAGTGGAAAAAGAAATATACGAAAATTTTTTTTTATTTGGACAAATGGCGGAAGTAATAGCTCTTGACTAGCACTGTAATTGGTGCTAAGGTTGATTTCTGGAAATTGTTCGTTTTCAACATAATTACAAAAAACTAAGGCATTCGCACGCTACAAAAACAGAAGTCAGTTTTGAGGCGAACAGTTCAACCACTGATTTCAGCGAAACTTGTGGCAATATTTTAATGCGATTAATTTTGTAATATTGTACATTGATGAATCTTAGAACTGGTTTTTATTTGATTCAAAAATATTAAACAGTTTAGTTTTTTATTTTATTTTAATCACTGTCGCACGCTACATGTCGAATGCTACATTTTGTTGCATCATAAGTTTTAATTTAATGTGTACTTTTCATTTAATTGGACATGCAGAAGATGATGATAAATGACTTTTAATGTTTTCAATATATTTATTTTCACAACAAAAATTATAAAATTAAAATATCTTCAACAAAGAAAAAAAAAATAAATAAGAATATTCATCCTTTACATAAAAAATAAAGAATAGAAACTAACTTAACTGTGAATAGTATTACTTATATTAAATAAAGATTTTTTAATGGAATATGCAGTCCTAGCTCCTTCTACCTGTTGACCATCGCAATAAAACGAATGGAACTGGGATATACCTGGAATGCTTGCAATGCAATGCTTAACATTGGCTTGTTATTGAGGCATTACCACTCCCACATTTAACTACTCCACGAATAGACCTACTGTGGTGAATAAGAAGTTGTCTTACACAAAATACTCTAGATTTTGACTAGTCATGTTCTGGGGTAACTCAGAGTACTCCTTTTCGTTAAGTTGACCTATCGCACCCTTGCTACTAAATCGGTACAACTCAAAATTTCGCATTTCTGGAACAATCATCCATTCTCTATTGAAACTTGCAAAAAATAATTATTTTTCTTAACTAAGTTTATTCCTAATCGACTACTGCATCAGTCTATATAAACATAAATTTTCTAGGTGTTGAGTTTCTTGCAGAAAAATGTGGTTGAAAATAAAAAATTTGAAATGGGTTTATGAGCAAGGGTGCGAAATTTATAAATTTTACACTTACGATGTCGCACGCTACAAACTTCAAATATGTCTCAGAGCCAAAGCGTTGATTATTTTGCAAAAAATTTTTTTTATTTAATTGCAATACAAATTGCTGTTTGCTGCGAATATTTGAGGCGCGTTGCACAAACACCTTTGACTCACTGATCACCATCCGCGAAATTCGCGAAAATTTGATTTTCACTATTTTGAATTGAGTATTTCGCTGCTAGACAAAATTACCTCTAACGGTTAAGATTTGACCATGACCACCATTCGCGAAATTCGCAAAAATTTGATTTTCACTATTTTGAATTAAGTATTTCGCAGCTAGACAAAATGTCTTCTAACGGTTAAAATTTGATCAAGATCACCATCCGCGAAATTCGCGAAAATTTGATTTTCACTATTTTGAATTGAGTATTTCGCTGCTAGACAAAATTACCTCTAACGGTTAAAATTTGACCATGACCACCATTCGCGAAATTCGCAAAAATTTGATTTTCACTATTTTGAATTGAGTATTTCGCAGCTAGACAAAATGTCTTCTAACGGTTAAAATTTGATCAAGATTACCATCCGCGAAATTCGCGAAAATTTGATTTTCACTATTTTCAATTGAGTATTTCGCTGCTAGACAAAATTACCTCTAACGGTTAAAATTTGACCATGACCATCATTCGCGAAATTCGCAAAAATTTGATTTTCACTATTTTGAATTGAGTATTTCGCAGCTAGACAAAATGTCTTCTAACGGTTAAAATTTGATCAAGATCACCATCCGCGAAATTCGCGAAAATTTGATTTTCACTATTTTGAATTGAGTATTTCGCTGCTAGACAAAATTACCTCTAACGGTTAAAATTTGACCATGACCACCATTCGCGAAATTCGTAAAAATTTGATTTTCACTATTTTGAAGTGAGTATTTCGCAGCTAGACGAAATGTCTTCTAACGGTTAAAATTTGATCAAGATCACCATCCGCGAAATTCGCGAGAATTTGATTTTCACTATTTTGAATTGAGTATTTCGCTGCTGGAAAAAATTACCTCTAACGGTTAAAATTTGACCATGACCACCATTCGCGAAATTCGCAAAAACTTGATTTTCACTATTTTGAATTGAGTATTTTGCAGCTAGACAAAATGTTTTCTAACGGTTAAAATTTGATCAAGATTACCATCCGCGAAATTCGCGAAAATTTGATTTTCACTATTTTGAATTGAGTATTTCGCTGCTAGACAAAATTACCTCTAACGGTTAAAATTTGACCATGACCACCATTCGCGAAATTCGCAAAAATTTGATTTTCACAGTTTTGAATTAAGTATTTCACAGCTAAACAAAATGTCCTCTAAGGGTTAAAATTTGATCAAGACCACCATCCGCGAAATTCGCGAAAATTTGATTTTGACAGTTTTGAATTAAGTATTTCGCAGCTAAACAAAATGTCCTCTAAGGGTTAAAATTTGATCAAGACCATCATTCGCGAAATTAACAAAAATTTGATTTTGACAGTTTTGAATTAAGTATTTCGCAGCTAAACAAAATGTCCTCTAAGGGTTAAAATTTGATCAAGACCATCATTCGCGAAATTAACAAAAATTTGATTTTCACTAGTTTGAATTGAGTATTTCGCAGCTAGACAAAATGTCTTCTAACGGTTAAAATTTGATCAAGATCACCATCCGCGAAATTCGCGAAAATTTGATTTTCACTATTTTGAATTGAGTATTTCGCTGCTAGACAAAATTACCTCTAACGGTTAAAATTTGACCATGACCACCATTCGCGAAATTCGCAAAAATTTGATGTTCACTATTTTCAATTGAGTATTTCGCAGCTAGACAAAATGTCTTCTAACGGTTAAAATTTGATCAAGATCACCATCCGCGAAATTCGCGAAAATTTGATTTTCACTATTTTGGATTGAGTATTTCGCTGCTAGACAAAATTACCTCTAACGGTTAAAATTTGACCATGACCACCATTCGCGAAATTCGCAAAAAATTTGATTTTCACCATTTTGAATTGAGTATTTCGCAGCTAGACAAAATGTCTTCTAACGGTTAAAATTTGATCAAGATTACCATCCGCGAAATTCGCGAAAATTTGATTTTCACTATTTTGAATTGAGTATTTCGCTGCTAGACAAAATTACCTCTAACGGTTAAAATTTGACCATGACCACCAATCGCGAAATTCGCAAAAATTTGATTTTCACTATTTTGAATTGAGTATTTCGCAGCTAGACAAAATGTCTTCTAACGGTTAAAATTTGATCAAGATCACCATCCGCGAAAAATTGATTTTCACAGTTTTGAATTAAGTATTTCGCAGCTAAACAAAATGTCCTCTAAGGGTTAAAATTTGATCAAGACCATCATTCGCGAAATTCACAAAAATTTGATTTTCACTAGTTTGAATTGAGTATTTCGCAGCTAGACAAAATGACCTCTAACGGTTAAAATTTGACCATGACCACCATTCTCGAAATTCGCAAAAATTTGATTTTCACTATTTTGAATTGAGTATTTCGCAGCTAGACAAAATGTCTTCTAACGGTTAAAATTTGATCAAGATCACCATCCGCGAAATTCGCGAAAATTTGATTTTCACTATTTTGAATTGAGTATTTCGCTGCTAGACAAAATTACCTCTAACGGTTAAAATTTGACCATGACCACCGTTCGCGAAATTCGCAAAAATTTGATTTTCACTATTTTGAATTGAGTATTTCGCAGCTAGACAAAATGGCTTCTAACGGTTAAAATTTGATCAAGATCACCATCCGAGAAATTCGCGAAAATTTGATTTTCACTATTTTGAATTGAGTATTTCGCTGCTAGACAAAATTACCTCTAACGGTTAAAATTTGACCATGACCACCATTCGCGAAATTCGCAAAAATTTGATTTTCACTATTTTGAATTGAGTATTTCGCAGCTAGACGAAATGTCTTCTAACGGTTAAAATTTGATCAAGATCACCATCCGCGAAATTCGCGAAAATTTGATTTTCACTATTTTTAATTGAGTATTTCGCTGCTGGACAAAATTACCTCTAACGGTTAAAATTTGACCATGACCACCATTCGCGAAATTCGCAAAAATTTGATTTTCACTATTTTGAATTGAGGATTTCGCAGCTAGACAAAATGTCCTCAAACGGTTAAAACTTGACCATGCTCATCCGCGAAAGTTTTGTGCTTAATAATAATCTCGAGTTTTAGAAGCTTAATCGAAGTACAGATAAGGTATAAATAGATATCCAAGCTAGAACAACGAAAACGGCAGGAATTTTTGTTAAGGTAATGTTTTAACATATTTCAGGCTGAGGAAAAGGTATGTGTGCAATCGGCTTAGCCGATGTAAACTTCTTTACTTGTTTTTTTTTTTTAATATAATTTTTAATTTTTTAGACACCCGCGAACCGACCGTCCTTACGGCTTTAAAACCCAAAATCGACTCCCTGCGTTAGGAATTTTATTTTCCGTTACAATTTCCTATCGCGACTGAGCCGTCGACGGCTTGCTGTCCGCGACGACGCACATGCGTTCGTCCAACGTGACTTGGAAGGCGATTTGCCTGTACCAATCGTGGGAATGCAACGTCGGCAGAATTTTCTTTTGTCCAGTGTTGGGTTTTTTCCTTTGCCCAACTCGGACGGAGTTGTGCTGATAAGCACCGAAACTCTGTGGGCCGTTTATTTGGATTGAGTTTTTATTTCTTGTTTCTCTTTTTTTTTATCCGATTCCTTCTGCTACATTGTAGCGAGAATATGAGTTTCGGTTTACGGCTGGACGGCCTAATGGTACGATAGTTTGAATCGTTATGAATTGTATTTCAAAATTCTCGGTATTTTATTACAATGTAGGAAATAATTTGAAATCATAGAGATGCCAATTCAGCACAAATTTGTTTGGACGTGGCCATAAATTAACTCTGAGCTGCGCTTGTTTTCAGACCTGTGTTATGGCTACGGTCTGTTCCGTGTGTTCTATTGCTGATTGCGATTTCGCTTGCAGTCTGTGTGGAAAATATTTTCATAAATCTTGTATTATTACAATTGATATATTATATCAAACATAGCTCGTGAAGTGAGTGAGTTGAAATCTGCTTTCGCTAAATTTGCTAATAATGCCGCAAATGCAAACTCTTCGTCGTCGTTAACTAAAAAATCGATCTCTTCGACTGCTAAACCGGTTTCTAACGCTGCATCGATTAACTCTCCTCGCTCTCTTCGAATACCAACATCAATAAAAATCGATCGCCCGCAATTAGCTCGGCCGTCGTTACGCGCTCTAAAGCAAAAAACAATGACACTGCACGCTCTTCAATTTCGCAAACCAAAAACAATGCCATGTTGCCATCGCTCGTCTCTAATCCAACTACATCGTGATATGTGCTACAAAGCCGAAATCTGAGTCTTAATCAACAGCCTAGTCCAACTTCGTCACCTGCACTGCCCAGCTCTGAGAGACCTAAAATCGTTTCTTGCTCTTCAGTCGTTCAAGTACCTGCTAATAGTCATAATAGTGCTCTTGTCTGTGATGAAAATCAACTTGCTGATCATGATACCGTTGGCTTTGATGATGCACCTGTAACCTTTCCCCTACCGCATGGCTCTATGTCGTCCGAACGCTGCATACCTATCTCCTGCGCGGTCTAGCTCAGGGCATGGGGGGGGTCTTGTTCGTTCAATTATAGACGAGGCGTAGGATTACATTAAGTTGTATGCAGCTAAGATGTCATTTAACCCATTTAATAAAGTTAATAAAAATGTAGTAATTCCAAAATTTCGTGTGCTTCAAAGCTTGATTTTCAACTAAAATAAATGTAAGAGACCATCAGCACGGAAAAGAACAGAAATATCTGACGGACGAACAAAAAAAAAACATAAGCCCCATTCCATACGTACGAGCGCTACGAACAAGGTCTTAAGGTGGTAGTTGCCTTGTCCCTCATTACCCTCCCAACCATCTTATGAGCAAAAGTAATGTTATCTCATAAACCCGAAGTAGTACCCTGCGGATTCACTTTTCAAAAATAAATTAGCTCAACTACTTTCCATATTCAAAATACTAATGTTTATTCAATCAACAATAATTAAACTCAAAAGAAATTCATAACGAGAAATTCTACTCGTCACCTCACGGATGCTTATTAACAAAAACCTTATAAATCATAATAATTCTACAATCATACTACTTTCTGGCAATTCATTTTCCGTTTTATAAATTTCATTCTCTTTGTTTTTTTTTTTTTATCTTTTTTTTTTTATCTTATTTCAGTTCTTAAAATTACGTATATCTATCTATAAGTCGTTTCTATTTAATACGAGCAAGTCAAAAATTAACGGTTCGCATTGGCGATAGGTGAAAATAGCAACGTTAATACCTGCGATTTTAGTATCACCTGGCTTAAAGTGCTAACATTCCGAAATACCCACAAGGCACCTCCTATCCAAGTATATATGGCTAACTAACTTTTCAAAAGAATTAAAAAAAAATAACCTAAATTCAGTAGGTTGGTCGAAGGTCATATCAGACGACTCTATTCGTGGTCAAAGAGAAATTTATCAGCAATTATATACTTCAAGAGTAAGGTCAGTCTTTCTTACATTAACTTACATGGCTTTCATCGATGTAGCAGCAGCAATCAGCAGGCGCCCGTTGACGATGCAAGGTCGATGTAAGGTCATTCTGGAATACCTGTATAACGTTCTGCCATTAAAAGATCTCTTTGTCCACTTACAAGTCAAGCAGCCTGATTACTCAAAAAAATTAGTACGAAAAACTCGATGGACGAAATTAGGCAATTCATTTAAGAAATTCAAAGCAAATAAATCAAAATTTCGTGGTATCTGCACTCCTGAGCATACCGAAAAGAAAACTAATCAAATCAAACCGTTAGAAAGGCTCTCGTCTCTAATTGTGTGAAAAAAAAAATTTTTTTTTAAAACAATTAACCGGGGCATTGCATGCCTGGACGTTTCTCGACTTCGAAATAAAGGCGGTCACCATGCCGTTACCCAACAATTCCGCTGGGACTTGCTGATCGGAATGTGTTAGGCGATATCTTCGTGAACGGCTTCTGGGCCAAGCAATGTGCTCTCGACTATGATGTGATCCGATGGAACGACGCTATCCACACAGACAGGGGTTGAGCTCGGAATTCCTTTTTTTTTTTTTCTTCAGGTCGGAATTCCAAGTATAAACGTCCTTTTATTTCCTATGTCGGCTGTGTTTCCACAGATATGGAAAAGCAAAATGTCAGCCTTAGCAAACCGCACGTACGATGGTGTTGCAAGAAAAATTATTGCATTCAATTTACCTGTTCGTCCCTTTTTCCTTTTGTTTTTTGTTGATTTTCGGCAGCAATTTTCCCAATTTCCGCTTGAGGTAGTTTCTTTTTATTCAACGCATCCAAGATTCCGTTCAAATGGTAATATTCGGTGGCGGATTGGTGGGGATGAAAATTTCCAAAAATTCCTTGTGGTCCGCTTCGCTTCCGTACTAGAAAAGAATTTCTCCAGCTTCTCTCTGGATGACGTTTATTTCTCTTTTCCTTTATTTCCTCCTTCTGACGTTGCTGAATTTATCGGTTTAGTGATCGCAAGTGCGGAGTATCGAGTTTCGCCGAAGTAATTGGTATGGCTATCTCCACACGGCCAGTTTGGCTTGCGTTCATCAAACGAGTGTGATGAATTGGCGCAAGGATCGGTTCGCTCGCCGCTGATTACTTTTAAAAGTATTTTGGGCGTAAAAAAAATTTATCGAAGCTATTGCTAGACGGGAGGGATTATCTGAAGGACTGCCACACACCGCATACTCAATCTGCGTTAAATAATAACGTTGGTTGGTCTGAAGTTGTAATGGGAAATCTTAATGCAGGCGTAACTGTTGTTGGCTCAAACTCTAGTTCGGAATTAAATGTTGCTGTTCGGAGGAAATGGTTACACCTCTCTTCTTTCCAGCCAACTGTCTCCGAAGAAGACATCATTTCCTACATAACTAAATGTTCTAATGTTGACCCTAATCAGCTGGTATGCTTTAAACTCATTAAAAAATATGTTTTGAGGGTGACTCTTAAGAGAATAAATTTAAAATTGGGAGTCTCTTCATCGATTTATGATAAATTGCTTTCGCCGACGTTGTGGCCCATCGGTGTGCGAGTTCGTCCCTTCCGTTTTTTTCACAAATAAGGAATGCAGAAACGAACTTCTTGAATTCCGCATCGGCTACTACGCCTAAAATTTGTGCTCACCAAGCTAAAAGAGACTCCGATGCCAAATCTTTAAGAATCTACTACCAAAATGTGTCCGGTATGCGTACTAAGTCAAATAACTTTTTCACTGAAACTTCTCATTTGGAATACGATGTTTTTGTCATAATAAAAACGTGGTTAAATCATGATTTTTTCGATGAGGAGCTTGTCGATTCAAATTTATTTCAAATTTTTCGTAAAGATCGAGATCCATATAAAACGGGCTGCAATCGTGGTGGTGGTGTGCTTATTGCAGTTCGACGTAATCTTTCAGTATCTT
Organism: Chlorops oryzae; assembly: GCA_020466095.1. NCBI lineage: Eukaryota > Metazoa > Arthropoda > Insecta > Diptera > Chloropidae > Chlorops > Chlorops oryzae. Next base: position 88,363,656 of record CM035806.1, read on the forward strand.
TAGTTGATCTTGAAAATAGTGACACACTTTTAGATCAGATTTGTGTCTATATTCGTGGAAATGCTTGCTCTCTGTATCTATGTGTTTCATATATATGTACCACCAAATAGTTCATTCTGTTTATATAAATCTCATATAGATAATGTTAATTTTATTGCAACGAATAAAGCTGGTGAGGGAAATCTATGTGTTTTAGGTGATTTTAATTTATTTAGGTTAAAATGGAATAAAGATCCTGATTGTGTTGGACTTATGTCTTCCAATGTACTTAATGACATTGAAATCTGTGTTATTGATGGCTTCTCAAGTTTGGACCTCCTACAGATTAATGGCTGTTTTAACCGTCTTGGTAAGCTGTTGGATTTGATTTTTATAAATAAAAATATGAACTTCATGGTTTCTGTATCTGGTTTTCCAATCTCTCCATCGAGTGTACACCATGATCCTTTAAATATAGTGCTAGAATTCTACATGTTTTCATCAGTTCAAAATCGTAATAATAAGCCTGTGTATAATTTTAAAATGTGTGATTTTACCTCCTTGAATCGAGCAATTAGTAATATCCCTTGGGGTACTGAGCTAAGAACTTGTGATACGTCAAACGCTTATAATGATTTCAAAACGAAAATGCATCTAGTTTTAGATGAAATAGTTCCACGTTCTTATTTTAAACATTACAAAGTACCATGGTTTTCCAAAAACTTGCTGAAGCTCAAAAATCTTAGGAATAAATTTTATAAACAATTTATGATAACTAAAAGCGATTTATATATTTTTAAATATAAACATTATTCCAGAGAATTTAATTTTCTGAATAATTTTCTTTACAACTTCGAGACTACCATTACTTCTTATCCCAAAGAATTCTGGCGTTTCGTAAATTCTAAAAAGAAAAAATCTACGCTTCCAACGTCAATGTTTCTAAATAATAAAACTGCATCTAACTCGTTAGACATAGCTAATCTTTTTGTCGAATTTTTTAAATCAAACTTTGAACCTAAGGATGATGTCTTTGAATTTGATGAGCCATTACCGGCGTCTATAAGCTTTGAGTCTCTTGAGCTCTCCTTTGAGGACATCATTAAGGGGATTAGAAACCTTAAACCCTCTTCCAAGACTGATGTGGACAATTTTTCAAGTATTTTGCTTAAAAATTGTGCCGCTAGTATTGCTATACCGCGTAAGATAGTTTTCAATCTATCTTTAAGATCAAATGTATTCATTGACGATTGGAAAATTGCTTCAATAACACCAATCTTTAAATCTGGCAACAAAAATAATATTGCAAATTATAGACCGATCTCAAAGCTATCTACTGTATCCAAACTTTTTGAATCGTTCGTCAAAGAAAAAGTTTTTTTTGCGGTAAAAAGTTTGATATCCCCCTGTCAGCATGGATTTGTTCCAGGTCGTTCCACAGTTACAAATCTATGTCTGTTTAGTGAGTATTGCATATCATCTTTTTCGCAAGGATCACAAGTTGATGTTGCATATATGGACTTCTCTAAGGCATTTGATAAGGTGTCACATGCACTTATGCTTAACAAACTATCCAAAATTGGCTTTCATTCACATATTATATATTATTGTGGTTCAACTCGTATCTTTCTAACAGAACGAGCTGTGTCCATATTGATGGCGAAAAATCTGCTCCTTTTGTGGCTTCTTCTGGAGTTCCTCAAGGGAGTATCCTTGGTCCACTGTTATTTACATTATTTATAAATGATGTAGTAATGGTAATAAAAAGAAGCCAAATCTTATTGTTTGCTGACGATCTGAAAATTTTCAATAGGATTGACTCTCTTCATGATAGTCGAGCACTTCAATCTGATATCTCCTCAATAAGATCCTGGTGCGATAAAAACAAACTCTATCTAAATAAGTCAAGATGTTATTTTTCGACATATTGTAGGGTTGAGAATCACATTCCCACTGCTTACTCTATTGATGATATTCCACTACAAAAAGTAAATATCTTCAAAGATCTTGGAGTAATTTTTGATATTAAATTTAGTTTTAATACTCACATTAGTAGTGTCATAGCTAAATCATATGCAATGCTTGCATTTATGCGCCGGAATTGTACGTTTTTTACAGATCCCTATACACTCAAAGCTATTTACATCTCAATTGTACGCTCGAAGTTGGAATATGCCTCTTTTATTTGGAGTCCATATTATGTTGTTTACTCAGCTTGAATGGAAAAAGTACAGAAGTCCATTATAAGGTTCGCTTTGCGCTCCTTGCGCTTTTCTGAACCTTTTCCTTCTTATGAAGCACGGTGTGAACTAATTAATCTGAAAACGTTGGAGACTCGTAGAAAGATTTGCTCAGTTCTATTTATAGCTGACCTAATCTCAAGTAGAATTGACTGCGCTTTTCTGCTTCAAAGCATAAATTTCAATGTCCCTAGAAGAACTCTTAGATATATGGAAGTTTTTTATTTAGGCACTTGCCGCACGAATTACGCTATAAATTCACCAATGTACAGAGCTCTAAGTTTATTTAATTCAGTAGCGTCAAACGCAAACTTTGATTATGTAAGCTCTAGAGAAAATGTTAAAAATATGCTTCACACTCTGTTTCGAGTATAGTGATTCTGTTTTTCTGTTATCTTGTTATATAGATTTATATATTTATATAAGCCTTCTTGAGGCTAGTCTGTAAGAACTGATGTTCATAGACGATTAATAAAAATAATAAATAAATAAAGAGTTGAGGCACTTGGTTGCCACGTGGAAGGAATCTGGTTTCCTCCGGATCGCTATGATGCAGTTGGACTGCCAAAATTCCCCCTTTGTTTTTTTTTTCTTTGGAAATTAAGGACAGGGGTTCCCAACTTTTTCTGGCGCGGTCGCCACCTAACACAGGGGTTATTTTTAAAAATCGAAGAGCTACAAATTTTTTTTCCACAACAAATTTACAACAAATTAGCACCAAATTATAAGCTAGTTTTGAATTTCAAATTTCAAAGTGGTAGTGCTAACTTGATAGACATTCAACTAAGTACAGCACAAAAATATACTGACACAGATGGAAGTGATTGGAATGAGTCAGACTGTGAGCCTCTAGCTTCTATTTATAAAAAATAAGAACTTCATAACTTTTTAATAAATAAAATTGTTTATTATAAATAAAATTGCTAATCTAGAAAAAAAAAATCGTACTTGTCCCACCCGTGACATTACATTGTCCCACCCGTGACATTAATTTGTTAAGGTTTTTGTAAGAAGGAAAAGGTAGTTTTGCTTAACTCCATACAGATCTAATAGCTTAGAATCTTTTCTGTAAGAAAACAAGCTATTATAATAGAAATGTCAAATAAATTCGCAGACTTTTCTTTCAAAGAAGTTCCTTTAAGAGCTGAGGTTCAAAATTCGTACTGCCCGTGACAGAACGAAATTCCTCATTTATTTCCAAAAATAATAAAATTTTTTAAAATTTTTCGTTAACTGGATCAAATTATAGAATATTTTTTTATGCTATTATAGAAGACTTACCCATAAATTCGATACATATAACATAAAATATGAAGAAGAATTTAAGGGGTTTTAGTTGATCTGTCCCACCCGTGACGATGGAATTGCCCAAATAACAAAAATATGCACTTAAATTTTTTTAAATATCTCAAAAACTAATTAAAATAGAAAGACGAGACAAACATTGTCTGATTCCTTAAATACCAGGAAGTTCAAAAAATCCTTTTTTAAATTTTACACTTTAAAAAAAATGTTCACAAAAATAAAATTTTAAAGTCCAAAAGTGGATAACAGAGTTCTTTATTAAATAAAAATGTATCACTTCTTTTCGAAAAGCTATCGGTAAATTAAAGCGTAAAAATTTTTTTTCAATAAAAAGCAAAAGTCAGAATAAGTAGCAGAACTTTTGGTCTTCCAAATTCATTTAATTGAAAAAAAAAAAAAAACTTTTAAATTTTTCTTGTTAGTTTTGTGAAAAAATTTTTCTTAGTGTAAAAATAAAATTTTTTTTTCATTTCCTGTTGTATTAGAAATCAGCCAATGTTTGTTTTATCTTCTTATCTGAATTATTTTTGGAGATATTGAGAAAAATTTTAGTGCATATATTTGTTATTTGTACTAACTAGCGGCACGAGTTTAAAAAATCATATCTCTGAACTTTGACCTCGTTGAGCACCCCCTAAATGATGTCCGATCGATCTTAATTTTTTCATTCCCCTTTTCTGTTGCCCTCTACTACATTTTGAGGGCTATTTGGCTACTTAAATTTTTTAATGCTTTCATGTTAACGTAGTGTTCATTAATAATTTTGTTGTGAGAGGACAGCTTTTTTGTTTCTGTTATTTCGTTGTTTGATTTGTTTGTTGTGCTATGTATAGTAGACGCTTTCTGTTGATCATTTCTTTGTTTGCTTGTTAAGGGTGATGTTTCGTTTCCTACGGAAAATCGGTGTACTGGGTTGTGGGTGGAGAGAAAGGGTGATTTGATTAATTCTGTGTTTTGTTTCTCGCTTGCTCGAGAAGTAATAGAAGAGTATGTTTGCTTATTTTGCTTAAAACCCGGTTGTAGGTTGTATTGTCTTTTGGCTTCTCGAAGAGAGAATTTTTTGTGTGTTTTTATTATACCTTTTCCGAAGGAAAGGGTATATTAAGTTTGGCACGGTGTATGTAACATACCAAAGGAGTCGCGGTAGATATAGACATATATATATATTCTTGATCAGGGTGACAAGAGGAATCGATCTAGCCATGTCTGTCTGTCTGTCTGTCTGTCTGTCTGTCTGTCTGTCTGTCTGTCTGTCTGTCTGTCTGTCTGTCTGTCTGTCTGTCTGTCTGTCTGTCTGTCTGTCTGTCTGTCTGTCTGTCTGTCTGTCTGTCTGTCTGTCTGTCTGTCGGTCACACTTTAGTTTTTCGTAATTTACTCCTAAGCCATGAAAGATATCATATTGAAATTTGGCATGGACTTCAACCAGGTAAATGTCCGAAAAACTGCATACAAATTTTTTTCGTAGTCCCTTCTTGGGTCGTGGGAAGTGGTTCAGAAGTTTCAAAAATCACGATTTTTAACGTTTTTCCTGGATAACTTTTTTACTATACATCCCAGCTTATTGAAATTTGGTGTGTGTATAGCTACTATGTAGACTTAAGCTTTCGATGAAAAAAAATTGCGACATCGCTATAACTATGGTCATCATTCTACACAATAGAAAAAAACACTCTTTCTCTTATTCTCATATCTGAATACAAAAATTATTTTTTTGCTTCTTCTGATTGTGTATTTTGCCGCCAAATAAAGTCGTCCATTATGGATAAATTTTGACCATGACCACATTTCGCGAAATTCGCAAAAATTGATTTTCACTATTTTGAATTGAGTATTTCGTAGCTAAACAAAATGTCCTCTAAGGGTTAAAATTTGATCAAGACCACCATCCGCGAAATTCGCGAAAATTTGATTTTCACTATTTTGAATTGAGTATTTCGCAGTTAAACAAAATGTCCTCTAAGGGTTAAAATTTGATCAAGACCACCATCCGCGAAATTCGCGAAAACCTGATTTTCACTATTTTGAATTGAGTATTTCACAGCTAAACAAAATGTCCTCTAAGGGTTAAAATTTGATCAAGACCACCATCCGCGAAATTAGCGAAAATTTGATTTTCACTATATTGAAGTGAGTATTTCGCAGCTAAACTAAATTTCCTCTAAGGGTTAAAATGTGATCAAGACCACCATCCGCGAAATTCGCGAAAATTTGATTTTCACTATTTTGAATTGAGTATTTCGCAGCTAAACTAAATTTCCTCTAAGGGTTAAAATTTGATCAAGACCACCATCCGCGAAATTCGCGAAAATTTGATTTTCACTATTTTGAATTGAGTATTTCGCAGTTAAACAAAATGTCCTCTAAGGGTTAAAATTTGATCAAGACCACCATCCGCGAAATTCGCGAAAACCTGATTTTCACTATTTTGAATTGAGTATTTCACAGCTAAACAAAATGTCCTCTAAGGGTTAAAATTTGATCAAGACCACCATCCGCGAAATTCGCGAAAATTTGATTTTCACTATTTTGAAGTGAGTATTTCGCAGCTAAACTAAATTTCCTCTAAGGGTTAAAATGTGATCAAGACCACCATCCGCGAAATTCGCGAAAATTTGATTTTCACTATTTTGAATTGAGTATTTCGCAGCTAGACATATTGTCCTCTAACGGTTAAAATTTGACCATGACCACCATTCGCGAAATTTTTTTGCTTAATAATAATCTCGAGTTTTAGAACCTAAATCGAAGTACAGATAAGGTATAAATAGATATCCAAGCTAGAACAACGAAAACGGCAGGAATTTTCGTTAAGGTAATGTTTTAACATATTTTAGGCTGAGGAAAAGGTATGTGTGCAATCGGCTTTGCAGATGTAAACTTCTTTACTTGTTTTTATTAAAAAAAAGAAGATAGGGCCACTTCAGTACCGCTATTTTGAGGCACTCTCTGAGAGCCGAAAAGTTTATTTGTGACGTCAGTGAGCGAGGAATTGTTGTTGTTACCCATGCTTTTAAATGATTATCTTTAAAGGGTAATATTAAAAATTGTTAATAAGCAATTACATGTAAAGAAATATTGAAAAAAAAATTACACAAGTTTACAAATGGCATTGAAATTTTGGATCTGAGAAACTGACAGTTGTTTTTGAGGTAATTTAATGTGCTGAACTCAAATGTTCCAACGGTTTTTTAAGATTGGCTCTATATTCAGAGATGTGGACCAAAACCCGTTATTTAGGACATTGACTCACTTAACAAACTGTAAATTTTTTTTACGTCTATAAAATGTCAAAAGAATGCTCTTTTAAGAAATATAAACAGTATGTAGCAATTGTATTATTTAGTAGAATTTTGCTAATGACAAAGTGAATGTGTTGGAACTTTTTCCAAAGTTTTCAACTTTGGAGCCATTTTATTCCAATTCGTTCCACTATACATATGTTCCATTAGTAACTTTTCATGGCATTTTATGAGTTTGGTAGATATTTTATATGTAATGTACTCGAAAATCTCCCAAAATTAAAAATTAAAGAGGCAATGCGTTTCACCACAGCAGAGCTAAGGATTTCGCTGCCATAGCATGCTTCTCTTTTCCTCATGCTATATGCCTATGTTGAAGCAGCGTAGCTCTAACACATTGCAGGGATTAGGAAGAAGAAGAGTTAGACTTATAGTTCTACATGCATCGAAGTGAGCACATATAACGAAGTGAGAATGAAAACTGAGAAGCGAATGCGATTGAAAACACAACTGCGTGGCGAGTTTCAAGCATGCAAGACTTTGAATGCGAAACCATAAATGAAAAAGTTATAATTTTAACTGAAATATAATATAATTTTCTATTATACTTCAAACCATGGATTATTTTAAGGCGGCCGCTCTGGCCGCTCTAGCCACTCTTAATGTAAAATTGGCCACTCTAAATCACAGAATTGGACGCTCTTAAAATATAATTTCGTAATGAAAACTCGTCGGAAATATGACAAAAATTCTTTCTCTCTTTCTTACGGCAGCGTGAAGCGGTCAATAGCGATAAAAGTGGTACAAACGATTACTTTATAATCAGCGATTATTTGTGTTCCTTATTTTTATTAAAATAAAATACCGTTTAAGTATGTACAAAATTTATGAAAAAAAAATGCATTAAAACCTATATTAAAAAAGGTCCGCTCTTAATTTTTCTTAAAATAATCTATGCTTCAAACATTTCTTTATTGATTCATATAATAATTTTATATCTTATTTTTCAAATAAAAGCAAAATTTTCATCGAAAAGTAAAAAGCCGGTTTAACATGGGAAACAACAACAACGAATCGCGATTTCTTATTTGTGACGTATCCTCTCTCAAGTAGCGCTATCTTCTTTTCTTTTATAATGGCTTTGACACTCTTTTGATGAAGAAGCGTGGTTTTTTGTGCAATTAGGAGAATTTTCCCGTCCGTCTGTGCTCGGATCTCCTCCGCAACGGCTGGACCAACCAACTTTGGAAGTTTGGCACACAGGTATATCGGGATCCGAGTATGATCCTAAGTAAAAAAGGGAAACATCCGCCCACTGTCACGCCCAAAAATGAATTTAATATGTTTTCAGTAAAATGTTTGTAACTTGCGAACCACTTTTTTTAAATTTAAACTTTGCTTCTCTTTACTGGATCTTCCTTTGGGTGGAAACTAACAGTAATTATTCGAATTTTAATTCCTAATTATTATATAACTTAACTATTTATACAGAGATATACATAATTAGTTTGGATTCCAACGGGACTCTATTTGAGAAACGTGGCTGCTGAGGACTTATTACTGTGAAGCCGCATCCGTTGGTAGGATGAGTCTTGATCATGCACGAACAAGGTGCGTCAAGCTTAGTGAATAAGTGGTTGGATAAGCGCACGGCGCGCACGAGCGAGGTGCGTGAAATTGATTGGCTGGAACGGCTACTCTGATGGTAGTTAGGAGCATTGAGCGTTGAGCGTGCACGAGCGAGGTGCCTCAATCTGTATGATTCCTTAATTTCCCAAACGTCTGACATGCACGAGCGAGGTGCAGATAACAGAGTATCTTTGTTATGTTTCCAAAACAATAGAAGCGGACGGAAGGTCCTTTCTTCTTAACCATGTTCGACGTGCTGTATTGTTAAGGCTTCTTGCCAGTTGATTCGAGTGATTCCTTAGCTTCTCATTGTAGGATGATTTTAGGCGAACGATTTCGTCCTTAATAAGTGGGACTTGCAGATCGCGGTGAATGCTTTCATTACGGATGTACCATGGAGCACCTGTAATGATTCTAAGAATTTTCGATTGAGCTGTTTGGATTATTTCTATAGAGAATGCGCAGGCATTTCAACACAATTGAATGCTATAAGACCAGATTGGCTTTAATACACTATTATATAATTAGTTAATTAGCCACTGAATTTCTGATGCTTTAAGTTTCAGGTTGGTCCTCTTTGCTTCGATGTGCTTTCGCCAAGTTAATCGTTCATCTAAGGGGACTCCTAAATAGGTTACACTATCTACTTGGGGGATGGAGACTCCTTTAAGGAAAATAGTAGGGCTTATACCTCTTCGAAGCGTAAATGTAATGTTTTTACAATTACCTTCGTTTACATTTATAGCCAGGTAGGCCAGGTAGAGAGCCAGTTTTCAATTAATTGCATATGCTCTTGTAGGACTCTTGATGCTTCCATGGGATCGCGGTGGCAACAACAATAGTGCTGTGCCGTCTGCAAAAGTTGACATTTCAATATTATCACTAGTGGGGATGTCGGCTATTTGAAGAAGGAAAAGAGAGGGGCCTAATACACTGCCTTGCGGGACTCCTGCTTTAATTTTAAATTTATCCGTTATAAATTCATTAACTCTTACTCTAAAGAATCTAGTTTGGAGGTATGATATAAGAATTTCGTGAAAACTTTGAGGGAGAAGGGACTTTGTTTTAGCAATAAAACCCCCATGCCACACTTTATCGAAAGCTTGAGCGATATCTAGGAATATTGCAGAACAATATTCTTTTTTTCGAAGGCGTTACGAATTTCATGAGTGAGTCGATTTACCTGTTCCATGTTTTTTCCTAAAGCTAAATTGATGGGCAGGGATTAAGTTATTCTCGTGAATGTATGGCGTTATTTTTAAAAGAAGAGCTTTTTCAAAGAGCTTAGATAAGCATGGGAGAAGGCTTATTGCGTGAAAAGATCTTGCTGTCGTCGGGCCTTTCCCGGGCTTCAGTATCATTGTGATGCCCGATTCTTTTCATATCTTAGGGAAGTGTAAGAAGCTCACAATAGCATTAAAAAGCCGTGCTGCATACGTAAGAGCAATGTATAAAAATTCTTTGATCATATATGCGTTGTTGCCATTCTCTTCTCAATCTACGTTTTTTTCGCAATGATCTTTCAATATGACTATTAGTATGATGAAAATTTCTAACGGCAGGCTCAAAGGTTTTTGGGGTAGAGTGCTCCGCCGCTGAAGTTAATATTGAATTCAGGGTTGCTGCCGCTTCATCGATTTGACTTTCATTACATATTGCATATTCAGAGTGTATGTGTGTTGCAACGTACTTTTTATAATTAACCCAATTCGTTTTCGAAGTGGTCAGTCTAAAAGGGGGGCGTGTTGTTCTTAAGTTTTCTGAAATTTCGATTAGTAGAGGACAATGATCTGAAGACATTTCGTAGCAAATCGACGTTGAAATACGCGAATTATCAAAGCCTCTTGTAATGGCAAAGTCTATGAGGTCTGGTATTTTATTTCGGTCTGTTGGCCAATACGTGGGATGTCCGGGCGAAATAAATCCTAGAGTACTTTAGCTATTTATCAGTGTGTTGTATTATTGTCTAAACCTTGGAGAGATCAGACCAGAGCCGCAATGGGTGTGTTTTACATTATAATCGCCTGCTGCTAAAAACTTATTTCCAAGGTAGTTGAAAAATTCATTAAAGTGATTTTCGCTGACTGAGAATCGTGGAGGGCAATATATTGCTGACAAAATGAAATTTGCACCACAACTTTCAATAGAAACTGAAGTCGCTTGAATGTAATTTTTTGCGAAAGGTTCAACAGAGAATTGTTTAATTCTATTAGGAATCAATATACCCTTTTCTCCATGTGATTTCCCATCAGGGTGGTTTGTTTTGTAAAATTTATAGCCTGATAACGAAAAATTAATTTATCTGCTAGATGTGTCTCCGAAATAAGCATCACATCAATAGAGTAGTTTGAGAGGAAATGTGATAGCTTACGCTGTGTTACGTAGCTGAGGAAGAGGAAGGAAGAGAATGTTAAGATTAGTTTTCATTTATATAATATATATATATATATATATATATATATATATATTATATATATATATATAAAAAAATAAAAAAATAAAAAAAAATAAAATTTTTTTTATAATAGTGAATATTTAATTCTTTTCACACTCGGACGGACAAACACACAAAACGAATCCAAAGCGAACACTTAAGCACCACCACATACCTTCCTTTGTCAATCAAACCTCCACAGGAAGATATGGAAGTCAAGTTGGCAGCAACCAGTCAACGATTCCGGGAATCGCTGACACTCCTGAAAGCGAACCAACCACGGGTGCTCATGCTACCGGCGGAGCTGGAAGAACGGAGATGGGACCCAACGACAAAACCAACACGGGAAACACCACTTAAAATAAGAAAAAGAAAGAGTTGTTTCATCGCCAACACTCAAATACCAACGACATCGCATTATGCCTCTCCGCCAGTTCCAACAGCAACACCATCAAGCCCACAGCCAACCAATGACTCGGAGCCTAACGATATTCTAAATCTGGATATCAAAGACAACGATCTTTATGAAGACTGCCTAAAAGAGGCACAAAGCCTATTAACGGACAATCAACAAAATATAATGACGGACAACAACGAAGGTGTACCCGCGGAAGTCCGGGCCAAAGTACGCGAACTCCAAAACAAACGCCAGCCCGCCTGCCGGATACGAAGCATTCAAACCGACAATAGTGGGATCGAGTGGCAGATAATTGTCAACAAATATGGGCATTACCGGGCAAAACCAAAGGCAGCACCAAAGAAAACGGGAGGGGGGAAGATGCGCCGAAGCAAACAGTCATATAAAGACTTAGACTTTTTCCACTGAATGATTGTGATAGAAATTAATTTTTTTTAGTTTTAAGGAAATGCATTTTTTTTAGTTTTAAGGAAACGAATTTTTTATTGGTTTTAAGGAAAGGATTTTTTTTTTTTTAAGGATTGTTAAATTGAATTACTGAATCAAGACTGAAATATTATATAAATAGGAAAAAAAAAAAAAAAAAAAAAAAACCAAAAGCAATCAAGATACTAATAGTAAATACACTCAGGTACAGCGTATCTATACTTACTAAGTAAAGTCCTGGATGCCGTCGGTGGTCCGGGGTACCAATTTTTCTCCAGTTTTTATTTTTTTCTTTGACAAATAAGAAACCACTTGTGTGGCTCTTAAACAATATTTTTTCCTTTTTATTTACAATCGTAATGTCCAGATCAGCTGATCAAGACAATAGGGTGAGAAAGAATACAAACTATGTACATGGGAAAGAGAGGAAGTGTTGGGATCTAAGGAAGTGAAGCGCTCAGACGGGGTCGAGCGTATAAACGTTCCTTTATTCCAATGCTGAGATATAGGAAACCAAGCGCTCAGACAGTGTCGAGCGTATAATAGTTCCTATATTTCCTTTTAAATAAAAGATTTTATCTAAGGTTTAATCCTTTTATTTAAGGTTTGAATCCTTAGGTCTAAACAGAATTACTTGTCCTAACTTGAAACTGCCCTATGCTTCTGACGTCGTGGCCCGTGGGTGAGTACGCTCGCAGAAGAAGTCGAAGTCCCTTTCCAGTTGTCGAAGCTTCGTTTATATAGGTCAATATTGCTGATCTTGCAATATTGGAAATTCCCACTGTCCGCGATCGTCGTGGATTCTTCCGGAACACATTGCATAAGCTTGACCGCGACCTTCACCCGCAATTGTACCAACATTTCCATATCGTTGTTGTTGCTACATGAAGCTATTCCGAGGTTCCTATTGCTTCTTTTGTAGTTGTTATTGTTGTTGCCAGCGATCGGATTGCAATTGTGCATTCGCTGTGCCAGTGCTGAGATTATACAATCGTGCATATACGGTGCCTGTATTGTTGTTGCTAGCTGTCGCCCTGCAAATGCATGCGCCGGGTTTGTGCTTAATGCTCTTGTAATTACCAGCGATCGGGTTGTGCATATGCTTATGCTCGTGCTGGTGTTGTTGTTGTAGTAGCCAAACTGTCTCTGTCAGCGATTTTCGCTAGCCGCTGCTTTTCAGTAGCATGGAATCACCTTGAAGTAGAAATTCATGAATGCAGGTCACTGCCTTTTGTTTGCCGTTTAAGGTGACCACATGTGAGTTTGGGAGAGACTCACAACATCCCTCCCCCTTTGAAGAAAATCGCTCCATAGCGATGATCGAAAACCTCCGCATTGGATGCGCTTTTGACATTGTGGCTGCTGTGGTTTTAAATTAACATTCAGTTGAAGTATCCCGTACTTGGAAGATGAGAGTGTTTGCTGCGATGTTTACTCTAATTTTCTTGCGCTGAAACGAGCTGCTGATGTTGTTATCACATAGACGTTGTTTGAAGAAAAATAATGCAGGCAGATTGTTCAGAACTTTTAATTGAGGGGCAACCTTGACTCCCTCCTTTCCCCTTCTTAATGAAGTCGCGTATTAGTTGCATACGATATGAATGAACGAAAAATGTTAACATATGATGTGTACAGTATGCATCGTTACTGTTGCTCGGTTGCTTCATGATTCAAAGGAGACAATGTTGAAGCGTTTAAGGTGATTGTCTTTTAATGGTTGTTAAGAGTTTTAGATGTTTGCCTAATGCTGGTGAAGACGTTGTTTTTAGGCAAATGATGAATCGTGAAATTTATGTCGATGCGTGTTCGATGTATACCTACCACTGCTGTTGTTTAAGCGATACTCCCGCTGTTTCGATAGTGCGTATCCACGCCATTCTTTGGGCTATATATAAAATTAATTCATAGTATATTTTCTTATTATCTATATAATGTTTTGAATTCATTTTCTTGCAGCTCGTTTAACAATTATATATACTTTATCATTTACTTTTTATTGTTCAATTTCAAATTTTCTTTTATAATACTTTTTTTTTTTTCATTACTTTTCTTAAATTGTGCTTTCTTTATAAGAGTTTCAAAAACAAAAGTTTTGTTAGGTACCTATACTTTGAGGTTTTTGTCTGTGAATATAATACATATCGCACCCTTGCTACTAAATCGGCACAATTCAAAATTTCGCATTTTTCGAAAATCATTCAATCTCTCTTGAAACTAAGGAGAAATAATATTTTTTCTAAATTTATATTACTCTCAATCGACTGCTGCATCATTCAATATAGGCGTAAATTTTCTGGGAGTTGGATTTCTTACAGAAAAATGCAATCGAACATAAAAAAATTGATTAAAAAAATTTTGAGTTGTGCCGATTTATTAGCAAGGGTGCGATATATTGGTATTTTTTTTTTTATGATGTACCCGTCACCGTAATTAAATATTGATAAAAATTTGTGATTTACTTTTTCTCGTAATTTTTATTTATTTATTTTATATATATATATATATATTTTTTTTTTTTTTTTTTTCATGTACTATATACAGGGTGTTTCGCATAAGGATGTATATCCGAAAGGAGGTGATAGGGGTGCTCAATATCGACCAAAAATCGTATGGGAGGGGGGGGTGGAAAATGCACCCCTGAAGAGTTAGAGGGCCTTAAAGTTTTTAGGCAGTAAGTCGAGAAAAAAAATTCTCCCACGATAACGGTTCATCGTAGAAAAATAACTGTTAAGCGGTTTGAAAGCCAATTCTATGGACTTTTAGGCAAAATTAAATTCATGGTAAGAATTTAAGCCAATGATGGTTAATTTAGCGGTCAAAGTCAAAAATTCTGAAAAAAAAATCTATTTTTTTACTTTGAGAGCCATTTTGGTATGAAAAAGGTCCTATTAACACATACTTTTCTAATTTTTTTCAAAATCCTCGATTAATTTACTTCAAATCTGTGGTACATTTGTCATACCTTATTAGCGGTTTAACCTCAGGAAAAATAGGATTTAAAAACGAACTTGAACTTTTTTTATGTGATGAAATTCTTAAAAGAGCAATCTTTGGCTTACAATGGCCAGCCAGCAATTTCTTATTTAAGACAAATTTTGGTTTAAAATTATACGCACTTTAACTGGAAAATTTGGTAATTTTTTGCTGAGATTATTTAAATTGATTTAAAAAAAAGTTTAAGTTCGATTTTAAATCCTATTTTTCCTGAGGTTAAACCGCTAATAAGGTATGACAAATGTACCACAGATTTGAAGTAAATTAATCGAGGATTTTGAAAAAAATTAGAAAAGTATGTGTTAATAGGACCTTTTTCATACCAAAATGGCTCTCAAAGTAAAAAAATAAATTTTTTTTTCAGAATTTTTGACTTTGACCGCTTAATTAACCATCATTGGCTTAAATTCTTACCATGAATTTAATTTTGCCTAAAAGCCCATAGAATTGGCTTTCAAACCGCTTAACAGTTATTTTTCTACGATGAACCGTTATCGTGGGAGAATTTTTTTTCTCGACTTACTGCCTAAAAACTTTAAGGCCCTCTAACTCTTCAGGGGTGCATTTTCCACCCCCCCCTCCCATACGATTTTTGGTCGATATTGAGCACCCCTATCACCTCCTTTCGGATATACATCCTTATGCGAAACACCCTGTATATATTTTTTTTTTTTTTTTTTTTTTTCGTTCAAACAGTAAAAAGTATTTTATAAACGCAAAAATACCTATGCTTTCAAGGTATTGATTTTGAATTAAACGTTTTTCGGTATATAAAAATATTTTGTGAATATTTGTATATACTTGTTTATATCTACCAATTTATTTCGCTTTGCTTGCTCTACCGGCTCGCTATCGCTTTTGTGGTCGGATTCCTTGGTTTACCTAAAAAATAATAAAAATACAGATTATGTGCTCTGAGTCCCTCCTGGTTCTATCAAGGCATGGTGCTCTTTACCCATAAAGGTACACTTACAAAATGAGATTAAACCGATGTTGCAAAAACTTTAAAATTCGTATATTTACTATTTTAGATTATATTTTCTTCATAAACATTTTATTTCAAACTTATTCTGTCTAGTTATTAATAAGTAAAAAATCTTCCCATTTAATTTTACTTGTTTTTTTTTTTCGTTTTCTTTGTAGTTTTATTCTTCTTCATTTCTTTCAATATTCCCAACAGGGTTTCTCTTTCAAATTGTGTTATGGAATTTTGTTCGCATTCCCATTTTTTTAACAATGCCCCAAGATACGCTGTACCTATTTGAAGCGATCCATTTTCCATATCGAAATTTATTGGATTGAACGGTTTTTCTTTTTTTATAGTCGCACAGAATTCATTGGCGAATTTCAAAATATAAATCCCACAGTCCACATGATTCTCTTGTTGCGGACAATTTGGGTAAGATAGTTTAAAATCGCCTTTGAAATTGCCAAAAATTATGGATCTTACTTTAATTAAAAAAAAATTTATTGTCTTTCCTATTTCCTCTATATCGTTTGGTCGCAGCGAGTCTAATACAAATATATTGCCCTCTACTATTATAACGAGCATCCAGTGATTGCTCTGACAAATTGGGAAAATGAAGTGTTCATATGCCTTCATGGCAACCCTTTTTATTATCGTATTAATTCTTAATTCCCATATCTGCTTATTATTTGCTTTTCTAGCTGTTCTAAGTCCTTCGTACGCGAATGAATCAAATAAATATATGGATTCTTTTTTCAAGTTTATGGTATCTTAGAATCCAGTTTAGGAAAACGTTGACATGAATATCTGTTAACCATTTACCTTTAATTAGTTCTTCATATTCATGTTTTAAAAATGAAATTCTTTTTCCCATTCTATACGAACACATATGTGACATGTTAGATGTGCATATACCAACTTGCTGATTTTTCGCTGCTCTCCGCTTGATATTTTTCCTGAAAGAAAGATAAAAGACTAAAAATTAAACATTGAGCCCCTACTGCTGCTTGCTCGAAAAATCACATTTGGATATTTGAAACCTTTATGCATTTCCGTCTTTGTCGTATGACTTCTTACATTTAATTACGTTTTGCTTCTTTTTTTTTTTTTTTTTTTTTTTTGTTTTGCTTTTGGATGGGAAAATAATTGCAAATTGCATAAAGTCAATGAGATGAGTGGTTCAAAAAGTTTCAGGCTTTAAACGTCTGAGTTTTCTGATCTTTCTAGGTATCGTTTATGTATTGTTCTTATGCTATCTTTCTTTTTTATTTCTGGTATGATATCTTGTTTTATTTCTACTTTAACGGATTTTCTTTTTAGTAAAATAAAGAATACTATGATGCTTCCTACAATTAAAAGAAGAAGTGTTCCGCTAAAACCATATGACATGTTCTGGTGGAATTGAAGTTCTTTTATAAATGGTCTGTTCTTAAAGCTGTTTACTACTATATCTTCAAATATGATCGGTGTATTATTGAAATTTGATGTCGAATTTTCTGCACAAAAATATTTCTCCTCCATAATTGACTTCATATTAAAGAACTTTTCATTTCCTATGGTTATACTGCAATTGGAGAAGGTAATAAGGGCGTTATTATCTACCGAGAGCTTTTCTGCATTGCACGTTTGATGTATCTTTAAATTGTACCCATTTTTTACTATTAAGGTCCCTTCGTCAACATATTGAACCAATGTTTTGTTATTAAAAATGAAATTGCAAGTGTTTTGGATAGTACAATGTCGACTACGTTTGAGTTCTCTTAGAATTGCGTTCTCTTGGTAAGCGAAAATTGTACCATTGATCGATGCTCTTATTTCATCTTCGGCCATTATTTGGAAACATTTTTGATTGGGGATTGGCGTGACTAAACTGATTTCAGCTGTGATCAAAGTTTTTGGAACCTTAATCACTATTATAATCGAATTGTGTGCGTTCGCTAATATTCCGACCCGCATGAATTTCAATTTGAAAAAATCAATTTCGAATTTCTCTATTTCGTCTGTGGTTAGGATGCTCGGATACATAAGTCCATTTTTGGCTGCTGCAATACTATCTTGTATAAGGTTTATTTTATTTTCAATAGTTTTAAGTTTATACATTTGCTCGTTGAACATTAATTGCTTTGACATTATGATATTTTTTCTGTCTATTTTATTCCAATATTCTCTATCCTGGTCTATTGCCTTCTTTATAATCCCTAGTGTCTCATTGAAATGGTTATTTATTGTTATCTGTTCATTAAGTCCTCCGATTGCGTTATGACTATTCTCTACCACTGTTTTGAGGTGACTTTCTATTTCCTCTCTATCTTGGTCATCCATAATTCCGAACAACCATTTCGTAGCTGTGCCTATGGCATTTATTAGTCCCCTTTTTGTGCGCTTCTGCTCGAACGGTGTGATAGACACAAGCTTGATTTTGATATTTTTGATTTCGTTTAGCAACAAATTTTTGTTGTGTATTTCCGTTTCTTTAATAAAATTTTCCGCGGAATTTACTATACTTGCGATTTCTTGTGGATGAATGATATGTAAGACGGTATATACATCCGAAACAATGTTTGTGTAACGTAAATGAATTTCGATAAAACCCTTTTGGTCGGTAATTGGAGTGGATAGTAAATCTCCCGTGGCCACTACGACAAGTGTTAACAAAAAGGTGAGAACCTGGAACACGAAGGAGAGAGAAAAAAAGCTTTAGTTACATTTCCGGTCTGAGGGTCAAAATAGTTGATGCTACAAAAATCTTTTGCTGAGTAGGTGTTTTTATGCTATATAAACTTTGATTGGAGTGCTTATGTCTCATACACAATAAGTCATCGAATTTGGAAAACATGATCTCCGCGCTTATCGGACTGACTTTTGTAAGTAATTTGGATTCTATCATCGATTCCTGATCACTTTTCACTAATAAATTTGTTTTTTATTTTATTTTTTTTAGATTTGGGATGGACTTCTTACGGTGGTGGCCGTCTTGAATGATTACTACGGTTGGCCTGCGTTTTCACCCCGGATCCGCAATCGGCGCTGTTGGCGGAGGTGCCACTCCTTTTGTCCCCCTTGTACGGCGTTTGGTGGTAGGTGCCGCCGATGGGCGATCATGTGCCGAGAATACCACCTTTTGAACAATCCCCGCACAGATGACTGCCTAGAATGGCACCTAGGCGCCTATTACACATTCCCGGGGGTCCGTGCAGGACTTCATCCGACTCTGGCCAGCGTAATGGAAATATGCCTAAGGTTGGACTACCAGAGGCGCAGGCGGTTAATATGCGACTCTCGGCATGCCCATAGGCTCCACGACTTGGCCGGGTATGCGGCATACTACGATCACACCCAGTCCTTTCGGATGAATGCTAATCGAATGGCTTTTGAGATATTGGCCCCTCGCATGGACGACGTATCACGTTTTCGACACGGCCCTTGGTATAATGAACTGGATCACGGCCGCCCATATACCACATTCTCCAACCCCCTTCCGCTGCGGACCAGGTCGGAAGGTTGTGTTGCTGAGCTTGGGACCGATCCCGTGATTTGGTTTTGATTTCTTTTTCTTTATGAATATATCAATAAAATTGTAAATCTTAATTCGTCTTCGCGTTTTTCTTTTGCTTTATTGTGCTGGCGATTTTGTTTTTCTCTTTTCGGATGCAGTGAGCCATGTCAGCTTTTGAATTGCTTGTTCAGTTTGTGAAAAGGGAAAACTTATCATTTTCTAGCTTTTCGTTTCTTTTACTTCATCGTTTTATTCTTGATTTTTATCGGTTGGCAGGTAATGAATGGACAATGCTTTTACTAAAAAGTTGTAGTGTTGGATGCAATTGACGGCATGCGCTCGCTCTTGGCGAATTTTATTTATTATTTTTTGAATGTTGTATTTCAGACCTGCTCTTAGTGTGTCAATGGCTATGTCCAGCGCAATCAGTGTGCCGGTTCGGCCGACGCCTGCGCTACAATGTATGACCATTTTTGAATATTTATTTTTCTTTTCAGAGATTTTTTGCTGTGCTTTTATCTGTAACCAGAAGTTTAGTAGAGCATATGTATTTGGTGTGCCGTTATCGGGCCAACTTGTATATTGCCAATGATTGATGATTTTCGATTGTTTTGTTTTCAGATTTTTCAATTCTATTTGGGATTTAACACTATTTCTGTTCACAATTCTGTCTAAAGTTTTAACATTGAAGTTTTCTGTTTTAATTATGTCATTTCTTCTCTTTCCCCAATATTGGTAACATTTTTCCTGCTCATGTTCAAGGACTTTCGTTAGCATGGTTATATTAACACAGTTTTGTTCCCAAATCATTTGCCAAAAATCGTTTAGGGTATTTGTAAGTGGACCCTGTGTTGCAATGTATTCTTTTTTTCTAAAAAACCCATCAACATAATTGACGTGAATGTAGTCATGCTTATGTCTGTTAGATAGTTTCACCCTACTGTGATCAAGACAGGGGACATTTGAATATCTGTTTTTTGGTTTGTTTTTTAGGAAATTTTTTATGTTTGCTTGGTCCACTAGTTCTGGGAGAGTGAAATATTCTTCCGCAACCTTTTCATCGTTTGAAATTAATCTCTCATGATTACACTTTTCCCTTGGTGTTGTTACATGTTCTACGATATACGTTTTCTCCTTTTTACTATGGTCTAATTTTATCAAATTTTTGTGGTAGGTTTTCTTTTTTCCCTTAATAAGTAATCGTACATTTGCCGGAGAAGGTATGGAAATTATTTCAAATGGTCCCTCCCAAATGGGTGAAAATTTATTTTGTCTGTTTTGATTTTTTAGCCAAACTTTATCTCCTATTTTGAACTTTCTTTCTTTTGAATTTTTGTCATAATATATCTTTGACTTTTCTTTTGCAGATTTTTGATTTTGTCTAACAATTTCATAGCTTCTTTGAATTTGGTACTTCAAAATTTTGCTATAATCGTCGGGATTATACAAAGGACCAGGTTTATGCTTTAATTTAATTGGAATTTCGAAATCGAAACCGAAAAGTGTTCTACTGGGTGTTTGTTTAGTGGATGAATGTATTGTGTTGTTATGCACGTGCATAGCGTGGTGCAACCATTCATCCCAATTCGTGCCATCCTCATTGACAAAATTTCGAAGGAATTCCGCAAGGGGCCGGTGACTTCTTTCAAGAGCACCATTGGCTTGCGGGTGGTATGGCGAAGTTTGCGATTTTTTAATGCCAAGAATTTTGCAAACTTCTTGAAATAAAACTGAAGTGAAATTTGTACCATTGTCTGTTATTAATACCTTAGGGATATTAAATTTGGCAATTATTTCATTAAAAAAAAGCTCTTGCCACAGTTGATGCTTCGGCATCTGGTATGGCCACGCAAATGAAATATTTAGAAAAATCGTCTAAAAATGTAAGTATGTATTTATTCCCTCTTGATGAGAGCGGAAGCGGACCAACTATATCCATGAATACTTTATCAAACGGTCTGTGGGGAGTATTGGTTATAGCCATAGGCAATTTTTCTACGCGGGAACTTTTATTCTTTTGGCAAAGTTGGCATGAGTCTATGTAATCTTTTATGTGCTTCTGCATGCCTTCCCATTTAAATTGTTTTCTGACACGAAAGTATGTTTTCAAAAACCCTTTATGGCCTCCTATTGGACTGTCATGGAAAATTTTTATAATTTTTTGTATCTCTGTTGGATCCGTTAGCACAACTGCCGTATCTTCGTTATAATTCTCACTCGGGCTTACAGTTGTTGACGTATCGAATTCTTCTGGTTTTGTTTTTGAAATTGATCTGGTTACTACTGCTATTGGTGTTTCTGAATTTGGGAGTCTACTTAGTGCATCTGCATTAAGGTTATTTTTTCCGGGTTTGTAAAGGATTTCAAAATCGTATTCTAAAAGTTTTAATCGGAAACGGCCCAATCTGGTATCTTGGTCTTTTAAATTCGCTATGCCTTTAAGTGGTTTATGGTCGGTATAAATTTTGAAATGTTTGCCTAATAGGTATGTTCTAAAATTTTTAACTGCCCAAACTATTGCCAAAAATTCTTTTTCTATCGTGGAATATCGTTTTTCGGTTGCACTAAGTGCCCTACTCGCATAGTATATTGGCAGATCCTGTCCTGGCTCACCTTGCGACAATACTGCACCTAATGCTTCGTTGCTGGCGTCTGTTGTAAGAATAAATAACTTTTAAAAATCAGGATATTGTAGTATAGGGGGGCTTGTCACTGCTTCTTTCAATTTCTCCATTGCGTCTTGGCAATGCTTATTCCAAATAAATTTCTCTTCTTTTCTTAATAATTTTGTTAGTGGTAAGGATATTTTGGCTGCCTCGGGTATAAACTTTCTATAATAATTGATTAAGCCGAGAAATGACTGCAGTTCTTTAATATTTTTGGGTGGTTTAATATTTTTAACGGATTCTACTTTTGCTGGATCAGGTAAAACACCTGATTCTGAACATTTGTGCCCTAAGTAAACTACTTCTCTCTTCAGGAATTGACATTTTTCTGTTTGGAGTTTAAGATTATTTTCCCTTAAAACGTCAAAAACATTTCTTAGTCGAATATCGTGTTCATCTTAATTTCTGGCGTAGATGACAATGTCGTCAAGGTAAACAAAGCAATCAATTCCCTGAAGACCAGTCAAAATACTATTCATATTTCTTTGAAACGTTGCTGGTGCTCCCGTGAGACCGAAAGGCATTCTTATAAATTCTAAATGGCCTATACCTGTGCTGAAAGCTGTTTTTTGTCTATCTTTTTCGTCAACCAGCACCTGATGGTAGCCACTAGCTAAGTCAAGTGTAGAAAAATAGCGACTACATCCCAATTGATCTAGGATTTCATCTATTCTCGGAATAGGGAAAACTTGTTTAAGAGTCATTTCATTTAATTTTCTAAAGTCAACTACTAGTCTCCATTTTTTCTCGCCATCTTTTCCTGTCCTTTTTGGAACTAAAATTATGGGCGAATTCCAAGGTGATTTGCTTGGCTTTATTATGTTGTCTGCCAACATTTTGTTAACCTGTGAATTTATTTCCGCTTTTTGATGTTCCGGCAGCCTGTACTGTCTACTATTAATTGGGGCTTTTCCTGCTTCCGTAGGAATTTCATGACTCAATACCGTAGTGTATGAAAGTTTGTCTCCTTGCAAAAGAAATATATCGGTATAGTCTCTAAATATTTTTTTTATGGAATGCAATTCATCTTTATTAAGATTTTTATCTAAATTTACTGCGTTCATCAAAAGGTTAAAACGATTATTCTCATTACACCCTTCTTGTAATTGATTAATGTTTGGAACGTCCAAACTTTCAAATTCTGTGCCACAGTCATATTCTAATTCACTGGATTCTATTCGAACATCCGTGTGATTTGCGTTCAACATTGGCACATAGCCCTTTCCCTTTAAAATTTCCGTAATTGTACCTCCTACGAAAACGTTAGGCATAATTTCCCTTTTTTGTATAACGATTTCTCCGGAAAATTTCTCTGCGCATATTTCTACTGCCCTCGCTGTCCTAGCACGGATCGTGACTGGCTTAATAGTACAAACCCGACTGCTATAAGTGGAACTAACAAGTGGAAGTGAAGCAATTTCTTTGCCATTTTTGAAAAATTTAATTTCTTTATCTATGGTATCTATTACTGATTTATTCCAGAGCCCATCTCTGCCTAATAGTCCATCTCCCGGAATTTTACTACCCTTTGGTAAAACGTGAAACTTAAAATTCAACTCTTCATTATTTGTATGACCAATGTCTATAATTCCTTTACTCCTAACGGTGCCTCCGAAGGCTCCCACTAAACTCTTGGTTTCCGATTCATAAATGTTATTTACATTTTTTAACGCTTCCTATTTAATTAAACTAGTGTCAGCTCCAGTGTCCACTAACAGAGTTACCTCATCGTTTATAGCTTGTCGATTAGGAAATACTATAAACGCGTCGTCTGACACTAAGCCTGAACATTGTGTATTAAAGGATTTGGGATTATTTCGAATCAGGTTCCTACAGGGGTGCTTCTTTCGTTCTTTTAGCCATTCCCAAGTTCGATTGCGCAAAATAGAAAATTTTTCGCTTATGGCTGCTAAAAAAGGTAACACAAAAGATAAAAATAATTTTCGAAATTGACTTTTATCTTCGTTTTTACTCTTTTTATCTTCAACCGTTTTTTCTGATTCTGCATTTACAATTGGCATTGAACTCTCGTAAAAATGAAAACTCACATTCTCGTTAAAATGCACTCTTCGCTTTTGCTTTTGATTTTTCTTTAATGAGAGTTCTTTTTTACTTAAGATTCTTGAACTCATTATTCTTTTTTTCTCTGATTTATTACAATTTAAATTTATACTGATCGTTTTTTTGTCAACATCATCTAAAAAAATTTTATTTATATCTAGCTCTTTTAATTCGTCTTTATATATTGGTTTTTCTGAATTTCTCATTTGAATTGGCCTCAGAGACTCTTGTTTGCTGCTGGCATTCCGGTCTAATGGCCGAGACCGGGCCGCGAGGGGTTTCCCTGATTATTCGGACAATTTCTTGCAATATGACCCGGTTACGAGCATTTAAAACATTGAATGGTTTTATTCATTGTTGGGGCGCTTCGATTGTTATTAGTATTGCGATCGCTATTTCTCGTTTGTGAATTGTTCTGATTAGCTTGTTTGTTTTTATGCCCCTGCCTGCAGTACGGATTTGTTTCGTGACCCTTAAACTGACAGATGTTACAAAATAAATTTTTAATTTTCGCATAGCAATTTTTTTCGGAGTGTCCCGTTTTTCCGCAAAAACCGCAATTTTGTATGGGAGTATTCTTTACGTTACATTGCGCATTAGTGGTGTGCCCATATTGAGCACAACTACCGCAATAGGGCGTATTTTTTCTTTGCACGCAAACATCCCAAGTATGGCCTTCTACGTTACAAAATGAACACCGAGCTTGATGTATGTCTACTGGGGTTTGTTTATTTATGAAATGATCAGAATATCCAATTTTACTATTTTCCTCATGTCGCTCTTCCGTCGTCTGCGCTAATTTTATAAGAGTAAATAGTGATTCATGTTCTGCGCCCTCGAGTCTGTTTCGTAAAAAGGGGTCCTGAATACCAAAAATAAATTTATTTTTTCCTAATTTCTGGTAGTCGTGTAGCAATGCTACTGCTTCAGTACGGTTCCACGATTCCCTAATAAGCTCTTCGGCTTCACGCAATAAAGATTCTATCTTCCTACCAAACTCCGAAACCTTTTCAGTACTCTGCTGCTTTGCGGATGCAATTTCATATCTGATTGTTTCTAAGCTTCGTTTTTTCAAAAATTCTGATTTTATGACGTCATTTAACTCATCTAGATTGTTTATTATTCTCTTTGAGACAATTTCGTAAGCTTTGCCTGCTAGTCTGTTTTTTATGCAACCAAGTATGTCGCTTATATTGCTGTTCCCTACTACGCTTTTCAATAATCCAATTCCATTAACAAATCTATCAACTTCTAGATATAAATCGGCATTGTTAGTGCCTGAAAAATATGGAACGAGGTTATTTACTTTTCCCATCAATTCGTCTACCTGCATATTGGTGGCCATATTTATACGTATTGTATGATGGGATGGGGAGGATGCTGGGATTGTTAGATTATCTGTGCTGGGGCTAGTTGTCTTGATTGTAGGAATAATATGCTGAGCAGTAGTTGTGGGTGTTAAGGAATTTTCGTTAAGTGGAACTACGTTTTGGACTTTGGGGAGAGCGAGATTATCTGTGTTTGAGCTAGTTGTCCTTAGTTTTCGCGATTGGCCTGGGTTAGGAGAGGCTGCGGTGTTACAAACGTTTTTTAATGCTGTCTTAAGCTGTTTAACTTCCTGTTTCAAATATCTTACTTCCTCCTCGCTTTCCTTTAAGCGTGCTTTGTCTTTTTCCACTGTTTCTGCTAACTTATTACCGACGGCCTTACTTAGTGATTCTCTTAGTTCTTGGTTATCCCTTTCAGATTCGTCAATCAAATTATTCTGTACGTCAATCTGTGCTCTTAATTTTTTGCACTCTCTTGTTAAACCCTGTATTGACTCTTCTAGTATCTGAATTTTGTTCTCTGTGGCCTGTTCCGCAACACTTACTGAATTTTTGATTTGATTAATTAAAAACGTAGCTTCCCCTAATTTTGAAAATTGACCCAGCACTGCTTGATCCTTTACTAATTTCGAAATTTCCTTGCTCAAAATTGATTCTCGTGCTAACTCCCTTGCTTCTCTAAGAACTTCTTCGGAATCAGTTTCGAATAATTTTAGTTTGTCTTTTAACGCATCTAGTTCTTTGGCCATAAGGTTTAATTATATTTACCGTAAAATCAAAAATAATAAGCAGGGACTCAATGTGGTTATAGTAAATAATTTTCTGTTGTACTTACCATTTTAATTTTCGTTATTCTGCGCCACATTGCTTGGTGAAATCGTTGATTTAATTTTCTTGTGCTTGGTAACTGCTACCGTCGATTTTCGTAAAACAAATATTATTTCAATAATTCTGCCCAGACGCCAGGATTCAAAAAATATTTACTTGCGTTAAAAAATATTGACCTGTGTTTTACCATACAATCGTGCTAATGAATTGATCGGCTGTTTTTGGTAGCAACTAGTCGCTAATTAAAATTGACACAATTCCAATCACAGGCGAAATTCGTTTATAGCCGTTCATGTATGTACACTTTAAATATTAAATTATGTTTCAATATCTCTTCTAATATGGTTTCCAGACTATTGCGTTAAACTGAATTTAGTACCTTAAGTAGACTTTAATAGTGAGTTTAAACTGAGTTTAGGGTATTTAAATTCAGAAATAAACTCATGAGTTTAGGCATTCGTTGCTGCAACCCTTACATTTCACTACCTTTTTTGACAACGATGAAATTACCTGTTTGCTTCTTTTTTCAAATCTTTAGAGGTGAAATGAATTTTCGTTTGTTTTGTTAATAAAAAAAAAAAAATATCTTTCTCCCCAATTAATCTTGTTTGCGCCCGGACTCGAACCTCAGCCTTTCGGGTTCCAAGGCGGAGGCCTATCCACTATACCACGATATCTTTTCGAACAATCAAAGCAAACATCTAATTTAAGTTCGAACAGGCGTGTGAGCTCGTAAACTCAGAATTTACAGTCTGAAAGGGTATTTTCTAAATTCAACTTAAGGAGCTAAATTCAGATTTTAAGTTGACAGTCTGGAAGTCATATAAGCTTTTTTGCCCAGATACATTGGCAAGATATCCTTGACAATATAATCTTTGCTCAAAAATTACAATCTCGCATGCAGCATAATAAGCTTTTTTGCCCTGTGGTAGCAAGTAGTCGCTAATTAAAATTGACACAATTCCAACTTAGCAAAATGCGCCAAGCTGCATAGCGATCAATATAATTTTGTTCAAAGCTTTGAGGAAAACTGAGTTCTCATCCAACTGAAAGTCAGTCGAATACCGGCTGCGCCAAATAATGTTGGGATCTAAGGAAGTGAAGCGCTCAGACGGGGTCGAGCGTATAAACGTTCCTTTATTCCAATGCTGAGATATAGGAAACCAAGCGCTCAGACAGTGTCGAGCGTATAATAGTTCCTATATTTCCTTTTAAATAAAAGATTTTATCTAAGGTTTAATCCTTTTATTTAAGGTTTGAATCCTTAGGTCTAAACAGAATTACTTATCCTAACTTGAAACTGCCCTATGCTTCTGACGTCGTGGCCCGTGGGTGAGTACGCTCGCAGAAGAAGTCGAAGTCCCTTTCCAGTTGTCGAAGCTTCGTTTATATAGGTCAATATTGCTGATCTTGCAATATTGGAAATTCCCACTGTCCGCGATCGTCGTGGATTCTTCCGGAACACATTGCATAAGCTTGACCGCGACCTTCACCCGCAATTGTACCAACATTGCCATATTGTTGTTGTTGCTACATGAAGCTATTCCGAGGTTCCTATTGCTTCTTTTGTAGTTGTTATTGTTGTTGCCAGCGATCGGATTGCAATTGTGCATTCGCTGTGCCAGTGCTGAGATTATACAATCGTGCATATACGGTGCCTGTATTGTTGTTGCTAGCTGTCGCCCTGCAAATGCATGCGCCGGGTTTGTGCTTGATGCTCTTCTAATTACCAGCGATCGGGTTGTGCATATGCTTATGCTCGTGCTGGTGTTGTTGTTGTAGTAGCCAAACTGTCTCTGTCAGCGGTTTTCGCTAGCCGCTGCTTTTCAGTAGCATGGAATCACCTTGAAGTAGAAATTCATGAATGCAGGTCACTGCCTTTTGTTTGCCGTTTAAGGTGACCACATGTGAGTTTGGGAGAGACTCACAACAGAAGGTAGGATTGAAGATAAGAGCTTTCGCCAGTCTTGCAATTTAAAACAAGTAAGAAAGCTAAAGTCGGTCAAGCCCGACTTTGAAATACCCAGCGTCTCGACGTTATGAGCGCACTATGTTTTGCTTCTCTATTTATGGGCGTGGCAGTGGGAGGGCCACATAAATTATTTCCCTACACCTTTCATTCGCCTTGGTGAACCTATGTTGCGAATTTGAAGCTTCTACGCCTTTTACTTCGGAAGTAACGAAAAATCTTCATTTGTGGGCGAGGCAGTGGGCGGGCCACATAAAATTTTTTCCTACACCTTTCATTCGCCTTGCTGAACCTATGTTGCGAATTTGAAGCTTCTAGGCCGTTTACTTCGGAAGTTACGAAAAATCTTCATTTGTGGGCGTGGCAGTGGGCGGGCCACATAAAATTTTTACCTACACCTTTCATTCGCCTTGGTGAACCTATGTTGCGAATTTGAAGCATCTACACCTTTTACTTCGGAAGTTAAGAAAAATCTTTATTTGTGGGCGTGGCAGTATGCGGGCCACAAAAATTTTTTTCCTACACCTTTCATTCGCCTTGGTGAACCTATGTTGCGAATTCGAAGCTTCTACGCCTTTAACTTCGGAAGTTACGAAAAATCTTCATTTGTGGGCGTGGCAGGGGCGGGCCAGTAAAATTTTTTCCCTACACCTTTCATTTGCCTTGGTCAACCTTTGTTGCGAATTTGAAGCTTCTACGCCTTTTACTTCGGAAGTTACGAAAAATCTTCATTTGTGGGCGTGGCAGGGGCGGGCCAGTAAAATTTTTTCCCTACACCTTTCATTTGCCTTGGTCAACCTATGTTGCGAATTCGAAGCATCTACGCCTATTAATTCGAAAGTTACGAAAAATCTCCATTTGTGGGCGTGGCAGTGGGCGGCCCATATAAATTTTTTCCTACACCTTTCATTCGCCTTGGTCAACCTTTGTTGCGAATTTGAAGCTTCTACGCCTTTTACTTCACAAGTTACGATAAGCCCTTATTTGTGGGCGTATTTGTGGGCGTGGCTCACGGAGGGTGGCGTCCATTTTTTTCCAGGATATGTCACTTTTCGTAGTTTACCAGTACAATAAATATCAATGGAATGTGTTGAGTGGTTCGCAAGTTACAAGTATTTTACTGAAAACACATTATATTCATTTGTGGGTGTGGCAGTAAGCGGATGTCTCCCATTTTCACTTAGGATCATACTCGGATCCCGATTTACCTGTGTGCCAAATTTCGACTTGATTGGTCCAGCCGTTTCGGAGGAGATCTGACCACGGGCGGACGGACAGACGGACGGACGGACGGACGGACAGACGGACATGTCTAAATCGATTCATTTTTTGATCCTGATCATTTCTATATATATATGTCTATATCTCCGGAGCTTAGTTCTCCCTGTTACAAGATTCGCACAAAACTAATATACCCCGCTTACGCTGGGTATAAAAAGGAAAACTATTTCTTTCACCTAAAGGGTTGCATTTTTTTATAGCAGAATAAGAATTTCATTTTGAATATTTGAATTTAAAAACAGTAGATATTGATAGAAGGAAAAGGAAATAAAGGCAGCGAATCAAGCTACAGCCTTAAATATAAAAATATAGACAAACTATGTTAAGTTATTCTTCAAGTAGAAAGCTACAGAATTCAAAACGCACCATCAACAACTATTAGTGGAGAGTTTTTTTGTTGCGCCAAAAGGAAATTAATGGACAAAGGATTTGTTGTTGGAGAAAGCACAGGAGGAAGTATAAAAGCCAGACATTCCACAGCAACCAGACAGATCAGAAAGTGCTTTCACTTGATCAACCCAATAAAGGAAAGAGTTTTCTCTAATTTTGGGCAGGTAGCAACGTTTGCGAAAGAAAAACAATATTAAAAGGTTTGAACTGAATTTTGACTGAAAGGCATCAAATGTTCTAGAAAAAAAAGAGTATTAACGTAAATAGGTTTTTTTTACATTCTTTGCTTTTCCTTCCTACAAAGGTAGCTCAATTTATTGAAAATTTGTAGTTTTTCTTTTTTTTAAGCACATTAAATTATAGTTAATAAAAAAAAAAAAAAGAAATTCCTTTTTTATTACTCGCTTTTCTCTCTTTCCCATCCTTTTTTTATATTTATGATCTGCTAAAAGTATCTCACTACAAAAAAATGTATTAAAAATTTTATAAAAAAAATTTTTTTTTATATCATAAATAAATAGAAAAAAAAGAAAAAAGAATGAAAGCACTGAAATGAATTTTCTTTTGATTATGAAATTGGAATTGGAATAATGTGGTAAGCCATCAATCGTTTTCTTTGGGGTTTCCCAATAGGGAAAACATGGGGTATTTCTAACCAACGGATGAGGACATAAATACGGACGAATTAAACGGATAAGGGGAGCGCACTAAAAAGAAAGTCGGAGCCACATTGCGCTCACGGACTGTGTGCCGCTATAATGCACACAGTGGGAGGGCTGCTCCAGATTTAGGACAGGGACGGTAGGCGGAGTGATTTCAGGGCGGGCCTTTTCCGACTTAGATTAGCAGTATGTAAGGGCGAGTGAGTGAGGGGGTATGGGAAGCGAATGGGTAAAAATGTATGTGTATGGTGGATGAGGTTAGTTTGGGGACAATCAGGAGAATGAGTCAGTTTTTGGACAGTAGGTGTTTGGGTAGATCCTTTCCTTCCGTAGTTTCTGTTGCTGCTTCCATATTTACTGTTTCCTTTCTTTTCTTTTTCTTTCACTCTATATTTTTTTTTTGTCTCCTTTGAATCCACTTTAACCGGCACGATTTTCATGTATAGTTGAGGGGGTTGATGTGGGGGATGGCAAGGCCCTACGCCCAAATACGGCGAGCTAGACCGGGGATTGCCACCGTGCCGAACCGCCACTGCCCACCATTGACACAACCCCTAACATATTACAGCTGATTTATATAATTTGCGTTCCATGAGGATATAATAAGTTAACTAATTTTTGTGCAGTTAAAATTTGGAGCAACTGGTTTTGTGCTCTCCTGGAGTGTGTTTTGCATTTGCGACATAAATTGTGTCATACACTGTGTCAGACTGACTATCATGGATTCGAAGCTACCGTTCTGTTATTGAGGCGCAGAATGGGCACTTATGGCAGAACTAGCAACAATTGCATAGGACATTTTATTAGTGACCGGAACGCTGAATTTATTTGGTCGTGAGAAAATTGGGTTTTGGAATGCATTTTGATTCGACCTATTACGACTGGCTTGCCTTTTTCCTGACATACGCCTTTTTAGTTCTTTATATACTGGACATGCCTTATAATTTGCTGTGTGATCTCCACCACAGTTACTGCACTTCTTGTCAGTTTTTTTTTTATTACCGTTTGCAGAGCTGTGAAATTCTCCGCAAACGACGCACACCATTCGTAGGGTGCAGTAGGACTTAGACTTGCGAACCACTCAACACATTTTATTGATATTTAATGTACTGGTAAACTACAAAAAGGCACATATACTGAAACAAAAATGGACGCCGTCCTCCTCGATCCACGCCCACAAATAAGGGTTTATCGTAACTTGTGAAGGAAAAGGCGTAGAAGCTTCAAATTCGCAATATAGGTTGAGCAAGGCAAATGAAAGGCGTAGGAAAAAAATGTATGTGGCCCGCCCACTGTCACGCCCACAAATGGAGATTTTTCGTAACTTCCGAAGTAAAAGGCCTAGAAGCTTCAAATTCGCAACATAGGTTGACCAAGTTGAATGAAAGGTGTAGAAAAAAAATGTATGTTGCCCGCCCACAAATGGAGAATTTTCGTAACTTACGAAGCATTAGGCGTAGAACGAGCACGTTCCGTCCACTGTCAAGCCCGCAAACATTAATTTTGTGTAACTTTCGTACGGAAAGGCAAAACATAGTGCGGCAATAGTGTCGGGACGCTGGGTATTTCAAAGTCGGACTTGACCGACTTTAGCTTTCTTACTTGTTTTTCTTTTGGAGCTGGTTCCGCCTTCTGCGAACACGGTTATCCCCTGTAATTAAAAAATTTATTAACCGAAAATGAAAATAAAATATTATTGTTACGAGAATAAGAACAAACGTCAGCACTTGAAAGTCGTAAGCTATCGAATTACACTGCTGTAGAAAGACCGACATACATACTCGCTTTGAGTGCTAGTCCATGACTGACATTTTTATGTAAAAAAAAGGTACCTTTTTAAATGTTTAACAAATTGCTATTCCGGTTTTGTTAGCAACAAAAGCCGAAAATAGCCGCCATGCCTTTCTTCTTGCTTTGATTGACACTGCCAAGAATGATAGAGTATAAGATTACGACATGCGCAAATTTAACTTTTATCCGAGCACATATGGGGTTTTTGTTGGTGCTGTCACAAAGTTGCGTACATTTAAAAAAATATTTTTCTGAAAATTTGCTGGTTTTAATATTAATTCAAGTTATAAAATGTTTGTTTTTTGTTAATTGGTCATTTTACAAGATTCTGTTATTTTAAGGACGATGAAAGTATGCAAATCCCAGGTTTTGTGAAAGTTTCAAATTGGTACCATGTTTTTCGAACGTCAAAGACAACGCTGTAAATACATAAATTCTTCAATTCATGTCTCGCCAGTCACACTTATGAAACATGTTTCGAAACCATCCCATTTAAATGCATAAGAAAGAAAGAGAAACACAGATTGTTTCGGAAAATTCAACAAACAGCCGTCTCCTTACTTCGCACGTCTTTTTCTACTTACAAATTGTTTCAAAACATATCGCACCCTTGCTACTAAATTGGCACAATTCAAAATCTTGCATTTCTCGAAAATCATCAAATCTCTCTTAAAACTAAGGAGAAATAATATTTTTTCTAAGCTTGTATTAATCTCAATCGACTGCTGCATCAGTAAATATAAGTGTTAATTTTCTAGGTGTTGGGATTCTTACCGAAAAATGCAATCGAACATAAAAAAATTGATTAAAAAAATTTTGAATTGTGCCGACTTATTAGCAAGAGTGCGATATGTTTTCATACGTGTGACCGGCGAGTGGCAAAAATTTTAAAAATTTTAAACCAATCAGAGTACTTTGAACGCTACGTCACAAGTGTACATATGCAGAAGAATCAAATTTTGAACTCTGATTGTCGTAACCTTATAATTTATCATCCTTGGACACTGCGACAAATTTTGTTTTTTGTGTTTTCTGCAAAATGAAAAATTTTGACTTGTGACTCCTGTTTCGGAGGTGCGATATGCAAACGTCACAATTTTTGACATCAAAATCACTTTTTCTTTGTTTGTTGTTCTTCTTAACGATTATTTTGAAAGAAACTTAACAAAAGGTAAAAAGTTTATTGAATTTTAATTGCTTATTTTTCAAAAGATTTTTGAATATTTTCTTACGTCATTTATACACATCCATGAGTGAAAAGAGGTCAACTTTATTTTGCAAATAACCTAACAAAAAATTGGAATTAACGCTTTACCGCATAACTGTTTGACACTTCTTTTGAAAATCATTGTCAAATTTAAACTTAAGTGTTTAAGTACAACTTTTATTTTTCACCAGTAAATTGCGTTTAAATTTTTCCCAAAATTTTTTAAATTTTGTATATAATCTGTGAATTAATAAATTTAATTTTATTTTATAAAATAGCTTTTTTGTACCTGTACCTTGAATCCAGGTACTTCTTGGTTCTTGTGTACCTGTACCTCCAACTAGCTTGGAATCCAATTAGCTTACAATAATATCATTCAAGTGGGAATATATAGTACAAATGTATATAAAACCTTATTTCAAAAATAATAATCATTTCTTATTTTTTCTTTCTCTGCCATACAGCGTGATGTTATCAATCTGGAGCCAACACGCGACGACGTTGTCGATTGTGTTTCAAAGGGAAAAAGTCAAGTAAGTTAATGAAAAGTTTAAAATCTTATATTTCGAAATCTCAAGAACGCTCCCCATATATTGTGATAAAATTTTTACTATTGAACTCCACTTTACTTAGATCAAAACCCTCACACTTTCGGGGAGGACTAAGAAACTATTTTTGAACAAACTGGGTTCACATAAAATAGTTAAATTCAACGCCATAAAGTATACATAAATAAATAACCCGAAATATTTTTGATGTTAAGAATCTATAACCTCTTTTTTTAAGTCCAGTTTATGAACATGTTTAGAAATAATTTTGTGTGTTGTACTGATCCAAAACCCGCAACTAAGCTTTGAAAAAACGAGTAAGGGTGTTATAGTCAGGCAAGCCTGACAATAGAATACCCGACACAGACACACATCTCCAAATAATTTTTAATATCTGGAGTTGTTTAAGTCCATAGGGGCCCCATATACCGACTTTTGTTTAATTTATTTATGAAAACCGCCCGTTTGCCACGCCCACTTTTCCAATTTTTCGGAATTCTAATCGGAGGCTTAAATATACGCGCAAATTCTAAGTTTCATTGAAATATTTCGAAAAAGTCAGATTTTGGGGCATTTTTGAGATTTTTGTGACAGACCCTAGCACTGGAGGTACCCTTAATAATGGACCGATCAAGAAAATTTTTGGGCAGGATGTTTATGGCTACAAAAAAGTATAAGTGCCAATTTTCGAAAAACGCCCTTCTGCCACGCCCATTTTTCTAATTTTTGTAAATAACATTAATTGGCCTAAAATATGTTCAAATGCCAAATTTCATCAAAATATCTTGAAAAACATCGGTTTAAGAGCAGTTTTTGTGATTTTCATAACACCCTAGTAATGGAGGTACCCCCAAAAATGCTCCGATCGGGTCGATTCTCGAACTTTACTTTAAGCGTTTTTAAAGTTATTTAAAGTTTGGGTTGACACTCAACGTATTCATTTAAAATTTATGATGGCAAAGATGCGCACGAATAAAAATCAACCGTCTTGTTCAATGGTCAAAGATCAAGAGAGAGATTTTATTTCGATAGATTAGGTATGTATATCGTTTGCTTAATACTAATCGATATGTGTTGTTATCGTTGGAATGAGTTAAATGAATTGAAATATTAATATTTATACGAGAATTTAAATGATATTCGAATTTTACACGAGAACGTAAACGATATTCTGGCTTTACACGAGAACTTAAAGAATGTTCTGATTTTTACACAAGAAAAAAGTTTTAACAAAAGAAAATAAATTCATTCAACGTAAATTGATTTTACATCGGCCGCGTTTAAGGCCGCTAGGCTTCAAAAATTGGAAGAAGTGCCAATCGGTGTATCGGCCGTTTAAAGTCGCCGGTCGCTGTTCGTACTTCTGCCACTCGAACTTTGTTGTCTGAGCCGGGTGTTACGCTTACGACTCTGCCCATGACCCAGTGTTGAGGGGGTGCGTTCTCGTCCTCGAGCAGAACCATACTCCCGATCGCTAGGTTGGGTTGATCCACTACCCACTTGTTCCGCTGTTGGAGGCTGAGCAGGTAGTCGCGCGACCAATCCTTCCAAAATTTGCGTTTGAGTGCGCAAATGAGCTGCCATTTGCGAGAGTACGATGTCTTGATTGTTGAGTCTTTTTCTGTAGACCCTGGCAGCAGCGGCCGCAGCGTTTGCCCTTTGAGTAAGTGGGCTGGAGTTAAATCCGTTCCGTCGTTGGGGTCGTTGCTGGTAGGCCCGATCGGCCGCGAGTTTAAAACCGCCTCCACCTCTACCAAGGCTGTGTTGAGCTCCTCTTGTGTGAGAAGCACGCTGCCAATTGCTCTCACCAGCCGATGTTTGGCGCTTTTGACAGCGGCTTCCCATAGCCCGCCGAAATGTGAGGCTCGAGGTGGAATGAACACAAACTCCGTTCTAAGGTTGGCCGCATATGATGAAAGTTTGCTGTTGTTGGTGACCAGGGTGGTGATTAGATCGCGAAGCTGACGGTCCGCACCGACGAAATTTTTCCCGTTGTCGCAATAGACCTTCGTTGGGAGTCCACGCCGACCGACGAACCTTTCAAATGATAGAATAAAACAATCAGTGCTCAAATCGCTTACTAGTTCTAAATGTATGGCTTTGGATGCAAAACAAACATAAACTGCGATATACATTT
This sequence comes from Chlorops oryzae, assembly GCA_020466095.1. Taxonomy (NCBI): domain Eukaryota; kingdom Metazoa; phylum Arthropoda; class Insecta; order Diptera; family Chloropidae; genus Chlorops; species Chlorops oryzae. Next base: position 88,399,651 of record CM035806.1, read on the forward strand.
TCACCGGTGGTCGTCCACGAATTTTTAAGGTGACGTTCACCGGGCCACAAAAATCGACTCCGCAAATTAAAAATGGCCGCGCTGCCACTACGCGATCAACGGGTAAATTTCCCATTATTTGCGTGAGCAAATTTGGTTTATACTTGAGGCAATGTACGCATGACCTTACAGTTTTTATACAGGCTTGACGAGCATTTATTAACCAAATATCTTGGCGAAGGAATGCTGTTAAGGCCTTTGCGCTTGCATGACAATTCGAAATATGTAAATGACGCAAGTAAATTTCAACAAAGTGAGCATTTTTTGGTAGTAAAAGTGGAAATTTCACATTATATGGTAAGGGTGCGTTCAACAGACGTCCACCCACTCGTATCACGGAAAAGGTGGCTTTTCCGTCACGGATCTCGTGCAAAAACGGATTTAACTTTTGAATGCACGGCGTTTAATTTTTTGAAAATTTTAATTTAAGTATTTCTTCTGGATATTCGTATATTTGAATGACGGATATAAGTTTTAAAAAGGTAAAACGCAGCTCGGTAGCAGTTAGAGATTTACGCTTTGGTTTTTATATATCCAACGAAACGCGAAAGCTAATGATCGAATAAGAGTTGTGTAACATGAAAATTTTGCTACATAAGTTAAAATGTAATTGTCGTCTTCTTTAAGTGCAACAAAAGTGAAATTTTCTTTTCGTTTTTCTAATTCTTCTTGTTCTCTTGTTAATTTGAAATGTGGATTTTGTGGCCAATAGGTTGTATCTTTATCCAGGAATTTTGGTCCGTTGAACCAAATTGATTTTTGTAACTCAATTACATCGCAACCTCGCGAAACAATGTCTGCTGGGTTTTGTTGCGATAGAGCATGCCTCCAAGCAATTTGTTTTGTCCACTCTTGAATTTGGGACACTCTATTGGCCGCGAATGCGTTTAATGATGAAGGATGACTCTGGATCCAATGCAAAGTTATTTCTGAATCAGTCAAGAGATATATGCTTTCAATATCGATATCGAGCAAAGGACTTATTCTGTTCCATAACTTTCCTAGTAAATGTGCCGCGTAAAGTTCAAGGTGAGGCAGAGATTGTGATTTAAGCGGTGCTACCCTGGACTTTGCAGTCAACAGTCTCGAATCGAAGCCAGTTTCTGTAATTGCACGAACGTAAATACAGCAGCCATATGCTCTACTTGAAGCGTCTGCAAACCCATGAATTTGACACGGACTTCGTTTAGAAGTATTAACAAATCGAGGAATTCTTATCGAATCAAGTTGTTTTAAATTGGATTTAAAATTTTTCCATCTTGTTTCAATGTGCAGGGGTACTGATTCATCCCACTCAAGCTTTTTGACCCACAAATCTTGCAGTAAAACCTTTGATCTTATAATAAGTGGCGATAATAAACCTAGCGGATCGGAAAGCTTTGAAGCAATGGATAAAATGCTTCGTTTAGTGGTTGGCAATTCAGGCAAATCTGCGAGGGTAAATTTAAAAATGTCGGATTGAGGAATCCACCGCAATCCTAATATTTTTGTTGATTCTGCTTCGTTGAGTTGTAGATGAACTTCTGCCATCTTATCAGAATGATAATTAGAAAACCATTTTGCAAGTTTAAAGCCAGCGGCTTCCAAACCACCAGTGACTTCATTGCGAATGACTTCTAGTTCTTCGGGCGATTCAGCACCTGCCAGTAAATCGTCTACATAAAAGCAATTTCGAATAATTTTTGAGCCGATTGGGTAAGAAGATTGACAAAGTTCACCTGCTAGATTTAAACACCTGATAGCTAAAAATGGAGCAGAGGTAGTTCCATATGTAACAGTATTTAACTGATACACTTGGATAGGAACTTCACGCCATAAAATGAGTTGGAATTTCTTATCGGATTCCGCCAATTCGATTTGCCGATACATCTTGGTGATGTCGGCTGTAATAGCATACTTATTCAATCTGAATCGTAATATTGTATCGTATAATTCAGGTTGAATGGTAGGACCGGTCATAAGAATTTCGTTTAGTGATATGTTTGAGGTGGTTTTTGCGGACGCGTCGAATACGACCCTGAGCTTTGTGCTCGTGCTTTCAGGTCGTACGACACACTGATGTGGAATAAAATAATGAGTTTTAGGAATATCGCTGGAAAATAAAGACATATGGCCCAGAGAAATGTATTCTCTCATAAAATCCATATACATTGTTTTGAGCTCTGGCGTTTTGTTGAATTTTCGCTCCAAGGACTGAAGCGTCGCCATGCAATGTCGTACGACTCTCCAAGTTGAGTTGGGTCGGACTTAAAAGGGAGTACGACCTGAAATCGCCCAGATGGTAAGCGACAAATATTTTCAGAAAAATGTCGCTCACCATTTGTTCCTGCGTATAATTTGAACAAGTACGTTCCTTGGGAAGTTCTTCTATTTCCCAAAATTTTTCAAGAAAAGAAACAACAGCGACCGTTTCGAGCAAGCTAACACATTTATTCGATTGTGAGTGAGAACCATTTTTACATCGATATTTTCCTGATACGATCCAACCAAACAATGTTTTTTGTAAGGTACGTGCATCCGGTGAAGATTTTACTTGACCGACACAAAGTATATCAAAAAATATCTCAGCTCCAATCAACAGGTCTATCTTTTGGGGCTTGTTGATCAGCGAGTGGTAAATTTTTTGGGATTTGAACGCTACCAGTTGGAATGAATTGCACGGGCTGATGTGACGAAAAAGATCGTAGCACCCAAAATTCAGCTGCATATTCGAATGAATTTATTCTTGATAGGACTGAGGCTACCGTTTTGTACTGGGAAGCTGTTTTTGTTTGGCCTATTCCAACAAGATTAAGATTGCTTTTTTCTTTTTTCAAATGCAGCTTCTGACATAATTCTTCTGTCATAAAATTGGATTGGGAGCATGAATCTAACAATACCCTAGCTGGAATCAATTCTCCTGATTTGCTTCGCAAGTTCCCTATAGCTGTAGCCAGCAGAACTTGACCTTCATTTTTATACCCAGCGTAAGCGGGGTATATTAGTTTTGTGCGAATCTTGTAACAGGGAGAACTAAGCTCCGGAGATATAGACATATATATATAGAAATGATCAGGATCAAAAACTGAATCGTTTTAGACATGTCCGTCTGTCCGTCTGTCCGTCCGTCCGTGGTCGGATCTCCTCCGAAACGGCTGGATCAATCAAGTCGAAATTTGGCACACAGGTATATCGGGATCCGAGTATGATCCTAAGTAAAAATGGGAGACATCCGCCCACTGACACGCCCACAAATGAATATAATGTGTTTTCAGTAAAATGCTTGTAACTTGCGAACCACTCAACGCATTCCATTGATATTTGGGGTACTGGTAAACTACGATAAGGGACATATCCTATATCCCATATCAAAAAAAATTGACGCCGCCCTCCGTGAGCCACGCCCACAAATAAGCCCACAAATAAGGGCTTATCGTAACTTGTGAAGTAAAAGGCGCAGAAGCTTCAAATTCGAAACATAGGTTAACCAAGGCGAATGAAAGGTGTAGGAAAAAAAATTTATATGGCCCGCCCACTGCCACGCCCACAAATGGAGATTTTTCGTGACTTCCAAATTAATAGGCGTAGACGCTTCAAATTCGCAACATAGGTTGACCTAAGCAAATGAAAGGTGTAGGGAAAAAATGTAACTGGCCCGCCCCCTGCCACGCCCACAAATGAAGATTTTTCGTAACTTTCGAAGTAAAAGGCGTAGAAGCTTCGAATTCGCAACATAGGTTCACCAAGACGAATGAAAGGTGTAGGTAAAAGTTTTATGTGGCCCGCCCACTGCCACGCCCACAAATGAAGATTTTTCGTAACTTCCGAAGTAAAAGGCGTAGAAGCTTTAAATTCGCAACATAGGTTCAACAAGAGGAATGAAAGGTGTAGGAAAAAATTTTAATTGGCCCGCCCACTGCCACGCCCACAAATGAAGATTTTTCGTAACTTCCGAAGTAAAAGGCGTAGAAGCTTCAAATTCGCAACATAGGTTCACCAAGGCGAATGAAAGGTGTAGGGAAATAATTTATTTTGCCCTCCCACTGCCACGCCCACAAATAGAGAAGCAAAACATAGGGGGCTCATAATGTCGGGACGCTGGGTATTTCAAAGTCGGGCTTGACCGACTTTAGCTTGCTTACTTGTTATTTTTAATGTTGACATTCATCGCTGAACTAGAAGATTGATTAAAAGTTGTCGGCTGTGAAGGAGTCAACGCAGGAGCTTTCGTTTGGTCTGGCTTGCTTTCAGCGAAATGCGATAAGGTATGGTGTGGCCGTTTGCAGACACGGCAATTGGAAGATTTGCATTTTGGAACTCCATGTCCCTTCCGCAAACAATTGAGACATAATGAGGATTTTTTTTAGCAAATTCATAGCTTGAAACTGAAATGTCGCTAAATGATGGACAACTTGTTATCCAATTATCACCAGAATTGCAAAATAAGCATTTTGATTCTTTTGTTGGTGCGTCTTTGGAATTTGAATTACTTGTAGATGAATCCTTTGTGCATGTAAGAGCAGATTTGGAATTATTTTTAGAATTATTTTGCGGTTTCGGCTTTGGTTTATTTGATGTTGGATTTGAAGCTTCAGCAGCTGCTATATGCTGACATCGTTTATTTAATACCGTTTGACATTCTTCCCACGTTGGAAGTTTGTCGTAATTAATGGTTTTTTCCCATTTTGTTTTCGAGATCGCATCAAATTTAGACGACACACAATGTATAAGAATTGCATGTTAAATTGCTTTATCATCAGCCATCGACAACAAAGATTCATAGATGGCAGACACGTTGTCTATTAGCGAACGAAATGCTGCTGCGGATGGTGAGGAAATATAATTTAATGAGAATAGTTTTGCAATGTGATCAACGAAAACAAGACAAGTATTATCGTATACGTTCTTAAGACTTTTAATAGCCTTTGGTTAATTTTCATCCGTAACTGGGAACCAGGAACCAAACTTTCGAACAAGCCAATGAAATTTTTAAAGTCAGCGTATTTGCCACTAAATTTTGGCAATTTCATATTCGGAAGTTTGGTATGACTTGACAAATTCACCATCGATGGATCATGAACATTTGATCTTTTACGCTTATTCAACATGCTCAAGAACATTGATTTGGTAGATACACAAACATTTTCTAATTCTACTCGAAGACTTGAGTGTTTTCCCTCTTGCTCATGCTCACGTTGAATGTCCATCGCTTCATCAATATAGGAATTTAGTATTTCGAGTCGACACTCTAGTTCGATAGGATTTAGTGAAATTGATTTTTCTTCCATTGCAGTTTTAAACCACAAGATATTCTGCACAACAGTATCTCGTTGCACTAATAAAGCCTCAGAACTCTTTTCTGGGGACGTTTGGCGTTTTTTATTTACCATTGTTTTGAATTGAATTGAGAAATTGTTAAAAATAAGTTTTTTTTCCCAAATGTATTTTGATTTGTTTACCACTGTAAATGAATAACCGCACTAGCAAATTTTGTCAAGCGTCATTCGAAAAACAAGCGACATGGAATTACAGAGCGATATTACGGAGTCAAACATGCATTATGTTATCGGCTTATTCAACAGTACACAACTGTTAATACCCTTTCCCGTTAACAGAAAAATGAACAAAACTTTGCGTTTCTCTATAATTTTGAAGTTATGGACTGTTAAAGTTAACAGTGATCGAACCAGCACTGCATATGTATGCAAATACGAATGTTGATATGTACTGAAACCCTTCTACGAATGTGAAGAAGCATGAGAAGTGAAATTCTATGTAGTGCAGAAAACAACGAGAATAAATTGCTACACAGAAGGTACAATGTAGGTTTGTGTGTTTGTGTAGTCGTTTTATTTTAGCTACTTATATTACCCAAAACAACTGTATGAAATTGATCACCACATGCACGCCAACATTTGATTGCATTAATCGTATATATTAGGTGTAGTAAAAAGAAATCCATTATTTTTCCAATAGATGGCGTTATTTATCTGCATCTCGCGTTGTATAAGTCCGAACGTGTTCCGCTAGGGGGCATTAGAAAGATGACAGTTCCTACTAAAAAAGCTTATTTGACACTTTTTTGATTGATTGATTCAGTTTTGTTTGAGAGCTTGTCAAAGATGGACATCAGCAAAGAGAAAATTCGCTACATTTTACAGTTTTTCTTCGATAAGGGAGAAAACGCAAGCCAGGCGGCTGAAAATGTGAATAGCATTTATGGACCTGATACTGTAAGAGCCAATCATGCGCAATTTTGGTTTCGTCGGTTCCGTTCCGGTAACTTCGATGTCAAGGATGCACCACGCACTGGAAGGCCAATTGTCGAAAATGTCGATAAAATCATGGAAATTATCGAGTCCGACCGTCATGTTAGCACTGTTTCGATTGCAAAAGAGCTAAAGATTGCACAAAAAACCGTTTGGAACCATTTGAATAAGGCTGGAAACACAAAGAAGCTCGATGTATGGGTGCCACACGAGTTAACGCAAAAAAACCTCATAGACCGAATTTCCATCTGCGAATCGCTGCTGAACCGCAACAAAATCGACCCATTTCTGAAGCGGTTGGTGACTGGTGATGAAAAGTGGGTCACTTACGACAACGTCAAGCGAAAACGGTCGTGGTCGAAACACGGTGAACCGGCGGAAACGGTGGCCAAGCCAGGATTGACGGCCAGGAAGGTTTTGCTGTGTGTTTGGTGGGTTTGGCAGGGAATTATCTACTATGAGCTGCTCCCATACGGCAAAACTCTTAACTCGGAACTCTACTGTCAACAATTGGACCGTCTGAAGGAATCACTCGCCCATAAGCGGCCAGCTTTGGCCAATAGGAGAGGAATTGTGTTCCATCAGGACAACGCCAGGCCACACACATCGATAGTGACTCGCCAGAAGCTCCGGGAGTTTGGTTGGGAGGTTCTTCTGCATCCACCTTATAGTCCGGACCTGGCACCAAGTGATTACCATCTGTTCCTGTCCATGGCGAACAATTTTGCTGGTGAAACATTCGCTTCAAGAGAGGCTTCTGAAATTCGACTGTCTCAATTTTTTGCTAATAGGAACGAGGGCTTCTATGAGAGAGGCATAATGAAATTACCTTTAAAATGGCAACAAGTTATCGAACAAAACGGCGCATATTTGACCTAAATCGGGTCATTCTAACTATCTTAAATAAAGCCCTCAATTTAATGCAAAAATAATGGATTTCTTTTTACTATACCTAATATGTCGGTATGTAGGAGCATCAGCGCAAGAGCCGGTATTAAGATTTGAAGCGTATACTACACAACCACACATTCGAATATATTATATGAATATGCGAATATCAATTTATTTAATTTTATATGTTTTGCATCCAATCTTTATTAAATATCCTACATAAATATGTATGCAAATGGTTGTTATATATTTTTCAAGAAAGACCAACTGTGAAACTGATTGGCGTTTCGAATTAGACACAATGTGCTCTCTCACTGTCAATCAGTGGATTGGTTTTTCTTTTACCTGAGGATTTGTAACTTCCCTTTGACATGTAGGACAGGAACAGACCATTCCTCCGCAATCTAATCAGCTTTTTCAAGATGTATGGGCTCTCCTATGTGCGTAGAACGTTCAGGAACACGTGGGTGTTTATTCCGTAAAAGTTTTATTTTAAATATATTTAAATTAAACGATGAACGCCGTCCTTGCTCGGGCACCAATGATTTTACTTTAAGCGTTTTTAAATTTATTTAAAGTTTGGGTTGACACTCAACGTATTAATTTAAAATTTATGATGGCAAAGATGCGCACGAATAAAAATCAACCGTCGTGTTCAATGGTCAAAGATCAAGAGAGAGATTTTATTTCGATAGATTAGGTATGTATATCGTTTGCTTAATACTAATCGATATGTGTTGTTATCGTTGGAATGAGTTAAATGAATTGAAATGTTAATATTTACACGAGAATTTAAATGATATTCGAATTTTACAAGAGAACGTAAACGATATTCTGGCTTTACACGAGAACTTAAAGAATGTTCTGATTTTTACACGAGAAAAAAGTTTTAACAAAAGAAAATAAATTCATTCAACGTAAATTGATTTTACACATGTCCCCGTGAGCACGCATACCAAATTTCGTCAAGATAGCTCAACTCCTTCGATAAGAAAACTGTATACAAACAGACAGACGGACAGACAGACGGACATGACTAAATCGGATCTAATAGTGACGCTGATCATTTCTATATATATTTTGTATGGATTATCTCGACTGGTTCTGGGTGTTACTCACAACCACACAAACGCAATATACCCTCGACACAAAGAGTGTCGGGTATAAAAAGGGTTTATACAAATCTCAACAGAAATATTAAAATTCTTCATCTAAAATTATTTGGATGATGGGTTTCATGATGCAAAGAGAGCAAGATAGCGCCACTTCGGGCACCGCTATTTGTAGTATTCGTATTGTTGTTGTTTCCCATGGTAAAGTATAGTTGTGACGTTAGGCTTAACATGCAAAACAACAACAACGAAGCTCTCATTTTGTATTTGTGACATCATCGGGCTGAGCAAAAGTACAAAAAGTGAGTGTGAGGAACGGAAGCACACCTAAACTAGTTGTTAATCTGCTAAAAACAACAATATTAAGGGTATTCCCTTGAAGGTGTATTTGTCTCGAAAACTTCGAAAATTCACGAGCCTCGAAAATGACCTGTCAAATTTTGTATGAAAAATTTTATACGCCAGCTTCGGAAACTTTCAAGTCAAATTGGTCGCGTATTTGGCTCGTATTTCGAAGCGTAAGTTGTAGTGTTGCTCTGAAACCAAAATCAAAACTACTAAATGCCCTACAATAAGAACACATTCTCAATACCAATAACAGCTTAATATTGATTTTGATAAAAATGAACATTTTAATAGTGAAAAATATTTTTTGGAAATTAAAATAATAACCTATGAGAAAACGAGACTTAAAGAATCAAAAAAAAAATATGGGAAAATAGCACTGTTTTTGCATAAAATTTTTATATTACAAAATGAATCCCTGGCCGATCTGTCAAATTTTTAAATTACACAAACTCCGTCTGTCTATCCGTCTGTTTGTATACAATTTTTTATCGAAGGAGTTGAGCTACCTTGACGAAATTTGGTATGCGTACTCACAGGCACTTGAGTAAGAACAGGTTCGAGAGATCCGATCGGACTTATTTTAGAGGTACCTCCAGTACGAACGTCTGTTACGAAAATCACAAAAACTGCTCTAAAATCGAAGTTTTTTCAAGATATTTTGATGAATTTTAATATTTGAACATGTTCAAAGGCGAGTGATATGATTTCCAATAATTGGAAAAGTGGGCGTGGCAGAAAGGCGTTTTTCCCAAATTGTCTCCTACAATCGAAACTCAAATTGGACTTCAACGAAATTTGGCATGTATGCTTCCTTTGTAGTTGCAATGTCGCCAAAAGTCCCTCGTATATTTGGCAGGAAGCAAAAGAAAAAACACTCGCCAAATAGAAAAAAATAAATCCTTCACTCTGGCATCTCTGTTACAGCTAACTTCCCTAGTCTAATAGGATCAGCTGTAACAAACTTCCCAAGTACAATTAGATGCTAAGTTCGGGACATCGGACATGTTGTAAAGGCATACCATTGGAAGGTAGCAGAGCAAGGGAGAGGCCCAGATTGCATAGAAGCATGTGACAGACAGCCGTCCCTTTCACTACGTGGTTTTCACTGTTTGCTCGTTGTTGCAACATATTAGTTTGTGTATCTGATTCTGGAATATTCCTAGTCGATCGGAGAGAAGAAATTTGTTTTCTAACTAAAATCGCGTTATTTTTGTTCGAACCAACCAAGAACAAAAAGAAGGGATATAGAGCGACCTACATCAATAAGTTCGAGAAGATTGAAAGTAACCGTTCATTGGTTTGGACGTGCAGTTTGTTTGTGAGAAAAAAAAGTCAAATTTATATTGCCGGTTTTTCCTGCTAAAAGTCTTCCAGCTATGGGAAAATAATATATCATAAGAGAAAGGTGAAATCCCTTTTACTTCGTCACCGGTGGACAGATGAAACCACCGTAGCAGCCCTGGTTAACTTTGGACCACCCTTTAGCCATTATTGGGCATAAAACTTAGGTAAGGTAAGCAATTCAGAACCCGCTTCGTGTAAGAACTAAAATTTAAATTAAAATTCTTTGATTAGCCCGCGCTCTATATTGAACCAAACCAATTGCGCTGAGGAAAAACATATTGATTCTTCCTGAAGAATGCTCTGACCGGCCCACTCCTTTGCGGACCATGTACTCTAATAACATAACCGCATTTTTGTCGTCATCGCGTACGGTTAAGCTGCATTAGGTTTAATCAATTTTGGGACGGAAGGGATTGTATTGCACATCCCATACGGATCCCATATTCGTTTCCCTTTAACATTGAAAGGGTCTGCGTGTCCACCATTCTATCGGGATATTTTCTTATATATTGAAATAATTATTTCGGTCAAAAGATTTCCAGCGTGCATCCAGATACCATTGTGCGGACTCAGGCCTGCGTACGCTAGCAACGGATCTTCTTTAAGTAAGAACATATATTCAAATACGTATATTCGAGAAAAAAAAGAGAGAAAGAAAACCGAATGAGCATTTATTAACTCATTTCGAAAAGGTCACGCATTCCCTTAATTTGTAATAACGGTAGAGATGGACAGATATGGCCTTGCCCACTATTGAATTCGAATTTATAAAAAAAAAGAAAGAAAAAAAGTAATTTTATTTATTTTTATTATATAAATCCTTATTTTTAATTGTTATTTTTGACCATCTTCATATTTCATTAATAATTATTTTTTTGGGCTTTTTGGTCCCTCATTTTTCACTTAAAGTGAAAAATGTATTATTTTGGCAATTGAAAAAATTTATTTTTCATAAATTGCCGAGAAGTGTGGAAAGCCGATACGACCGGTTTCGAACCCAGCTTACAGGTTCATCATCAGGTATCTTTAACCAACACCTTAGCCACTTCGACCACCTCAGCGATGTGAGTTAGGTCGGCTAAATTGTGCATATATATTATATATGCACCATTGGCGTGCCCGCCTTATTGTTAATTGTTATTTTTGACCATCTTCATATTTCATTAATAATTATTTTTTTGGGCTTTTTGGTCCCTCATTTTTCACTTATAGTGAAACAATTGTTAATTGTTATTTTTGACCATCTTTATATTTCATTAATAATTATTTTTTTGGGCTTTTTGGTCCCTCATTTTTCACTTATAGTGAAAAATGTATTATTTTGGCAGTTGAAAAAATTTATTTTTCATAAATTGCCGAGAAGTGTGGAAATTTTTAATAAGTTCTCATGAGAAAACCAATTTTTTTTGTTAAAATTCATATGTTAACGTCACCGTTGAATCATCGAATTAAATTGTCTTGGTTTTGTTTCTTCCATACGCTTCAAATAGAGACATAGTCATTTCATAAAAAAATATAAATTTAATATAATTATTTCTATCTGGTAGGAGACTGGAACTGCAAAATTTGGTCTTGACACTGAGTATTCGCCCGTTACTTACTGGGAGAAAATAAAGCAGGAAATCATATAATACAAAACTAAAAAGTAAAGTTTTCTTATTACGTGGATATCGTTTGAGACCTTTTTTTACACCTATCAGCAGATGGCTTGTGGACTATTTGGTTATAATTAAAATTCGTCTTTAGAAAAAAAAAAAAAAAACAGCGGAAAAAGGAATTTTTCCCCGTACATTCCTCATTCAATTATTTATTTATATACATATCACCAAGATGGGGGTAAGACATAGTGGGGATGACCTACCTGCCCAGAACTTCACAGATTATGGCGTTTGTGCGATCTGTTTGAAGAAATTAAACAAAACAAAAAAAACCCGTTCTGGGTACGCATTGCAAACATTTATTTCATGAGAACTGTATTCTTAAATGGTTAGAGAACACTTAGACTTGTCCGCAATGTCAGTTCGAGATAACCTCCAATTCATTGAGTACCATTGACGACAGGGGCGTGCTGGAACCAAGCTTGCAACCAGAAGCGCTTCCTCTAGGTTCCATACACAAAACTACTCATAAAAGTGCTCCTGCCATTGAAGTCAATGGGAATCATCGAAGTCTTAAAACCCAGGTTTTGCCACCAGTAGAAAGAGAGGAAAATGTGGGACTTTCAACCTTCGATAGGAGGATTTCTGTGCTCGTTGAAGAGAAGATGAATATTCACCTAAAGAGATTTGATGAGTATCTTTCAAAATTTGGAAACGAGCGACCAATAGCATATTACTCTCACAAGCTGAATAAAGCTTAACGGAATTATTCCACGACGGAATTAGAGTGCCTACCGGCTGTCTCAAGCATAGCACACTTGCGAGAATATGTAGAACGACTTCCTTTTAAAGTGATAACTGATCATGCTAGCCTTAAATGGCTCATGAGCCAAGCAGACTTAAACGGAAGACTCGCTCATTGGTTTTTCATTCATGTCAACCAAGCGTTACAATACATGCATAGGTTAATGTGTAGATAATGAATGAGAGATTATGAGTGAATTTAAAATATGAGATAGCGTCTACATGAGCAATTATAGTGAGCGTATGAGAAGAAATACAAGAAAATTTACATCTTTATATATATATAGAAAATACGATGACAGTTCGGCCATCCTGATAACTAACTCGTCCCCGAGTTATCCATTGCTGCTGTCGGCATCGTCGGGATTGTCATCTTCTTCAGGGTCCGTATAGTCGTCATCGATTTCAGGTAGGAGTACGCACCATGGCTTCATTTTGTCGCTGCTTGCAACCGTGGTGAACCTTTTCCGCCCTTTCTGAACTCCGTTGATATCTGTTACGACATATCGGTTATTACACAAAATTTTAGCGATGGAATATGGTCCTTGGTATCTTGGGTCGAGTTTACGACCCTCTCCTGTACTTGGAAGAGAGCTTTCCAATAAGACAAGATCGCCTTCCTTGTACTTATATGGCGTTTTGTATTTCGCGTCGAAGCGACATTTCCATGTTTCACGCGCTATTTTGATGTTTTTTATAGCCTCCTGTCGTCGTTGGATCATTGGTAAGTTATTCTCCATTGCATCGTCGTTTATGGCGGCTAGCAACCTATTTCCGCTTATATCCCTCAGTGGGAAGTCTTATATTAGGTCGATCCGTGAAAATTTCGTTGTCGAATTAGGTGTCGTGTTTAGCTTCCATTGAAGGTTTCGAATCTCGTCATCCCACCCTTTGATGTCTTCCGATGTTTTCAAATACGCCAAGACGGACTGATTGACCCTTTCAGCCAACCCGTTGGATCGCGGTGTTCTTACAGCAACCTTCGTGTGTTGAATATAGTTTTTATCGCAATATTCCGAAAAAGATCCAGAAGTGAATGCTGTTCCACGATCTGTGATGACCCGTCTTGGTGTTCCGAAGCAAAGTGTTAAATTTTCCATCCATTGTGTGTTGAATATAGTTTTTATCGCAATATTCCGAAAAAGATCCAGAAGTGAATGCTGTTCCACGATCTGTGATGACCCGTCTTGGTGTTCCGAAGTGAAGTGTTAAATTGTCCATCGCTTCGATAACTGGCTTCGTCTTCGTCGACTTTGTGGCCGTTATTATTGTATATCTAGTGAGGGCGTCCACAATGACACGGATATACTCATTTCGTCGTCGGCTTCTAATGAATGGGCCCAGGTGGTCCATGTGCAACATTTCGAACGGAATTTTCGGAATTTCCATGCCGAAAAGTTGGCATTCCTTCTTTGGCTCTCGATTATAGCAGCATTGGATACACGCCTTGATATAGCTTTTAACGAAGCTTCGCGCTCGTCGAAACCAGAAAGCTGATGCAATCGCTTAATAGTTCCGTCGACACCAGAATGTCCCACATCGTCATGGCACATTTTGATGACTCGCCAACGTATGCCCTTTGGCACGACAAGTTGATCATTTCCGTCTCGGTTTCGCCTATACAACCTGCATCTTTTCAAAATAAATTGTTTTTCGTAGATCTTCTTTTGCGAAGATGTCTTCGAGGTCGCCAATACATCCACAATAGCCTCTTGATGACCGTCCTGCTTCTGCATGGTAAGAATCCAATCGTCCTCCGATATATTGATTGCCATCAGAGAAACGGTGACATCTTCAATTCCTTCATGCGTATCGACAGGTGCTCTGCTAATTGCGTCGACATTATTCATCAATCTTCCGGAGCGGTGTACCGCTGTGAAGGAAAATTCGAGCAATCTCAGCAGCCAACGAGCGATTCGAGGAATCATCGGTGTTGTTGTCTTGATGCTGGATATCGCTGAACAATCGGTGAAAACGACAAACTGCTTTCCCAGTAGATACATTCGGAAACGCCTCTACTACTGCCAACGCCTCGAGTTTATATCCGTGGTATTTGTTTTCGGTCTCAGTACATACTCGGCTAAAATAAGCGATCAGCTTCAGAACTCCATCGTCCTCTTTCTGAAAAGAATGGCGGCAAGCCCAATATTGCTAGCGTCGGTGTGAAGCTGGTGCTCTTTCTTTAAATCATAAATACCGAGAACAGGATTGCTGGAATTATTTCGATGAGCTTCCGAAACGCGTTATTACAGTCAAGCGTCCAGTCGAATGGATGATCCTTTCTCAATAGATGATTTAATGGCGAGGCGATTTGAGCATAAGCAGGCACGAACTTTCTGAAAAGACATTTCGAAAGACGCAGTGTAAGACCCTCTTGTTTGACAATTTCCAGGAATTCGATGAGATTATGTAGTCCGTCTTCGAAAGTTTCCGATGCAACAATTACTTCGTCCACGTAGCTGATTGCCTTTTAACGGCTCGATGAGCTTAGCCATCATTTTCTGTAAGACGCATGGAGCGTTGCGAAGTGCAAACGGCATTCGGTTGAATTCATAATGGCCATTGTGCGTTACGAATGCCGTATATCGCCTTGAGCTTTCATGAATTTCGATTTGATAATAGCCTGACATCATGTCAAGCGCCGAAAAGTATTTTTTTCCCGCCAGCGTTGATAAGACTCCATCGACTGTTGGCATCGGACACGGTTTTTTCTCCGTCACGGCATTCAACGCACGATAATCTACGCAAAGTCTATTCTCGCCGTTAGGCTTTGTTACCAAAACTATAGGCGCCGCATAAACCGAATTAGACGGACGTATAATTTCGCGGTTTAATAGTTCGGAAGCAATTTCGTCAACCGCCCGTTGTTTCGAAATCGGAATAGAATACGGTTTCTTAACAATTGGATTAATCGACGTCACCGAGATTTCCATTTTCAATAAACTGCATTTTCCGAGCTCGGCCAATTTCTCCCCAAAACAAGTTTTATAATCATTTAGAATTGATAGCAATTTACAATTTTCATCAACCGATAAACTGTTTTCCAAATTAATATTTTCACCCGTGATTGAAAGAATGTTACATTGTCCGTTTTCGATTATAACCCGAGCTTTAGATAAAACGTCAATACCGATTATAACATCATATGTCATTATATCGTCATCGATTACAATAAATATCGTTTTCGAATATGTGTTCGTCAATAGAAATTTCTATGTTGTGTAATATTTCTCGACAAACGAAACTTCTGCCCGCAAAACCGGACAGCGACTTATTACATTTTTGAATTTTTTTACTATACCGATTAGCGATCGAATGTTTGCACGCTGAATTCGCTCTTCCCGAGTCTACAAGGGCGTTATAGAGAGTTCCGTCTAAAAATATTCTCTTTGTTACAACACTAGCAATCGAATTTACCGCCTTACGCTTAGGACAGCTTTTCAAATCGTGTGATGTGACGTCACAAAAGTCACAACGCTGTTTTCTTTGCGGCTTAGGACAGTTCCTCGACAAATGTCCGCCTTTCCGTCAGTAAAGTTCGGATCTTTACAGTGCGGCTTTTGATTTGACGTCACGTTATTTGTATGTTTACGCGTATTCAATGACATATTTTGCAAACGTAAAAGCAAGTCCGAACACTGTGGCATTTGTAACGTCAATAATATTTTCCGTAAACCGTCGTCACCGATATCATTAATAATATATTTTATAATAGCCCGATCACCGATATTTCCCCGTCGACCGATTGCCAACATGCGATAATAGAATTCTACAACATTTGCATATGCACATCAGCTGGATTGACCACGCAAGGAAAGTCTTCGAGAAATAATGTGACAAAATTTGATCAAGATGTGAAGATTGGGTGTGCGTCAATCCACAATTTGGCAACACTATGCAATTTTGTTCGAATTGCCAACAAAACTAAATTATCATGCCATGCATAAGCCGTCTTCAGTTGTTCGATATTTTCGATGAATTGTATCGATGTCATATTATCGTTGTATGGGTCGAATGTTGGTAATGCGCTCGCGATATATTGAATTCTCCATTGAGCCGATCATGCCGATTGAGAGCGTCGCTCTCCGTTCTGAGAAGAGAAAACATAATCGCTGTTTCTTCCATTCTCGTTCGGTACACATCCATTCTCCCATGCTGCCGTCCCAAAAACAGAATTCGGAAATGTGTTAGTGTTCGTTGGAAAGCGTATATGACGAGATTCGCTGGGCAGACGCCTACTCGCTGTATACATTCCAGAAGGAGAAACTGACGACTGCGCTGTGGGCGCCGTTGTACATATTACGCTGCACACCGGCGTAGTAACGGTTAGGTGTATAATGCCTCGGTCTCGAATATTCGATGAGACTATAGCATGCGCATATTGTTGGACAGACGCGTTAAGATATGATGCTGTCGTTGAACATACTGTACTTAATGCGTTTGTGGGTTGAGAGTAGATTTCGTTGCTATGCACGTACGTCTGACCATGATTAGAGTTCGATAGCAAATTTGTATGTATGTCGTCTTGCCGCGACCGTTGTGGAATAGCATTGGTAACGGTATTCGTCGAAGTGCTTGTGATGGGACTAGGAAGATTCGATGAACGTACGTCGCTCGTCGATATCATTTGGAAAACTGCGTCCACTTTCCTTGAAATTCCCTCCATTGATTGTTGTAGTTGTGCAACTTCCATTTTCGTTAGCGATGCAGTATCGTCCGTCATGATAATCGTATTCTCATGTTCACTCTCCTCTCCATCCGTAGAGTTCACTTGGCAACCCTGTTCGGAAAAGTCGAAATCTTAAGCGCTCGTCCGATCGGAATTTAAAAAAAAAATTAAACAAACGAAATAAAATAAATTAAATATTTCCGTCTCCATCTCGCGGGATTCTACACGTGTCCACCGTCCCAGGGACCTGAGAATTTGCAGCCACGTTGGGTGAGACGTTATTTTTCCAAGTCGAAAGATTTTTAATCTTAGCGACTTTCCCTAATCTCTTTTTGTTTACATTATCTATTTTCTCTTTGCACCTTATCCTTTCACCAAAGTTGTTCTAATTAGATTTCTAGCTGGTTCACAAACCGAAATAAAAAGCTTTAAGCTTTGCCTTATCATAGGCCAGACTTAAAGCTTAGCTTATACTGAGCGTGCAAACAATACGCATGCAACGTGATACCTTAAAATCGCAACCTGAAAGAAGGCATTCTATTAGTGGCTCTAACGCCAGAAATGCATACTTAATAGTCAAAGCGCCAGAATTACCGCGCACGCTAAACAATATTTCTCCCTCTCAATCGCTAACATCTCAAACTGCAACAACAAAAAGTTCAACAACAGAAGTTGCGCCTTCTGCTAACAGCGGTGTAAAAGCTCCTGTTAATAGCGTACGCGATCCAGCAGTGCAGACAGGTATGGACCGCTACATTAAAATTAAAAGGAAACTTAGCCCACAAAAATCAAATGTGGCAAAAGCGAAAATAAATAAAACTAAATTCGACGCTAATCCGTCAAACGTGCTATCTGGCAATAGATTTGCGGCTCTAACTACAGAGACTGCTGAGAATTCGGATTCCTCGAAGGAAGCTGGAGAAAAAACACCAAAACCGCCACCAGTTTATCTTCGAGAGCGTAGTTCCAGTAATTTGGTCACGAGCTTGACCCAGCTAATTGGAAAGGAGTCTTTCCACATCGTTCCCCTTACAAGAGGAAATCTTCATGAGACCAAAATTCAGATTTATAATGAAAATAAATACAGAACGGTCACCAAATACTTTGATGATAACAAAAAAAGCTACTATACGTATCAGCTCAAAAGTAGCAAAGGCCTTAGCGTAATTGTTAAAGGTATTGAATCTGATGTAGCTCCTTTGGAAATCAAACAAGCCTTAGAGTCGAAGGGCTTTAAAATTAGAAATGTAATGAATATTTTCAATAGGAACAAAACTCCGCAGCCGATGTTCAAAGTAGAGCTCAGTCCTGATAACTTAAAGCTAAAAAAAAATGAGTCTCATCCAATCTACAGATTACAATATCTTCTTCACCGTAGAGTTGTAATAGAAGAACCTCATAAACGTTCAGGCCCTGTCCAATGTAATAATTGCCAAGAATATGGGCATACTAAGTCTTACTGCACCCTACGTATGGTCTGCGTTGTTTGCGGAGAATTTCATAGCTCCGCGAACTGCGACAAAAGCAAAGACCAATCCACAGTGAAAAAATGCAGCAATTGCGGTGGAAATCACACTGCAAACTATAGGGGATGTCCGGTATATAAAGAATTAAAAAATCGTATGTTAGAAAAGAAGCAAGCTAGTCGTACAATGTCAAATCAAATTGTATTTCAAACCCCTATTTCCTCGCAACCGCACAAAATTAGCGTTCCTGTGACTAATAATATGTCCTATGCAAACGTAGCTAAATCAGGCGTAAGTGTCCATTCCGTCCCCCAGCACCAGAACGCTGGTCTCGAAACCATGTTGGTCAGTCTGACGCAATGTATGACACAATTCATGTCGCAAATGCAGAACACACTCCAAGAGTTACTTAGAGCACAAAATCAGTTGCTCCAAATCTTAACCGCACAAAAATGAATTTACTTATTATATCCTCTTGGAACGCAAATGGTATAAATCAGCGTAAGCTGGAATTGACACATTTTCTTTCAAACAACTCTATAGACGTGATGCTTATTTCTGAAACTCATCTTACCGATAAAAATAATTTCTCGATTCCAGGCTATAAATTCTACAGAACGAACCACCCTGATGGGAAAGCCCATGGGGGAACGGGTATTTTGATTCGTAACCGGATTAAACATTTCCCTCTCGAACCGTTCTCAAAAAATTACTTTCAAGCAACTTCAATTTCTTTAGAAAGCAGTGGTGCAAATTTAGTTCTATCTGCTATATATTGCCCTCCACGATTTACAATAACAGAAAATCAATTTAAAGAATTTTTTCACACTCTTGGAAATAGATTTTTAGCAGCAGGCGATTATAATGCAAAGCATACCCATTGGGGCTCACGCCTAATTTCCCCAAGGGGAAGACAATTATATAACACACTAATAAATAGATCCGGTACCTTAGGATTTCTTTCACCAGGACAACCTACGTATTGGCCAACAGACCATAACAAAATACCAGACCTTATAGACTTTGCCATCACACGAGGTATTGATAATTCACAAATTTCAACCTCGTTGACCTACGAAATGTCTTCAGATCACTGTCCCTTGCTATTCAAAATTTCACAAAACATAAGGATGTCGTGCCCCCCTTTCAGTCTGACAACCTCTAAAACACATTGGGTTAAATACAAAAAGTATGTTGCAACACACATTCACTCAGAATATTCAATAGACAATGAAAACCAAATTGATGAAGCGGTTGTTACCTTAAATACAATATTGGCTTCGGCGGCGGAGCATTCCACCCCGAAAATTCCTGCCATTGTCCATAGAAATTTTAATTATACTAATAGTCATATTGAAAGGCTTTTGCGAGAAAAACGTAGATTAAGACGTGAATGGCAACAAAATAGGTCACCTGAAAGTAAAGCCAGACTCAACTTAGCTACGACGCAACTTAAAATCGCTCTCCAAAAAGAACAAGACAAGAAAAATACTTATTTCATTTCTAAACTTTCACCTAACTGTTCTTCAAAAGGGTCACTGTGGCGAGCTTTAAAAGTAAAAAACTCTCCCATAGACCATGAATCTCCTTTAAGAGATCAAAGTGGAAGATGGGCTAGAAGTGACGAGGAAAAAGCTTCTGTGTTTGCTCAACACTTGTGCTCAGTTTTCCTTCCGAACCCTCCAGTTAATGACCTAAGACTTCCTCCCTTCGAAGAAAACAACCAAACTTTTCCTGTGGCATTTAATGCCAATGATATAAAAAGCATAATTAAGGATAATTTTTGCGAGAAAAAAGCTCCCGGTCGGGACTATATAACACCAAAAATGATCAAGGAGTTGCCACACATTGCTCTTAAATTTATAGCAAAACTCTTTAATGCTATTATGCGCTTCTCACACTTCCCTAAGATGTGGAAAGAATCGGTTATCACGATGGTACTGAAGCCCGGCAAAGATATGACGACAGCAAGCTCCTATCGCCCAATAAGCCTTCTCCCCTGCTTATCTAAACTCTTTGAAAAAGCTCTTCTTATAAAAATAACGCAATACATCCACGAGAATAACTTAATCCCTGCTCATCAATTTGGCTTTAGAAAAAAACATGGAACTATTGAACAGGTAAATCGAATCACTCGTGAAATTCGTAACGCCTTCGAAAAAAAAGAATATTGTTCTGCAATATTCCTAGATATCGCTCAAGCTTTCGACAAAGTGTGGCATGGGGGTCTTATTGCTAAAATAAAGTCCCTACTCCCTCAAAATTTTCACGAAATTCTTATATCATACCTCCAAAATAGATTTTTTAGAGTAAGAGTTAATGAATTTATAACGGAAAAATTTGAAATTAAAGCAGGAGTCCCGCAAGGCAGTGTATTAGGCCCCTCTCTTTACCTTCTTCTAACAGCCGACATCCCCACTAGAGATAATATTGTAATGTCAACTTTTGCTGACGACACAGCATTGTTGAGCTGCCACCGCGATCCCATGGAAGCTTCAAGAATCCTTCAAGAACATATGCAATTAATTGAAAATTGGCTCTCTACCTGGCGAATTAATGTAAACGAAGGTAAATGTAAACATATTACATTTACGCTAAGAAGGGGTATAAGCCCAACTATACAACTAAACGGAGTTTCCATCTGTCAAGTAGATAGTGTCGTTTATTTAGGAGTCCATCTAGACAAACGATTAACTTGGCGAAAGCACATCGAGGCAAAGAGAACAAACCTAAAGCTTAAAGCATCAAAAATTCACTGGTTGATTAACCATCGCTCTTCTCTGAACATGGAGTATAAAGTTCTTTTATACAATAGTGTATTAAAGCCAGTTTGGTCTTATGGCATTCAGTTGTGGGGAAATGCCTGCGCTTCCTCTATTGAAATAATCCAAAGAGCTCAATCGAAAATTCTCAGAATCATTACAGGTGCCCCATGGTATATTCGAAATGAACATATTCACCGTGACCTACAAATTCCACTCATTAAGGATGAAATCATACGATTAAAATCATCATACAACGATAAGATAAGACATCATTCGAATCAGTTGGCAAGAAGCCTCAGTAACACAACAAGTCGAACACGTTTAAAAAGAAAGGACCTTCCGTCTGCATCTACCGTCTTAGAGGTTTAAGACCGATGCTCTTTTATATGCACTTCGCTCGTGCAAGTCAGATCCGTCGGCATCTACCGTCTTAGAGGTTTAAGACCGATGCTCTTTTATATGCACCTCGCTCGTGCAAGTCAGATACGTCTGCATCTACCGTCTTAGAGGCTTAAGACCGATGCACTCTTATATGCACCTCGCTCGTGCAAGTCAGACCCGTCTGCATCTACCGTCTTAGAGGCTTAAGACCGATGCTCTCTTATATGCACCTCGCTCGTGCAAGTCAGATGATTACCTATCCAAGGATACAGGACCAATGCTCATCACTGGCAAGAACGTATCCGTTCCAGCCAAAAAAGGCGTTACTACGTCTGGCGCACCTCGCTCGTGCACGCCACACGTAAGGATTCACAAAGCTCGATACAATGTAAGCGGTGTAACAGCGCTAAACTCCCATCAGCCCAGCTTCTTAAATTGAGGCCCGTTGGAACCAGCAACTATTTATATTTTTCTCTGTATAAATAGAAAATGTGTAGTACTAGATATAAGATTCGAATATTTACTGTTAGTTTCACAAATTAAGAAAGATTCAGTAAAGTCACGCAAAGCTTAAAAAAAAAAAAAAAAAAAATCTTCCACAATATTTGCATTACGTAGTCTTTCCAGCAGCTCAGCTTTCGGACTGGTCGTAGCAAGGCCTCGTTCCATCAACTTTTATTTTATTTCGGCGACCGTCAATTCTTCGTTGCTCATATTTCTTTTTTTTTCGATTAATGTTTATCTAAAAAAATAGACTTCGGTTTCAAAACGCGAAAGTAAACATTACGATTTTATTAAACTTGGTTTTTAAATTTCAAAACGGATTTTTATAACTTTGAAAACCGCGAGGGGTATTTTGGGAAATAACCCCACACCTGAATAATTGTCACGTTGACGCGAAAGAAGAGCAAGAATTGATGTTGTTCGCTTGAGGTCGGAATCGAGAATATCTCTCCTCTTTATTCATTCATGTCAACCAAGCGTTTCAATACATGCATAGGTTAATGTGTAGATAATGAATGAGAGATTATGAGTGAATACAAAATATCCCAACAAACAATATAAACTTACTACAAACTTGCTATAAGCTTACATTTGTAAACATAGCGTTTGGAAAATCTTTATCGTAAGCATTGTAACTTGTTTACTTCCAATTATTGGAAACTTGTAACTTCATTTGTTTCCAAATAAGAAATAAATGTTATCGCGAAGAAAATAAAAAGATAGCTACAACGAATAGTTTTTAAAGTTTTTAATTTTTAAAATAAAGAATATATACATATGTATTTTTTTTTTTTAATTTTCTTGATTTAACCTTTTCGGCTTGTATTCAGGTCTCTGCTTTTGGCGGTTTTAGCAAACTGGAAGAATGATTTGCTTTCGTGGGCAAAATGTTCTTCTTCCAACCCACGCTTGATTGTTGCATCTATTCAAAAGATAAAAAAAAAACATATAATTCATAAAACTTAAAACTTTACATGTGTTGCTATCTCTTAATTTTTATTGCAAAAGTTATATTCATGGCTTGAATACTTTTTTTTTCGGCCGTTCCTTTCCAGGAAAATTTTTCCGCCAAGGAGTCAGTGTAAATTTTGCGCCACCAGTTTTTACAAAGCGTCCACCATTGTCGGAAACAACTTTTTAATTATTTTCCTGAAAAATTAATTTAAATTTAGTTAAATGATATGAAGTTTATGGACTTATATTTATAAGGCATCTTACCTCCTAAATTTCCTCGAAAAGATGATGCTTTCTAGCAACAGCTTCAAACGACAATAAATAGAAGACGAAAAGAATTTGCAAGCAAAACAAAAATATAACTGTTTTCTCTGTCGCCTAGGCAACAGAGCTTACGAAACCATTGCAATTTTTTTTTTTACAAATGTGCTACAAAGCGATTATAAATACATTACGAAATGTTTGGAAAACGCAATTTTCGCAAACTAGTTTGGAAAATATTGAATAGAATGTTTGGAAAACAATTATTTGTAAGTGGGCTTACATTAATGTTTATTGGGATGAGAGAGCGTCTACATGAGCAATTATAGTGAGCGTATGAGAAGAAATATAAGAAAATTTACATCTTTTTATATATATTAGGGTGGGTCGTTCTTATATGAAAAAAAAAAAGTTGTATGATCGCGTTGGAATAGTAAAATTATGTTTCCTTATGTATAAAAAATAATTTTGTGTAAAAAAAAATTCAAAATAAGCTGCATCTTCATACCGCGCAAGCGGATTGAAAGTTGGAAAAAAAATTTATATGAGATTTTTCCGACTTCAATGATAAAATTTAGAATTTCTCAGCTTTAATCTCATTTTTTAAATACATTATGTTCCCAGATATTTTTGGTCATAAAACTATCTTTCAAAGGAAAGCAACGAAACTACGATCGACCAAAATTTTACGGAGATATGGTCGAAGAAACTCAGACCTGAGGAAATTGCTCCAAGACATGCAAAAAATGTGTTCGAACCTATCAATTTTGTAACCATTTGGAAGAAGGCATATTGCCATTTCAAAACAAATCTTCCTTGAAGAAAATCGGTTATTTCATAAGGTTTTTATAACAATTTTATATATTTATCTATTTATCGGTTTCATTTCAGAACGTGCCCTGAAAAAAAAGTCCATGAAAGTTTAAAATCCTTCTACTTGAGCTCGAACAGGAAAAAACAACGCTCAATTACGATTATAGATTTTTTAAATCGGTTCACAGAAACCAAAGTTACAAGGCTTTAAGTTGTGATCGTTAGTGTGCCAGATTTTTACCTGACATCCTGTCCAATCCATCTTTTAATAGATTTGTCTAATAATTTTCCTTTACAATTGACATCAAAATGCTTTCTATGGAGAGCAGATCAGCTGTGTATAATGGAATATTTCTGGTATACTACACCATTTCTATACTGGACACATTCTTCTATAAGTCCATCTCGAGTACGGACGAAAAAATGCCATATACCCTCGACACAGAGTTTGTCGGGTATGACTTTGCATATAATTTTTCCCAAACATGAGCTCATTATCGAATCAAAAAAAAAAATGTAGTATTCTTTTCGGCATTTTTTTTAACTAACACAGGATTTAAAAATAATAAATTGTCCAATTTCAAAGCCGTGTAACTTTGGTTTCTGTGAACCGATTTAAAAAATCTATAATCGTAATTGAGCGTGTTTTTTTCCTGTTCGAGCTCAAGTAGAAGGATTTGAAACTTTCATGGACTTTTTTTTTCAGGGCAAGTTCTGAAATGAAACCGATAAATAGATAAATATATAAATTGTTATAACAACCTTATGAAATAACCGATTTTCTTTCAAGGAAGATCTTGTTTGAAATGGCAATATGCCTTCTTCCAAATGGTTACAAAATTGATAGGTTCGAACACATTTTTTGGCATGTCTTGGAGCAATTTCCTCAGGTCTGAGTTTCTTCGACCATATCTCCGTAAAATTTTGGTCGATCGTAGTTTCGTTGCTTTCCTTTGAAAGATAGTTTTATGACCAAAAATATCTGGGAACATAATGTATTTAAAAAATGAGATTAAATCTGAGAAATTCTAAATTTTATCATTGAAGTCGGAAAAATCTCATAAATTTTTTTTCCAACTTTCAAACCGCTTGCGCGGTATGAAGATGCAGCTTATTTTGAATTTTATTTTGACACAAAAATTATTTTTATACATAAGGAAACATAATTTTACTATTCCAACGCGATCATAGAACTTTCGTAAAAACGACCCAGCCTAATATTATATATATAGAAAATACGATGACATAATAAATAAATAAATAAAATCAAACTGTTAGCCCCACTACATCTTCCTCGTCATGACGACTCATTTGTAGCTGGTTTGTAATGTCTACAAATGTCCCTCGTATATTTGGCAGGAGGCAAAAGAGAAAAAAAAAACACCCGCCAAATAGAAAAAAATAAATCCCTCACTCTGCTACAGCTAACTTCCGTAGTCTAATAGGATCAGCTGTAACAAACTTCCCAAGTGCAATTAGATGCTAGGTTCGAGACATCGGCCATGTTGTTTTCTAACAAAAATCGCGTGATTTTTGTTCGAACCAACCAAGAACAAAAAGAAGGGAACTAGAGCGACCTAAATCAAGAAGTTCGAAAAGATTGAAAGTTACCGTTCATTGGTTTGGACGTGCAGTTTGTTTGTGAGAAAAAAAGTCAAATTTATATTGCCGGTTTTTCCTGCTACAAGTCGTCCAGCTATCGGAAAATAATATATAATAAGAAAAGGGTGAAATCCTTTTTTTTTCGTCACCGGTGGACGGATGAAACCACCGTAGCAGCCCTGGTTAACTTTGGAATCACCACCCTTTAGCCATTATTGGACATTAAATTTAGGTTTTTTTTTTTTTTTTTTTTTTTTTTTTGTAAACTTTGATTGTATTTTTCTGGATCTTCCTTTGAGTGGGAACTAACAGAAAGTATTCGGATCTTATTTCTAAAATTGTACGTAACTATTTATACATTTAGAAAAATATAAACAGTTTTTAGTTCCGATGAGCCTCAATATTAGAAACTGGGCCTTAGCGCTGTATAACGGCCTGCGCTGATGAGTACTGATCCCGCACGAGCGAGGTGCGTCAAGGTTAGAGAATCCTTGATTGGAAAATACACTGGCGCGCACGAGTGAGGTGCGTCAGACTTAATGAGTCCTGGTTAGCTGGAACGGTTACTGTTGAAGTTCAGAATTGGGCAAACACGAGCGAGGTGCCTCAATCTGAACGAATCCTTGCTTAAACGAGTTTTAAGCATGCACGAGACGAGGTGCAGATAACAGATAACGGAGCATCTGTGTTATACGTCCAGACTCATAGATGCGGACGGAAGGTCCTTTCTTTTTAAGCGTGAACGACTCGTTGTGTTATTAAGACTTATTGCTAGCTGGTTCGAGTGATGTCTTAATTTATGAATATACGACGCTTTTAAACGTATTATTTCGTCCTTAACGAGCGGAATTTGTAGATCACGGTGAATACTTTCATTTCGAATGTACCATGGAGCACCTGTAATGATTCGGAGAATTTTCGATTGAGCTCTTTGAATTATTTCAATAGAGGAAGCACAGGCATTTCCCCACAGCTGAATGCCATATGTCCAAAGTGGCTTTAATAAACTATTATATAAAAGAGCTTTATACTCCATATTTAGAGGGGAGCGATGGTTAATTAACCAGTGAACTTTTGATGCTTTTAGCTTTAGGTTGGTTCTTTTTGCTTCGATGTGCTTTCGCCAAGTTAATCGTTTGTCTAGATGAACTCCTAAATATACGACATTATCTGCTTGAGGAATGGAAACTCCTTTAAGGAGTATAGTTGGACTTATTCCTTTTCGTAGTGTGAATGTAATATGGTTTCCAGACTATTGCGTTAGACTGATTTTAGTACCTTAAGTAGACTTTAGTAGTGAGTTTAAACTGAGTTTAGGGTCTTTAAACTCAGAAATAAACTCATGAGTTTAGGCATTCGTTGCTGCAACCCTTACCTTTTACTCCCTTTTTTCCAACCTTGAACGTTGAAGTCAGCTGTTTGTATTTTGATTTGAAATTACCCAGCAAGCAAATTTCGGAGCGCTCCGAATCACACGTCTGAAAAGAGCCTAATGTAAGACCGTTTTATGAGTAAACACATAAAATGGAGCGTTTTCGGGTCATCCGGAAATCCTCTTTAAGCACGGGCTCAGAAAAATCTTCATTAGTAGGGTGAAAGCAATTTCATCTCTGTATGAAAAGAGTATCCGAAAGTGCTCATATTGCTTGCTGGGTAATATTTAAAAGCGTGTTTTGACTGCTGGATAGAATTGCAGCATGTTGAATGTTGCTCAAAATTGATGTTAGCAAGCTAATTATTAAAACCATTCCGGTTGCTTTCATTTTTTGCAATTTGTGACGTCTCAACAATAACATGCTTAACATTTTTTTCTGGTCATTTTCCACTTTGCAGCTTTTGAATGAAACAAATGTGAAAAGTTGTTCGGAAATCAATCCAAAACAAAACACAGCTGTTTGAAGTCGTTAATTCAGAAACGGACAGTCTGAAAGGGTTTTTGATAAATTCAACTTAAGGAGCTAAATTCAGATTTTAAATTCATAGTCTGGAAAGCCTATAATGTGCTTACATTTTCGTTCGTTTACATTTATACGCCAGGTTGAAAGCCAAGTTTCAATTAATTGCATATGCCCCTGTAGAGTTCTTGACGCTAGTAGTCACTAGTCACTAGTAGGTATGTCGGCTGTGTATAGAAGGTAAAGAGAGGGGCCCAGTACACTGCCTTGCGGGACTCCTGCTTTTATTTCAAATTTTTCCGTAATGGTTTCATTAACTTTTACCCTAAAGAATCTTGTTTGAAGGTATGATATGAGAATGCCATGTAAGTTTTGAGGAAGAAGAGATTTTATTTTAGCTATAAGTGACTCATGCAACACTTTATCAAAGGCTTGAGCAATGTCAAGAAATATTGCAGAACAGTATTCTTTTTTTTTCAAAGGCATTCCGAATTTCTTGCGTGATCCGATTTACCTGTTCTATCGTTCCATGTTTTTTCCTAAAGCCAAATTGATGAGTCGGGATTAGGTTATGCTCGTGAATGTATGGCGTTATCTTTAAAAGAAGAGCTTTTTCAAAAATTTAAATAAGCAGAGGAGAAGGCTTATTGGTCGATAAGAGCTGGTTGATGTCAGGTCTTTACCTGGCTTCAATACCATCTTTATAAGCGATTCTTTCCATACCTCAGGGAAATGAGAAAAGGATATAATAGCATTAAAGAGTTTTGCTATATACGCGATAGCGATGATTGGTAACTCCTTGATCATTTTTGGGGTTATCAAGTCACAACCTGGAGCTTTTTTCTCGATAAACTTTCCTTTTATAATACATTCTATTTCACTGACATGAAAGGTAATAGGGATAACAGGTTGGCTGATAAGTCCCCGGTCTGACACATAGATGGCGTCGCTAGTATTAAATGCATATTATTTTTATATAGTGGCAACCTTCGAATGATTCGTGTCAAAATTTTACGTCTGTAAGTCAATTAGTTTGTGAGATAAAGCGTCTTTTGTGAAGCAACTTTTGTTATTGTGAAAAAAATGGAAAAAAAGGAATTTCGTGTTTTGATAAAATACTGTTTTCTGAAGGGAAAAAATACAGTGGAAGCAAAAACTTGGCTTTATAATGAGTTTCCGGACTCTGCCCCAGGAAAATCAACAATAATTAATTGGTATGCAAAATTCAAGCGTGGTGAAATGAGCACGGAGGACGGTGAACGCAGTGGACGCCCGAAAGAGGTGGTTACCGACGAAAACATCAAAAAACTTCACAAAATGATTTTGAATGACCGTAAAATGAAGTTGATCGAGATAGCAGAGGCCTTAAAGATATCAAAGGAACGTGTTGGTCATATCATTCATCAATATTTGGATATAAAAAAGCTCTGTGCAAAATGGGTGCCGCGCGAGCTCACATTTGACCAAAAACAACACGTGTTGATGATTCTGAGCGGTGTTTGCAGCTGTTAACTCGCAATACACCCGAGTTTTTGCGTCGATATGTGACAATGGATGAAACATGGCTCTATCACTACACTCCTGAGTCCAATCGACAGTCGGCTGAGTGGACAGCGATCAGTGAACCGTCTCCGAAGCGTGGAAAGACTCAAAAGTCCGCTGGCAAAGTAATGGCCTCTGTTTTTTGGGATGGGCATGGAATAATTTTTATCGATTATCTTGAGAAGGGAAAAACCATCAACAGTGACTATTATATGTCGTTATTGGAGCGTTTGAAGGTCGAAATCGCGGCAAAACGGCCCCATATGAAGAAGAAAAAAGTGTTGTTCCACCAAGACAACGCACCGTGCCACAAGTCATTGAGAACGATGGCAAAAATTCATGAATTAGGCTTCGAATTGCTTCCCCACCCACCGTATTCTCCAGATCTGGCCCCCAGCGACTTTTTCTTGTTCTCAGACCTCAAAAGGATGCTCGCAGGGAAAAAATTTGTCTGCAATGAAGAGGTGATCGCCGAAACTGAGTCCTATTTTTAGGCAAAACCGAAGGAGTACTACCAAAATGGTATCAAAAAATTGGAAGTTCGTTATAATCGTTGTATCGCTCTTGAAGGGAACTATGTTGAATAATAAAAACGAATTTTGACAAAAAAATGTGTTTTTCTTTGTTAGACCGGGGACTTATCAGCCAACCTGTTAGATTCGTTGTTTTCCTCATGTAGAGGAAGTCTAAGGCCAGATAAAGAAGAGTTTGGAAAGAAAACTGAGCACAAGTGTTGGGCAAACGCTAATGCTTTCTCTTCATCACTTCTTGCCCATGTTCCTCTTAAATCTCTTAAGGGAGATTCGTGGTCTGTGGGGGGGGTTTTCACTTTTAAGGCTCTCCACAGTGACCCTTTCCATGAACTATTTGGCAAAAGGTTAGAAATGAAGTTAAAATTTCTCTTATCTCGATCGTTTAAAAGTGCGATTTGGAGTTGCTTTGTAGCTCTATTGAGTCTGACTTTATTTTCAGGGGACCTATATTGTTTCCATTCTCGCCTCAATCTACGCTTTTCTTGTAGAAGCTTTTCGATTACACTGTTAGTATGATGGCAATTTCTATGGACAGTGGTAAAGCTCGTTGGGGTTGAATGCTCCGCCGCTGAAATCAGTATTGAATTTAAGGTTACAACCCCTTCATCGATTTGACATTCATTATTTATGGAATATTCAGAGTGTATGTGCCCTGAAGGAAATTGAACTAGTGCAGAAGTACTCTCTGACTACTCCCCAAATCAACAGTACTACTCGCTCTTAATTTCCCCGCCAATGCATTGAACTGTAAACTTTTACTCTGAGTCACCATTCGAAAATCGACACTCGCGTTTGAACTAGTGCAGAAGTAGAGTGTTAGGGGTTAATTGCTCTTTTTGGATATAGTCAGTTACTAGTGAATCAGCAGTCACTTGAACGTCATATGTCGACCTTTTGGGAAATATTGGGACCGATTTTAGATTGATTAAAACACAGATTTTATAAGAAAATTAAATGTTTGTATATTCAAATAAAAAATAAAAATGTTTTCTCAAATAACAAAAAAGCTTTTAACATGAGATCAAGATGAGAACCACTTTTTCGAGGCTGGCTAGACCTTAATGCATTGAAAGTCGCAGCTTAAATTTAAAGTCTAGGTACATTGGCTTAACTTAAATTATACGTTTTTAAAATGGAACAAAATGCACATTTCTCCTAGGCTGGCAAAACCCAATAACAATGTTTGTAAGTTGTTAAAAACAAAATCAAAATGAATTAAATTCTTAAATTATGTGAAAAAATTTTTTGTTTTAAATATCAAACAGCAGTGCCCTCATTTTCGCAGTTTTCATTTTCCGAGTTCATGGATGTTGAGCGCTGTGCAGATTTTTTCGCACTCGCCTGCTTAAAATAGCGCTTTTTTTCCTTTTGAAGGGCTGTGCGAAAAAGCTCTTCAGGAGCATCGCCGGAAATGCATTCTGTAAATAGAAAAGTTTATGGAGCTTATAACTATTTTAAGGTTAAAATTTAACAGACTCACCAATAAGAGCACTGTAAACATTTTTGAAATCCTTCAGCCTTTTCTTTCCATGGGTACCGTCGCTGTTGAAGCCCATAACTATTTCACGCCCAAGAATCCCGTTTAGGTTCTTATTAATGTTGAATTTGATTAGGGATTTCATCAAACGAATCTATAAAATCAGTTTTTATTGTTAATAGTTACCAATTGTTAAAGAACCATTCAAAATTTTAATACTTACATACAAATCTTTTTGCGATTCAAGCAAGTTTTCTAATTCCTGCATTTTATTTATGGATTCAATTGGGAATATGTTAGCAACGCTATTTAAAACGTTATTATGCGCGACTATTTGGTCCAGTAATACCCTATGCTCGGACAATATATGGCATATTTGGAGATTTCGTTGCTGTCCCTCTTCCTCCTGTTTTTGCAACAAAGCTGCAAAAAGTTTATGTTTTTAGTATGCGTTGCACAATGACCTTTAATTTTATTTTTAAAAAAATCTTACCATTCAATTTATCTATTTTTTGTGACATAATTGTGCAGCTTGAGCATTTTGGGGCATCTGAAAAAGGGAACATAAAAATTAATTTTATAAATTTTGAATATTTCCTTAGTAACAGCTTACCTTTGTTTAAAAAATGTTTTATTTTTGAAGTGTTCTCCATTGTAGAATTATAAGCAGCTATGTAAAATTGGGAGAAGAAGGAACTCAGTGTTATGAGGAAAATGCAAATATTTATATTGTATTGAATTTAAAGGAAATAATTCTTTTTCTGCAACAGTTAGATTCGAAATAAATATGCCTAGATCTGATGAATCAAGGGGTTCAGTAAAAAAACTTCGAAGATTAGAAACTCGCCGTCCTTCAACAAAATTATTTTTTCCTTCCACGAAACCTTCAATTTTTATAATTGTACCTGGCTCGACTGAGCAAAAATTGTTAGGAACTTTTTTGGAGAAAAAACATTCATTTAAAAATACACCTTCGATGCCGGATGCAGAGTGTTTGAAGCAATTTCTTTTAAGCTCTATCAAATTCTCATTCATTTCTTGATTCAATATTTGTTGAATTATCTTAGATGGCTTCCTTACATGTTTTTTCAGTTTTTGCAACTTATTTTCAAATTCATATGCTGAAAAGTTGGAAAGAATACCATACTTTGCAACACTCGGAACTAAATGCAGTAAATTGTGTACATTGAATGATACACTATTTTCGCCAAAAATTACTGGGAAATTTTGAACAAAAAGTTCCAGCATAGCTTGTGCTTCTGTAATGTTTGCATTTACTTGACGGGGAAAATTTAGGATTCTGTACGCACAATGCAACAGCAAAAATTCATAATAAAAATCATAGTCTACGTTGTCGAGCAAAACAG
Organism: Chlorops oryzae; assembly: GCA_020466095.1. Lineage (NCBI taxonomy): Eukaryota > Metazoa > Arthropoda > Insecta > Diptera > Chloropidae > Chlorops > Chlorops oryzae. The sequence continues at coordinate 88,432,264 of CM035806.1, forward strand.
ATGGTCCAGTATAAGCCAACATTAATCGAAACTCCGTCGCTTTCCAATTGCAAAGTTCATCTAGTCCCCGCGGTTTTCTCGGAAACTCATTAGGAATAAAATTTCTTACTTTTAAAAGTTGATCGGAAATTTTTAATAAATTTTCTTTCGGGATTTTAGTTTCAGTTTTTCGATTAACCAACCGCAGAAGCATTTTTCTCATCACTCCAAGGTCTATTAAATGCATAGAATCTAGGGGGATCTGAGAAATCATTTTAAATCCAATAGCTTCTAAAGGGGTCCTTTTACTCATAAACTTAGGCAAGTGGTGTTGTGGATATTTTCTCGAATAAAAGTCATCATCTGTTATGAGATTTCCGGCATTTGTGCTGTACGTTAAAACGTTGTTGATTCTTTTGCTGCTTTGCGTGCATTTTGTGCATCCATGCGAAGAAGTGTGCCCTGGAACTCCCATTACGAAGGCTTTTGCTGGTGTGTCGCAAACCAAGCATCTAAAAGAAAGCCTGATCAACTTTCCATTTATTTGCACATGAAAATTTAAATTGTTAATTTCCTCGACAATGTCTTTGAAGAAATCTTCAACGCTGTTCGGCTTGCTTTTTCCCACAAAAATACCCACTGGAAATGGATAGACTTTTTCTTTAAAATTGACAATTTTAAAAAGAATTGGCCAGAGCTGAATACGAGAGCTCTTAAAAAGCGGAATACCGTCAACATTAACGTCCATTACAATTTCATCATAGGCTCCCAATATATCTTCCACTCTTCTTAATTGGTTTTCTATTCCTAAATGGCAATAAAAACCAGGGGGAACTCTTTTTATTACAGCCCGATCTTTTTTTCCCAGAAGCGTTTTTAAAGACAGCGGGACTTTAAGGCCTTCTTCGTTTAAAATTTTGAGAAGCTTCTCTACGCTTGATCTCGTTGGCTTGGTTTGAATATACCACAATTTCAACTTTTCACTTAAACTTAAAATTTCGCCGCTGCTTTCAACTGCAATATTTTCGGCATCGAAATTCTCCGTTTCTAAAGTTGTTGTTTCTTCAAACTTTTCCAGATGTTCTCCAGCACTGGACTCTTTTCTATTATTAAAAACCGCGTCTTGATATCGCTTATATTGCCTATTAACTTTATGTTTAAATGTTCTTTTATGCATTTTCAAATTTTTTTTTAGACACCGCTTTCTTACCACCACTTGTGACTTTCAATAAATGAACGGCTGCTTTCATAGACTTGCATAAAATATCGATATCTCTCAATCGATACTGTGGTTTTTCTATCGACCTCAGAACTAGAAATGTAATGGTGGATTTTACACTAGTCAAACTCTAATCGCTCACAGTTGATTTATTGTACCCATTTGCACTAGAGACTTTTGCTCTAGTGGAGCTCTACTCACTGGGCGACAATTGTCGACATACTTCCTGCAGGGTGTGTTGCAACGTACTTTTTGTATTTTACCCAATTTGTTTTAGAGGTGGTCAGTCTAGGAGGGGGGCACGTTGTTCTTGTGTTTCCCGAAATTTTGTAAATTAGAGGACAATGATCTGAAGACATTTCATAACTTATCGACGTTAAAATACGAGAGTTATCGATACCTCGTATGATGGCAAAGTCTATAAGGTCTGGTATTTTGTTTTGATCTGTTGGCCAATACGTTGGATGTCCAGGTGAAAGGAAGCCTAGATTACTGGATGAATTCATCAGGGTGCTGTAAAGCTGTCTACCCCTTGGAGAAATTAGGCGCGAACCCCAGTGGGTATGCTTTGCATTATAATCGCCTGCTGCTATGAATCTATTACCAAGGGTTTCAAAAAATTCTTTAAATTGGCTTTCACTTACTAAAAATCGAGGAGGACAGTAGATTGCAGACAAAACTAAATTTGCGCCAAGGCTTTCAATCGAGACTGAAGTCGCTTGGAGGTAATTTTTTGAGAATGGCTCTATAGAAAAATGCCTAATTCTATTACGAATCAATATACCATGTGCTTTCCCATCAGGGTGGTTCGTTTTGTAGAATTTATAGCCTGGTTCCGAAAATTTATTTTTATCTGTAAGATGTGTCTCTGAAATAAGCATCACATCAATAGAATTGTTTGAAAGGAAGTGTGATAATTCTAGCTTACGCTGATTTATCCCATTTGCATTCCATGAGCATATAATTAGTAAGCTCATGTTTGTGCAGTAGAAGCTTGTTGAGGCTGCTGTTGCGATCTCATTATCATCTCAAACATATTTTCAACTTTTAACATGAATTGATTAAGAGTCTGAGTCAGAGTGGCTATCATGGCCTCCAAGAAACCATTTGACTGCTGGGGGGTAGAGTTTGAATTATAGCCGCCTTTAGCAACATTTGCATAGGACATGGTGTTATTCACTGGAATATTGACATTATTTTGTTGTGGGACAACAGGAACAATGGCATTATTTTGTTGTGGGACAACAGGATTATTTAATATGATATTATTCGGCTTAGAACGACCAGCTTTCCTTTTTTCTAACATACTATTTTTTAATTCCTTGTATATTGGGCATCCCCTATAATTTGCGGTGTGATTTCCACCACAATTGTTGCATTTTTTCATAGCGGGTTGGTTTTTATTTTTATCGCAATTTTTAGAGCTATGGAATTCTCCACAAACAACGCAGACAGTGCGTAGGGTGCAGTATGATTTGGTATGCCCGTATTCTTGGCAATTAGCGCATTGGACAGGGCCAGTACGCTTATGAGGTTCTTCTATTACAACTCTACGATGAAGAAGATATTGAATTCCGTAGATTGGATGAGTCTCATTTTTTTTAAGTTTTGAATTATCAGGACAGAGTTCTACTTTAAACATTGGTTGTGGAGTTTTGGTCCTATTGAAGATGTTCATAACATTTCTTATTTTAAAACCTTTTTCCTCTAAGGCATGCTTAATTTCAAGGGGATCTACATCTGATTCAATGCCTTTAATTGTCACATTAAGGCCCTTGGTACTTTTAAGCTGGTACGTGTAGTAGTTTTTCTTATTGTCATCAAAATATTTTGTGACAATTCTAAAACTGCTTTACGCGTAGACCTGGATTTTGGTCTCGTAGAGATTACCTCTAGTAAGATGCACTATATGGAACGATTCCTTCCCAATGATCTGAGTCAAGCTCATGACTAGATTGTTTGAGCTACGCTCGCGGAAGTAGATTGGTGGCGGCTTCGGAGACTTATTTCCAGAAGCGCTTGGAGAAACAGGAGCTTGAGCATCCTCAGTACTTAGTGCTGCGAATCTATTACCAGTTAGCACGTTCGATGGATTAGCATTTGGGTTTGTCTTATTTACTTTAGGCTTGCCCACATTTGATTTCTGCGGGCTAAGCTTCCTTTTAATTTTAATGTAGCGGTCCATGCCTGTCTGCACTGCTGGGTCGCTTATTTCATTAGCAGGAGCTTTTGTTCCGATGCAATCACGAAGTGCCACATCTGTTGCTGAGCTCTCAATGCTGCTGGTTCTTGTTTTATCTATTTCAGTTAGAACGGGGGAATTGGTTTGCGACCGCTGTAGCTCAGACGCTTTCACTATTAAGTACGCATTTCTGGCGTTAGAGCCACTAAAAGAGTGCCTTCTTTCAGGCTGAAGTTTAAGGGTATCACGTTGCATACGTTGTGCCCTAGCGGAAATGCTTGATAAATCCCTAAGCCTAGCTCTAAGTCTTGCCTAGGATAAGGCAGAGCTTAAAGCTTTGGTGTGGGTTTTTGTACAAGTTAACAGTTTATTCTAGACAACTTTGGCGAAAGAACAAAGATGCAATGAGAAAGAAGATAAATGATAAGAGAAAAGAGAGTGGAGAAAGTCGAAGTTTGGAATATTGCAACTTTCGACGTGAAATGATAACGTCTCACCCGATGTAGCTTGAAATCCTCAGTTCCTCAGGACGATGAAGATGAGTAGAATCCTTAGACCATATAGTACATGGACTGCTACTAGACAAGCATTTGCGTGTCATGATGACGTCACATTACGACATTCTGGCTCGCTCGCTCGCACTCGCGCTGCTACTGCGCTGCTATACTTTTCTCTGTCACTATTTCGCGATGTGTTCGCAATGTGACGTATCATGTTGACACGCTTGCTTTTGCTGAGAAGCATACGAGTATTAGCAGTCCATGTACTATATGGTCTAAGGTAGAATCGCACGAGTCGGAGAAACAATTATAAGTTGCTTTATACAATTTAAAAATTTGGATTTATAAAAATTTCGATTTGACGAGCGCGTAAACTCAGCTGTTACCGAGCAGGGTTGCCAGCTGACTCTTAATAAAACTTAGGTTAGGTAAGCAATTCAGAACCCACTTCGTGTAAGAACTAAAATTTAAATTAAAATTCTTTGATTAGCCGGCGCTCTATATTGAACCAAACCAATTGCGCTGAGGAAAACATATTGATTCTTCCTGAAGAATGCTCTGACCGGACCACTCCTTTGCGGACCATGTACTCTAATAACATAACCGCATTTTTGTCGTCATCGCGTACGGTTAAGCTGCATTAGGTTTAATCAATTTCGGGACGGAAGGGATTGTATTGTACGTCCCATATTCGTTTCCCTTTAACATTGAAAGGATCTGCGTGTCCACCATTCTATCGGGATATTTTATTTTATACAGGTATCCCTCGTACAACGCGGAAGATACGTTCCTTGAAAACGTCGTGTTGTGTGAAACCGCGTTGTATGATATTTACAGCCAATACGAAATAGGGGGTTGCGTTCCAAAACTATTTGAAAATACAACTTTTCTTACCAGTTTCCTTATTTTTTTTATTAAATAAAACCGAAACTTTATGTACAAAACATAAAAACCGAAATTCATATACACTTGATCCTCTTTTTACGCGGATTATTTGTACGCGGTTTTTTTTACGCGGTTTTTAAAAACATCTCCCAATTACTTTTTTTACGCGGTTTTATTATTTTTACGCGGTTTTTCGTATGTATTCAATTTTTTCTTTTGCGTAATTTATGTGCATTTCGTAAACATAATTGCGAAAATAGTCGTCTACTCTTATTCAATAAAATGCAACTCTGTTGCTGTTGAAAGAGAAACAAGTGAAATGTCAAAAACATATGTTTTCGGTTTGAAAGGAACAGAAAATTACAAACATATGTGACCAAATGGCGAAAATACGTAAAAAATTGAAAATGAGTTGTTACTTTACTGAATAGCATGTAGGTATATGATACTTATTAATTTTTGCTTTCATGTTTTAATAAATGTCTTAAATTTCATACAATGTAAGTTACTTAAAAAGGAACATGTATTTTTTTTTGTGCTGAGTTGGAACGAGTTAGATATTTTGTATGGGAATATAGTTTTTTTTACGCGGATTTTATTTTTACGCGGTAATTTTCAAAATATGGAACGAATAAGAAGTTTTGCATGGAAAAAGGGTTTTTTTACGCGGTTTTTTTACGCGGTAATTTTTTGGTCCCAGTATACCGCGTAAAAAGAGGATCAAGTGTACAAAAAAAAAAACATATTTTTTAAAAGACATCTTAAAAATTAAAATAAATCGTTTTCAAAGTTCTGAAAATACGCGTGTTCGATGTACGTGTGTTTAGCTCATAACACAATTTGGCAGAGAAACTTAATTCTTCGTGAGTATAATTATCGTGTTATACGAGTTTTTCCGCATTTCTGTCAACGTGTTAGAATGAAACCGTGTTGTAAGGAACCGTTTTGGACGAGGGTTTCCGCATTTTTATACCCAGCGTAAGCGGGGTATATTAGTTTTGTGCGAATCTTGTAACAGGGAGAACTAAGCTCCGAAGATATAGACATATATATATAGAAATGATCAGGATCAAAAACTGAATCGATTAAGACATGTCCGTCTGTCCGTCCGTCCCTCTGTCCGTCCGTCCGTCCATCCGTCTGTCCGTCCGTCCGTGGTCGGATCTGCTCCGAAACGGCTGGATCAATCAAGTCGAAATTTGGCACACAGGTATATCGGGATCCGAGTATGATCCTAAGTAAAAATGGGAGACATCTGCCCACTGCCACGCCCACAAATGAATTTGTTGTGTTTTCAGTAAAATGCTTGTAACTTGCCAACCACTCAACACATTCCATTGACATTTGGTGTACTGGTAAACTACAAAAAGGGACGTATCCTGAAAAATAATTGACGCCGCCCTCCGTGAGCCACGCCCAAAAAGAAGCCCACAAATAAGGGATTATCGTAACTTGTGAAGTAAAAGGCGTAGAAGCTTCAAATTTGCAACATAGGTTAACCAAGGCGAATGAAAGGTGTAGGAAAAAAATTTTTATGGCCCGCCCACTGCCACGCCCACAAATGGAGATTTTTCGTAACTTCCGAATTAGTATGCGTAGACGCTTCAAATTCGCAACATAGGTTGACCAAGGCAAATGAAAGGTGTAGGGAAAAAATTTAACTGGCCCGCCCCCTGCCATGCCCACAAATGAAGATTTTTCGTAACTTCCGAAGTAAAAGGCGTAGAAGCTTCGAATTCGCAACATAGGTTCACCAAGGCGAATGAAAGGTGTAGGTAAAAATTTTATGCGGCCCGCCCACTGCCACGCCAACAAATGAAGATTTTTCGTAACTTCCGAAGTAAAAGGCGTAGAAGCTTCAAATTCGCAAAATAGGTTCACCAAGGCGAATGAAAGGTGTAGGAAAAAAATTAATATTGGCCCGCAAACTGCCACGCCCACAAATGAAGATTTTTCGTAACTTCCGAAGTAAAAGGCGTAGAAGCTTCAAATTCGCAACATAGGTTCACCAAGGCGAATGAAAGGTTTAGCGAAAAAATTTATTTTGCTCTCCCACTGCCACGCCCACAAATGGAGAAGCAAAACATAGTGCCCTCATAATGTCGGGACGATGGGTATTTCAAAGTCGGGCTTGACCGACTTTAGCTTTCTTACTTGTTGAAAACGTAATAGAGTGAAATCGCGTTGCATGAAACCGCGTTGTACGAGGGTTACCTGTATTGAAATAATTATTTCGTTCAAAAGATTTCCAGCGTGCATCCAGATACCATTGTGCGGACTCAGGCCTGCGTACGCTAGCAACGGATCTTCTTTAACCCTAAACAGCCCAGTATGTTTTCATAACATAACTGACCAGTTGTGTCCAGCAGACTCCTTATACAGATCTAGCACATATGAAAGAAAACAAAGTCAGCGAAGTGCAACAAACGTACAGTGAATTTAACCGTTTTAATTTTTAATACTTATTTATTTACAGATGTTACAAATAATTTTTTTTTCAGAGTGTTCAGAGCAGACATTGCGATTGCATTTGTCACAACACTGCTTAGAAGTCCTGGATATTTTCGAAGGACAAATATGACAGCGTTTTTTTCGCTTCGCAGCAGGTTCAGATGTTGTAGCAACTTCCTGATTTGAACCAACCACGTCTTGCATGGCTGTTAAGTGATAACTCGTTAAGCCTTTCTTATTTCGTCTCCGTATATGTGGTGTTACTAAATCAGTTGCGATTTCACGTAAAAAAAGCTTTCTTTGTGTATTCCTTTTTCTTTGGTTCCAAGCAGGATATAAATTTTTCCATATGATATAAGATGCAACGCCAACAACATCTATTATATTTTGAAAAAATGCAACAGGCCATCTATTTGTCTTACGTCGAACCGTGTACTCATGAACCATCTGATCAAGCGTATCAACACCTCCCTTGGTCGAGTTATAGTACAAGTTTATTTCAGATTTGTTTTTGTTGTTAACATCTATTTCTTTTGAATGATGCATCGTGGATAAAAGTATAACAGCGCGGTTCTTTTTTGGTACGTAAGAGACCATTGTCATATTTTTAGAAAAACCAAAGACGTTAGATTCAATATCACGTGTTTTGTTGGGCTGAAAATTTTGAGGTATGCAAGCCTTATTTTTTCTCATAGTTCCACACATCGTCAGACCATTCTTAGCCAAAGAGTTTGCCACATCCAGACTCGTGAAATAATTGTCAAAAGTAACATTTCTGTTACTTTGGAAGTATGGTTCACATAAGCGGTTGACTACATGGTACGCTAAATTTTCTGCCCTGTTTTGTCCTTCTTTTCCAAGATATGGTATGCCAAAGAGAGGGTAGCTAGTTTTGCTGTCACAGATCCACCACATTTTCATACCATACTTGTCAGGTTTGCTTGGTATATATTGTTTGAAGGAAACTCGTCCTCGAAATGGTATAAGCTGCTCATCAATAGTGAGATTTTCCCCAGGTCAATAAAACTTTTTTAGACTTTGATTAACGTACTCCCATAACTCTCTAATTGGTGCGAGCTTATCTCTCGACTTTCTGAGAGACCTGGTAGTTTTATCATCGAATCGCAAGAATCGCAGCAAAGAGGCAAATCTATTTCTTCCCATTGTTGCTCGAAATATAGGATTTCCAAAAATTGGGTTCCAGTGTTCTCTAAAGTCCAAACCTGCTTGTTTATTGACACCTGTTATCAATAAAAGACCTATAAATGCTTGCATTTCGATTTTGTCTGTTGGTTTCCATCGATTTTGCAAGACCCTTAACGCTTCAGAATTGGTATATTTCACAATAATTTGTAATAGGTGATCGTTAAAAAAGAGGTTGTAACTGTCAATTGGATCTATAACAACTTTCCCCGGTGGAAGAATAACTTTATGAATACCACCGTGAATTATGTTATGTCGAGGGGTTCGGCTTTGCTTATCAGGCTCTGATTTCCAAGTTGTTCCATCTCTGCCTTTATAAATGCCAACTGGAACATATTCTTGCAACGGTACTATATCACTATCACTCCATAGTTGTTCATCATCGCTTTCAGATGCTGGTTCCGTCATATTACTTTCACTCTCAGAACAGCTGTCAACAGTGAAATTCTCATCATCGCTATCGGTTTCGTGCACAAAAACGTTTTCGTCGTCACTTCCGTCAAGAGCTCGTTGAATATCGTCCGGTGTAAGGCGACTTTTAGCCATTTCCTAAATCAAAGAGTAATGCAACCGAGACGGTTTAATGACAAAAGATTATAAGCACTGACACAAAATACGAGCATAAAAGACACGATTGTAATGAAATAAAAGTGTGGAAGCTGCTCTTACCTAACCAATACGATCTGATTATTAGTGCAAGTAATAGCCAATCCTTTATCAATCCCGAATCAGCCAATATGCTGTTATAAGTCTGTTCGCAATATTCTCAAAAGTGCCAGTTACTAAAATAAAATTGAAAGTCTCTTGAAGCTTTCAGTATATGGCGCCAGCTGTTTTGTAAACAGTTGTTTCCATTTGCGTCAGGGTTACCGATTTTTTTTTTATGAAAAGGTACGAAAAATACTTAAATTGACTTTTGCAATCATACTGCAGAATTTCGTAGTTAAATGGTTGAAAATAGCAATTAAAGAATCCTTTATCCATGCAAATTGTTGTGAGAAGTGCAAAATTTTTTCCTTGTGTCTAATAGACACTTGTGGGCTTGTGAGCTACTATTTCCATTTATCTAAAAAAAAAAATAAACTATTCTTTTTACAAACAGTTTTATTGCACGTTTAGATTCGTAAAACATTGGAGATAGAATAGATATAACCATGATTCATAGAATTAAATTCTGCACGTTTGCCAAACATTTAAACTCAAAAAAGTGTCCGAAAGACACTTGTGGGCTGTTAAGGGTTAAGTAAGAACATATATTCAAATACGTATATTAGAGAGAAAAAAAAGAGAGAAAGAAAACCGAATGAGCATTTATTAACTCATTTCGAAAAGGTCACGCATTCCCTTAATTTGTAATAACGGTAGAGATGGACAGATATGGCCTCGTCCACCATTGAATTCGAATTTATTTAAAAAAAAAAATACAAAAAAAAAGTAATATTATTATTTATTTCCATAAAAATCCTATTTTTTAACAAGTTCTCATGAGAAAACCAATTGTTTTGTTAAAAATCATATGTAAACGTCACCGTGCTATCATCGAACTTAACTGTATAGATGTAGCTATTATCTGCTTAGTTGCTGACAGAAAGCAACTATTGTATGAATAAATTTAGCATCCTAAGTCTTGCTAAGTGAAAACAATATGTGTCTTTAATTACAACCACAGTTGAAAGTTGAGACTAGGGTTCTTCATAAATATTGCAAGGGTACTCGAAGGACATTGGTAGGGTGGGCAAGGCAAAACGTCAGCTTTATTTTTGCCTAGTCTCAAACGAAGAAAGGTTTAAGGAGTCCGTCCATCATAGGTAGCACGTACCATGTATATGAAGCTAATCCGAATTGAGTCGAAAGAACACCTCCCTTATCCGACGAGCCAAACCCCAAGTAAACCAATCGTGCTACCTTCGACTCAATGGGATATGTTCGGGGAAGCCAGCGAGACAAATAATCGGTTCACTAAGTCTTCATTACATAGTCACTATCATCCTTTCCAAAAATGTTCTTGATCGGTCCATAATTGAAGGTACCTCCAGTACTAGAGTCTGTCACAAAAATCCCAAAACTGCCTCAAAAGCTGATTTTTTCGAAATATTTCAATGAAACTTAGAATTTGAGCGAATATTTAAGGCTTTGATTACAATTTTAACAAAATTGGAAATTGGGCGTGGCAAAGGGGCAGGTTTCATTAAAAAGTTTATCGATATCTTTCACGTTAGCGAATATTGAAAATTAAATGAACATTTCTACAGTGCAGTCACTGAAACGATTTTCAAATCAAAGATTTATTAATCGCTTAATTTTTAACAAAACCTTAAGGGGGTGGTATAGTTTTAAAAAAATTTTGGGTCGATTTTTTGTATTGTTTTTTTACTGAATGTACAACATTTTAAGAGTATTGTGTAAAAATTTCGTGCTAGCGGATACGAAGATACAGCGTTTCAAAGCGATTGGCCAACCTGCATTTGTTCGGTGAAAAAAACTTTAAATCGGTTTTGTTGAAAACGACTTTTTTGAAGTCGATGCACACGATGCTGCAAAATCCACTTGACCGATCAATTTAAAGTTTTTTTTTTCTAATAAATACGCAGGTAACATCGTGGCCCTTTTTTAATGTTTTATTTTTTCCCTATTCTGAAAAAATAAACTAATCTCAATTTTTAAATGAGTATCGCTTTTTTCATACTTCAAAACAGTACCAAAAAAAAATTTAAAAAAGGGCCACGATGCTACCTGGAGACATTAATTTCATTTCCAAAACATTTTTTTTTTTTTTTTTTGCTCAGATGATGCATTAAGCCTGTATCGTGTTCACTGCAACCCAACTTTTTTTCGAGGCGCCTCCGGAGAATCGCTGCCACCGATATACCTTTCAAAAATTTCGATTTTTTTTTTTCAAAGATTCTTTAGATGTTAAGCTATAAGATGTATATGAAATAAATACACAAACATTATTCATGCCTCCACAAACAATCATGAAAACATGCCCTTTTTTCGGCTTTAAAACTATACCATCCCCTTAACAAAAACTTAAAAACAAAAACTTCCTCCGTAAACTATTTTTTTTAAACGTAAACTTAAAAAATGCTTGAACAGACTTTGCGTATTACAATTCTCAGTCTTGCTTTCTTTTTATACCTTTTCCGAAGGAAAGGGTATATTAAGTTTGGCACGGAGTATACGATCTAGCCACGTCTGTCTGTCTGTCGGTCACAAATTAGTTTTTCGTAATTTACTCCTAAGCCATGCAAGATATCATATTGAAAATTGGCATGGACTTTAACCAGGTAAATGTCCGAAAACTGCATACAAATTTTTTTCGTAGTCCCTTCTTCGCGATTTTTAACGTTTTTCGTGGATGACTTTTTCACTATAGATCCCAGCCTATTGAAATTTGGTGAGGGTATAGCTACTATGTAGACTTAGCTTTGGCTGAAAAAGATTGAGAAATCGTTTTAACCATATATGTCCTTCATTATGACCAATTAGATGCAGCAAATTACTCCAAGCACGATCTCATATATCTGACCTATAATTTTAAAATATCCACTCAATCCATTCAAGAAAAAATCGTTTACCGCGACTTCAAAAATATAAATTACTCATATCTTAACAGAGCGATTAATGAGATAGAATGGAGTCTTATTTACTATATCAATTCAATTGATGAACAAGCTAAATTTTTGGAAAATTCCATTAATGAACTTTATGCTTAGGTACTCTGTCCCCCTTAAATCTTTTAAAACACAGCCCTCTACCCAAGCTTGGCTTAATAGTAAAATAAGTGACATCATTAAACAGCGTGATATAGCCTATAAACGCTGGAAGAGATATCGCACTAATGAACTTCTTTCGAACTTTAAAACTTTACGTCGCAAAGTCGTGGCTGAAGTCAAAAGGGCTAAATCTAATTTCTTTGAAGCGAAATTTACTTCTGCCACAAGTTCAAAACGCATTTGGACAGTCGTAAAAAAATTTGCAATTAACGGTTTTTCGAATAAAACTGTAGACACTCGTCTTCTAGACTTAAATAAAATAAAAGAAGAGTTTGTTAACTTGAATGCCCCTTCAACCTACCCTTACCCTCCAGCCTATGATGATTGTCCTGGAAGCCGTTCCTGCCGCAATTTTTCCTTCTCTTGTGTGGATCAATTAACTGTCCTCAATAGTCTACTCGCTGTAAAATCGAATGCTGTTGGCTTGGATAATGTGCATCCCAGATTCGTTAAAATAATATTGGCAAAAATACTTCCGTACGTTATGTTTTTATTTAATAACATTTTAACTAAATCTGAGTTTCCAATCACCTGGAAGCGTGCCAAGGTAATCCCCATTCCTAAGCCTAATGGTGAATTTCGCCCAATCTCAATATTATCATATAAGGTGTAGTAAAAAGAAATCCATTATTTTTCCAATAGATGGCGTTATTTATCTGCATCTCGCGTTTTATAAGTCCGATCGTGTTCCGCTAGGGGGCATTAGAAAGATGACAGTTCCTACTAAAAAAGCTTTTTTGACACTTTTTTGATTGATTGATTCAGTTTTGTTTGAGAGCTTGTCAAAGATGGACATCAGCAAAGAGAAAATTCGCTACATTTTACAGTTTTTCTTCGATAAGGGAGAAAACGCAAGCCAGGCGGCTGAAAATGTGAATAGCGTTTATGGACCTGATACTGTAACAGCCAATCATGCGCAATTTTGGTTTCGTCGATTCCATTCCGGTAACTTCGATGTCAAGGATGCACCACGCACTGGAAGGCCAATTGTCGAAAATGTCCATAAATTCATGGAAATTATCGAGTCCGACCGTCATGTTAGCACTGTTTCGATTGCAAAAGAGCTAAAGATTGCACAAAAAACCGTTTGGAACCATTTGAATAAGGCTGGATACACAAAGAAGCTCGATGTATGGGTGCCACACGAGTTAACGCAAAAAAACCTCATAGACCGAATTTCCATCTGCGAATCGCTGCTGAACCGCAACAAAATCGACCCATTTCTGAAGCGGTTGGTGACTGGTGATGAAAAGTGGGTCACTTACGACAACGTCAAGCGAAAACGGTCGTGTTCGAAACGCGGTGAACCGGCGGAAACGGTGGCCAAGCCAGGATTGACGGCCAGGAAGGTTTTGCTGTGTGTTTGGTGGGATTGGCAGGGAATTATCTACTATGAGCTGCTCCCATACGGCAAAACTCTTAACTCGGAACTCCACTGTCAACAATTGGACCGTCTGAAGGAAGCAATCGCCCATAAGCGGCCAGCTTTGGACAATAGGAGAGGAATTGTGTTCCATCAGGACAACGCCAGGCCACACACATCGATAGTGACTCGCCAGAAGCTCCGGGAGTTTGGTTGGGAGGTTCTTCTGCATCCACCTTATAGTCCGGACCTGGCACCAAGTGATTACCATCTGTTCCTGTCCATGGCGAACAATTTTGCTGGTGAAACATTCGCTTCAAGAGAGGCTTCTGAAATTCGACTGTCTCAATTTTTTGCTAATAGGAACGAGGGCTTCTATGAGAGAGGCATAATGAAATTACCTTTAAAATGGCAACAAGTTATCGAACAAAACGGCGCATATTTGACCTAAATCGGGTCATTCTAACTATCTTAAATAAAGCCCCCAATTTAATGCAAAAAAAATAATGGATTTCTTTTTACTACACCTAATATTTTGCAAAAGCGCTTGAAAAAATTATCTACTCACAGATAACAGACTATTTAACTGCGAATAACTTAATTCACAACTACCAGTCTGGCTTTCGAAGTGGCTATAGCTGCACAACTGCTCTAGTCAACGTTGTGGAAGATCTCCGAGAGTCTCTTGATTCAAAAAACTTAAGCCTTCTTACGCTGTTAGATCACAGCAAGGCTTTTGATGCTGTTAACCACGACAATCTGTGTAGTAAGCTTTCCAACATATATGGCTTTTCCACCTCCTCAACGAATCTTATTAGATCCTATTTGGTGTCACGAACTCAACAAGTATGTATGGGTGACTCCACCTCCACGCCTTTACCTGTTAAAAGAGGTGTACCTCAAGGGTCGATCTTGGGACCACTACTTTTTAACATTTACATCAACGATCTCCCACAACATCTTCATTTCTGCAAAATTCACATTTATGCTGACGATATACAGCTTTATAACAGGTTGGCTGATAAGTCCCCGGTCTAACAAAGAAAAACACATTTTTTTTGTCAAAATTCGTTTTTATTATTCAACATAGTTCCCTTCAAGAGCGATACAACGATTATAACGACCTTCCAATTTTTTGATACCATTTTGGTAGTACTCCTTCGGTTTTGCCTCAAAATAGGCCTCAGTTTCGGCGATCACCTCTTCATTGCAGCCAAATTTTTTCCCTGCGAGCATCCTTTTGAGGTCTGAGAACAAGAAAAAGTCGCTGGGGGCCAGATCTGGAGAATACGGTGGGTGGGGAAGCAATTCGGAGCCTAATTCATGAATTTTTGCCATCGTTCTCAATGACTTGTGGCACGGTGCGTTGTCTTGGTGGAACAACACTTTTTTCTTCTTCATATGGGACCGTTTTGCCGCGATTTCGACCTTCAAACGCTCCAATAACGACATATAATAGTCACTGTTGATGGTTTTTCCCTTCTTAAGATAATCGATAAAAATTATTCCATGCCCATCCCAAAAAACAGAGGCCATTACTTTGCCAGCGGACTTTTGAGTCTTTCCACGCTTCGGAGACGGTTCACCGATCGCTGTCCACTCAGCCGACTGTCGATTGGACTCA
Organism: Chlorops oryzae; assembly: GCA_020466095.1. Taxonomy (NCBI): domain Eukaryota; kingdom Metazoa; phylum Arthropoda; class Insecta; order Diptera; family Chloropidae; genus Chlorops; species Chlorops oryzae. Next base: position 88,447,446 of record CM035806.1, read on the forward strand.
GGAGTGTAGTGATAGAGCCATGTTTCATCCATTGTCACATATCGACGCAAAAACTCGGGTGTATTGCGAGTTAACAGCTGCAAACACCGCTCAGAATCATCAACACGTTGTTGTTTTTGGTCAAATGTGAGCTCGCGCGGCACCCATTTTGCACAGAGCTTTTTCATATCCAAATATTGATGAATGATATGACCAACACGTTCCTTTGATATCTTTAAGGCCTCTGCTATCTCGATCAACTTCATTTTACGGTCATTCAAAATCATTTTGTGAATTTTTTTGATGTTTTCGTCGGTAACCACCTCTTTCGGGCGTCCACTGCGTTCACCGTCCTCCGTGCTCATTTCACCACGCTTGAATTTTGCATACCAATCAATTATTGTTGATTTTCCTGGGGCAGAGTCCGGAAACTCATTATCAAGCCAAGTTTTTGCTTCCACTGTATTTTTTCCCTTCAGAAAACAGTATTTTATCAAAACACGAAATTCCTTTTTTTCCATTTTTTTCACAATAACAAAAGTTGCTTCACAAAAGACGCTCTATCTCACAAACTAATTGACTTACAGACGTCAAATTTTGACACGAATCATTTGAAGGTTGCCACTATATAAAAATAATATGCATTTAATACTAGCGACGCCATCTATGTGTCAGATCGGGGACTTATCAGCCAACCTGTTATAAGCAGCAATTAAAGCTCGCTTCCCCTCTGTGCGAATAAATTAAATTCCGACCTCAACAATATCCATTCATGGGCAACTCGTAACAGTTTAAGCATTAACCCTTCTAAATCTAAATGCTTGATTATTAGCAAGAAGCGCATTGACGTTAATCTACTGCCTCCAATTAAACTCAATGAGCATATGATTAACTTTGTCGAGACCGCTAAAAATCTCGGTTTGACTTTTAATCGCTCACTAACCTGGAATGACCATATAGCTAACGTCGTTGGAAAAGTTTATAGCATGCTTCGCTTGCTTTGGGTATCACAACAATATACGCCAATCAAAATAAGGTTCATACTAGCTAAAGCAATATTACTCCCAAGTCTTCTGTATGGCTGTGAAATTTTTGCTAATTGCGATCATGTCAGCAAAAGAAAACTCAACGTGCTATTTAATAACATTACGCGTTATATTTTCAAGCGTCGGCGTTTCGACCAAATATCGCATCTTAGCCACCGCATCTATGGTATGTCCTTTGAAAACCTCCTTAGACTACGCTCGTTAATACTCTTGAAAAAGATTATTAATGATAAAAATCCTGCATATTTGTACGCTAAGCTTAGATTCACTATGTCCAATAGGGATAACAAATTAGTACCTATTAGGCACTTCTCATTAACCTCTGATCGTCAATTCTTCATTTTTGCTATTCGCCTTTGGAACACTCTGCCCTCAAACCTCCAGCTTATAAGCAACGTCAATTTATTCAAAAAATATGTGACGATTTTTGTCAACAATCAATATGAATATTAAAACTCCATATAAATTTTATACCTCATGTTAATTTTAATCTTTTTATCCTTTATTTTGTTCATACTATATGACAATTCTTTTTTTTTCTTTTTTTTGCTCTAGCGTGTTTAGATTACAATAACTAGTTAAATAAGTTTCGAATAATTTATAATCAATCTTCTTACTAGCCCAATTTAAACTAAGACAATTTCTGTCTTTTGGGCTAGGATATCAACAAATAAATAAATAAATAAATAAATATATATACCTACTATAGATGGCACTTGGAAAAAAATCTGTGTGTTGAATTGAAGTAGGCCCCCTGTGCATGCATTCCTATGGAAAAATCAAAAACGTAGCACGCCCCCTGAAAAATCCGGTTCCGATCTAAAAATATATTTTATGCAATTCGACATCATAATAGGCCTATTATGATGTCGATTTTAAAATCATAATGAAGCATATTATGACACTTGTTTTGAGAAAGTATAAAAAATTGTTTATACAAACAAAAAGCATGGCATACTCCATGGTTTTTTAAGAATGAATTTCAAGGCGTGCAATAATAAATTTCAAAACGCACGCATTTCAAAAAATACAAGGCAAGGCGTGCAATAATAAATTTCAAAATGCACGCATTTCAAAAAATACAAGGCAAAAATAAGCAGAGCATACTACGAAGCTGTGTAATAAAGAATTTCAAATTATGAATCTGTCAAATCAAAATAAAAAATTTCTTCACAATAACAAACAAACAAAAAACACGCTTTCTTAAATTTAGGTTAAAATCCAATTTGAAATCTTATTGCATAAAATATTGTTCGGCACTCGTGTCGAAACTCAGCTTTTTTCGCACTCGTGGTATTGTAAAACTCGGCTGCGCCTCGTTTTACAACATTTACCACTCGTGCAAAAAAAAGCTTCATTTCGACACTTGTATCGAAAATATCTATTATAATCTTGTAATATGAACTAAAATTTTTGTTAAAAATCAGATATGTTTAAGTGTTAATCAATGGTTTTTCATAAGAACTCATTTTATTTTTCAGGAAAATATGTTAGTTTTATACAATTAAAAATAATTAGATAAAATTTTGCGCATATTATTGACGAACGCTAAAGCAGAGTACTCTTGCGTCGAATATGACCGATTCTTAAAAAGTTTGAATTCCACTACAGAACAGCTGATATGAAATATTGAGTGATATCATAAATAAAATTGCTCGATTCATAACTAGTGGCTCAAGTACTTATTACATATCATGATAAATAGAATGCATAAACTATATATTTTTGGATCTCTTCTGAATGAAAAGGGTACAGAATTGCATAAACTATTATAAAAAACTTAAAAAGTTTTACATTTAAAAGAAAACATTAAAAAATTTCAACGCAAGTATGTTTAGTTACAAAATTGAGTGAATACTCAAAAAATTTAAGCATCACTAGTTCACCACGGAATTCGGTTGTTGTTGTAATTGTCCCCTTTATTACTTATTCTCATATCTTATTCTCATATCTGTATATAAAACGGATTTTTTTTTTTTTTGCTTCTTCTGATTGTGTATTTAGCCGCCAAATAATGTTTATTTTCAATATTTTGAATTGTGTATTTCGCAGCTAGATATAATGTCCTCTAACTGTTAAAATTTGACCAAGTAAAAAATGTACTAAATCCGAAAAACCTGTACAAATGCACCAGAGGAAAAAAAGTACCAACTGTTTGACATTTGGTTCAAAAGGCCTAAAACTAAATAAAAAGAAAGAATTTGGGGTTGTTCACAGTACCGAGATTTCGACTTGTTCACGCTACAAGGTAGTCATTATAAAATATATAAAAAAAGTTGTGTTAGTTATGTTACTAATCTTATAACTTAAGAACGGCTGGACGGATTTCGATAATTCTTACCAATTCTGACTGCTCTTCGGCCAAACCAGAAAAATACCCAAAATCTAGAAAAATTCACAAAAAAAATGCATCTTCGGACTTAAAAAAAAAAACCATTTATAGTTTTTTTTTACAACTGAAAAATTTAAATGATATAAATACCTTTCCTTTGTTTTAATTTTGAGGAAAATAATATTTTTTTCAGTTTTATTGTGAAACTTCAAATACTCCATTTTCAAACATACAATGCCGCGAGCGAGAAGATCAAATCTTTCACATCGAACACGTAATGCAAATGGAGTTAGGAATATCGCCAATCAATTGAATATAGAAGAAACCTCATCTGACGAGAATTCCAAAGATCCCAACCGATATTCCATTCGAGTTTAAGCGAATACAATTTCCAATTCGACTAGCGTTCGCCATGACAATCAATAAATCACAAGGCCAAACGTTGAGTGTTTGTGGCCTGAATCTGGAAAATGAATGTTTTTCACACGGTCAACTGTATGTCGCATTTTCCCGTGCGGAAAACCATAAGCTTTGGTTATTTTCGCCCCTGATAACAAAACGAAAAATATCGTTTATCACAGAGTGCTTCAATGAGAGGAAATACAATTCAAATTTCTGTAATTTGGAATCACGCAAGGCAACGCTTGCGGGGTCACCTAGTTATAAAATATATTTAGTTCATACTACCGCGTTGTTCACGTTAGTGCGTGTTGACGTTATCGAGACTGCAGTGTATATTTAAACCTCCGTTTAGGGGAGATTAGGGGCGGTTTTCGTAAAGGAGTTTAACAAAAGTCGGCATATGGGGCCCCTTATAGCCTTAAACATCTCTTGATATAAAAATTAATTTGAACATGTGTGTCTGTGTCGGGTATTTTATTGTCAGGCTCGCCTGACTATAACACCCTTATATTAGACATTCCCAGCGGGATATGGTAGACATTGGTAAGCGAGCGAGGTAATCTATACAGCACATGTCTACCACTTACCAGGACCGCTGAAAATTAACATGGCGATGTCATTGAAAATTCGTTCGTTACCTCTTTCGCTTACCATTAAGTTGACGAATTCTAATACGACAGTGTAATCGAAGAATTCTTCAGCAAAAGCGGAATCGAAGTACACGTACGTACAAATAAGAAGGCTTTCCTTAGAAAAAATTAGAGATAGTTCCTAACACGCCGATGTCGGCGGGTTCAAATCCCGGTCGCACAATACACAATTTTTTTTTGTAAATAAGTAGATAATTCTGAAATAAAAAACTTATATTTAAATAAAAACTTAGAGGAATAAAAAGCTTTCAACCAAACTTTCGATGCAAAAAAAAAAAAATTTCTAAAGAGCTTGTGCATGACGCTTTTGAAGGCGCGATGGAGACTTTACTTTATGATTGGCATATGAGAACTTTTTCCTTAAATTGACTTGCCTCTTTCAAGTCCCCATTTTTCTACATTTTTTATACCCGACACTCTCTGTGTCGAGGGTATATTGCGTTTGTGTGGTTGTGTGTAACACCCAGAACCAGTCGAGATAATCCATACAAAATATATATAGAAATGATCAGCGTCACCAGGAGATTCGATTTAGCCATGTCCGTCTGTCTGTCCGTCTGTCTGTCCGTCTGTTTGTATACAGTTTTCTTATCGAAGGAGATATTATTTCCAAAAATTGTAAAAGTGGGCGTGGACGAAGGGCGGTTTTCGAAAATTGTCTCCTTCACCCTAAATTCAAATGGGACTTGAACGAAATTTGGCACTTGTGCTTCCTTTGAAGCCTTAAACATCCTTCCAAAAAATTTCTTTGATCGGTCCATTTTTAAGGGTACCTCCAGTACTAGGGTCTGTCACAAAATTCCCAAAACTGCCTTAAAATCGGACTTTTTCGAAATATTTTAATGAAACTTAAAATTTGAGCGTATATTTAAGCCTCCGATTATAGTTCAACAAAAATTGGAAAAGTGGGCGTGGCAAAGGGGCATTTTTCATAAAGAAATTTATCAAAAGTCGGAATATGGGGCCCCTTATGGTCTTAAACACCAGTGCCGTAGCAATTCTGTTTTGCGTGAGGGGAAAAATTATTTTTCCAATTTGCGTGGGGGGCCAAAATTTTTTTTTCTATTTTATTCATGGGCAAAAACAAAAATGCGTGGGGGGGCAAAGCCCCCTCTTGCCCCTATGGTTGCTACGGCACTGTTAAACACCTCTTGATATTAAAAATTATTTGTACATGTGTGTATGTGTCGGGTATTCTATTGTCAGGCTTGCCTGACTATAACACCCTTACTTGTTTTTTTTTAGCCTCCGACAGGAATCGATCCCCAGCCCTTTAGATTGCTAAGCAAATACGTTGACCACTACGCCACTCAGAGATTCAAATTCATCACACTTATTTAGACGTAAATCTCCTTTTTAAGGTGACATTTTTCGCTTTGTATGCACTACCTTTTTCGTCAAAGCTGCTTCGATGCTCATTTCTTCGATGAATTCTTTAAAGAATCAGGTAATGGAAGAACAAATATCCTATCTAAGCGTTTGCCTCTCACTAATAGTGCGCCATCATCAGCATAGGCTATGGCACAGTAGCGTAAATTAAAACTCAGATATCCTATTTAAACAGTTTTAATTGAAAAGCAAATTGTGTGGCAACTACATAATTTCAATTTCAATTTTTTTCAATATTTTGCTAAATAATGAACAATAAGACGCATGTCTTTTATACACCGAAAAAAAAATGTATACGAAATCGTCATAATATTGATATTTTTCACTTACAAATGTGAGCCGATACGCAATATTATTAAAATTATACTACCTGTCGTATCAATTCTATACTTTTTTATTTGTCAAGCTTGATACGAAAAAAAGTAAATTTGACATGAATGCATGACAATATTTGAAATGAAAAATTTCAAATTGATACTAAAATGGACAATTTGATAAGATTTATGAGATATTGATACGCAAAATATAGTTTTGATACTGATCTAATATGGAAAAGATATTAAAAATGTAATTTATCACCAGAATTGCACGGATATTGAAAATGTAAGATTAATACGAAAAATTGATACCCAAGTGTAAAACATTTCCGTATCAATTTGATGATTTTCGTATCAGAGGAATATTAAAAAATATTAACTTGATATTATAAATATCAGTCTGATATTTTTTAATGCAAAATTGATATTTTTCAATTTATACGAGGATTGATACGGGTTTATCAATCTTCGGATCAGGCGGATTTTTTTCGGTGTAGTAAAATTGAAATTAGGATAGATTCAAACTTAAACAATAATTTATTAATTAAAGAGATTATACACAAATTATTCAAAAACGAGAACTTAATGCTTTGAAGAAAGAAGAAATAAGAGTTGTCTGTTTTCACTGGAGCTGTAAAATATCGTTACTATTCGGTAAAAAGTAACGATAACTCTAGTCAGTAATCAATAACGTCTCGTTACTGATGGAAGTATCTCGTTTCTTTGCACACATGGCAGCTGATGGTTTCCAGAGAAATAAAGTACTAATGTAATGGGTGCATAAAACAGTATGGTAGTAGAGTGAGTTGAGTTGATATTTGGTTACTAAATACTGCGTGAAGATTCAAAGAGCATGAGAGATTTTTGAATACTTTATCTACATTGAGTTATTCATGCAACGTCATTCGTTCGTGAACGATATTTGAAAAAAATATAATGAGTACTTAGTAACGAGTACTAAGTAACGATTACTTGACGATAAACAACGAATACGCTCGAGTAGTGAAAATTTTAGAATTTTTACAGCTCTAGTTTTCACTAATTCAATTTACAATTTTGAAAAATATTCAAAGGTAGCGCGGTTAAAATTAATCACTCCCTCAACACTTGACAGTTCGTGGTAAGTAGTTCCACTGCCTAATAGTATTAACAAACAAGTAAGAAAGCTAAAGTCGGTCAAGCCCAACTCTGAAATACCAAGCGTCCCGACATTATTGGCGCACTATGTTTTGCCTCTCCATTTGTGGGCGTGGCAGTGGGTGGGCCACATAAATTTTTTCTTACACCTTTCATTCGCCTTGTTCAACCTATGTTGCGAATTTTAAGCTTCTACGCCTTTTACTTCGGAAGTAACGAAACATCTCCATTTGTGGGCGTGGCAGTGGGCGGGCCACATAAATTTTTTCCTACAGCTTTCATTCGCCTTGGTCAGCCTATGTTGCGAATTTGAAGCTTCTACGCCTTTTACATCGGAAGTAACGAAAAATATCCATTTGTGGGCGTGGCAGTGGGCGGGCAACATAATTTTTTTCCTACACATTTCATTTGCCTTGGTCAACCTATGTTGCGAGTTTGAAGCTTCGACGCCTTTAACTTCACAAGTTACGATAAAGCCCCATTTTGTGGGCTTATTTGTGGGCGTGGCTCGAGGATGGCGGCGTTTTTTTTTTTTGCAAGATATGTCCCTTTTCGTAGTTTACCAGTACACCAAATATCAATGAAATGTGTTGAGTGCTTCGCAAGTTATTGTGAGACTGTAATGCTGCGCTTGAATAATTTGGCGGAAAAATTTCTATGTTTTGAAGAAAAATCTTCACTTGTGGCTATAGTGCGGTGTTATTTTCATCCCGCAAATCCCGCGGATCCGGCGTAAATAATCCCGCATGAATTATATCGTAAAAATAGTGCGGGATCCGGGGAAGTAAGGGTATTATAGTCTGACGAGCCTGATAATAGAATACCCAACACAGACACACATGTTCAAATAATTTTTAATACCAGGAGGTGTTTAAGGCCATAAGGGGCCCCACATACGGACTTATGTTAAATTTCTTTCTGAAAACCGCTCCTTTGCCGCGCCCAATTTTCCAATTTTTTTGAATTATAATCGAAAGCTTAAACATACACTCAAATTCTAAGTTTCATTGAAGTATTTAAAACAATTCCGATTTTAGAGCAGGTTTTGTCATTTTCTTAACAGACCCTAGTACTGGAGGCACCTTTCATAATCCAATCACCAATCCAACTTTTTTTTTGGGAGAATGTTTATGGCTACAATGGAAGCATAAGTGCCAAACTTCGTTCAAGTCCCATTTGAATTTCGGGTGTATGAGGCAATTTTCAAAAAACACCCTTCGGCCTCGCCCACTTTTCCAGTTTTTGGAAATCATATTACTGGCCTTTAAATATGATCAAATATCAAATTTCATTAAGATATCTTGAAAAACTTCGATCTTAGAGCAGTTTTTGTGATTTTCGTAACAGACTTGTTCTTACACATGTCCCCGTAAGCACGCATACCAAATTTTGTCAAGATAGCTCAACTCCTTCCATAAGAAAACTGTATACAAACAGACAGACGGACGGACATGTCTAAATCGAATACATTTTGTATGGGTCATCTCGATTGGTGCTGGGTGTTACACACAAACGCAATATACCCTCGACACATAGTGTGTCGGGTATAAAAAACTTACAACATTAAAAAAAACCCAAACAAAAAATTGCACATTCAGCGTATAAAATAAATAATAAACAGCCATATTTTTATTTGATATACTATAACTTATATATGAACAAATATATAATAATAATAATAATGATTTTACTATATACTTTAAAGCTTCTCGAAATTCTTTGTTTAGACACTCCTGCATATATACATACAATACTACAAGCGACACTTCCCAAAATCACTAAGACGGGTGAGGGGAGCTTGTATAAACCGACTTTGCCCATTCACAATCTGACTTTGCCCACAGTTAACACATTCACATAAAATAAACTGACTTTCACCACGATTTGTGTACATATGAACTCACACATCGACATTACAATCTGACTTTCAACACAGCAGAGCTCAATGCTTATTACCCACTAGGAAGCGTGAGGTATATTGCCCGGATGCAACTAGTACTTACACCAAAACTAAAGAACTAGTGCAAAGGCGAGTAGAGCTTCGTATAAAGCTCCGACTAGTATTGCATGGAAAAATGGTTTTTCGTGTCAGTAATAAGAGTTGCCATTATATAGTTGTTGCAAAGAGCGTTGGTGCTCCGAAATCTTAAATAAAATCTATCTTTATATATTACAAATATTTTTGTAAATAAAACAAACACGAAAAATAATTCGGTGTCTTTTAAATATTTTGTATTGAAGGCTCAAAAAATTTTAGAACAAAAATAACCAAAAAACCACAAATTATGGTCAATAATCTTTCAAAGGAACTAGTGTTTTACTATACCCAATTTACCCAATTGGTTCCCAAATCACTAAAAAATCGTTAATTCAAGTGTACAATTAGTGATATTTAGCCCACACGCAATGTTAATTTTCTACAGAGTAATACATAACCAGGGGTATAAAGAAGAACCAGTGCTGGTGGAATTAGAACTAGTAAGACGCTAGAGCTTAACTACTCATACTTCCTGCAGGGTTGTTGAACTGTTCACCACAGCAGTCGTTGACAAAACTCTATCTTTTTCAGTCGCACTCATGTAAACTGTTCTCTGTCTCTATCGCACCCGCATATTCTTATCATACCTACAAGCAAATTCAAAAAATTTAGAGAGTGTCGCTTGTAGTATTGTATGATATATATTTATTTTTTTATTTTTATTTTTTATTTTTTTATATATTAGGGGACAATTTTTACATTTGTCAAATCTATTTCAAAACAATCGTTAGAATTTTTACGTCAAAATCGTTTTTTGAATCGAGATAATATTTTAAAATTTTCAGTCAATTTGATGTCAAGCGTCAAAAGTGTAAATGAGCCCTTAGTTTTCATATTTGTGAGCCATGTGTGATTTTATGTTCTGAGTTTGATTGAGTTTGGATGAAGCTTGCTATATGTATTTATGCATGATTGTATGGTTTTGAATGCGAATGAAGCTTGCTATATGCGCTTGCTTATTAACTTAACTTGATCATTCGACTTTGATCGTGCGACATAAGCTCTTAACATTTGACATACTTATGTCTTAAATTGTAAGCATGTGCATTAGGCTGTCCCGAAAAATATTTTTTTTGAGCTACAGATTCGCCTCCGGTGTCAAAACCTTCGTAATTTTTCACAGATAAAGAAACAGGTACAAAAAGTTCATTTAAATGTCATCTTGAGGGCTCTACCTCTCTTTGAAGTTTTCAATTTTTTCGTTTTTTTCCGTCTTTTTATGATAACTCCCCAGAAGTCACCCCTACAGACATATAATGTATGACCAACTTCCATTATTTTTTTAACCCAAACATTTTTTTGAACAAACTTTCGCCATATCCCCGCTCCTTGAGGGGGTTCCCATACAAAAATATTTTTTTTATGAATTTTCCCCCCACCGTCCTAACTATCCCCAGGGTCCCCCTAGAGGGGTAAAATATATGACCGACCCCCATTAACTTTGTCCCCCTAACATTTTGTCCGACCATACTGACCCTCTATCTCCCCTCCTTAGGGGGGCACCCATACAAAACTACACTAATTTTATCACAATTTCATACAAAATGGCTGTCACTACAGTCAAACCCCTCCTAGGGGGATGATATATATCACCGACCCCCATTATTTTTTTACCCCAAACATTTTCTTCAAACATACCTACCCTCTATCTCCCCTCCTTAGGGGGGTCCCCATACAAAAATAGGCTTAAATTAAAGAAAAATGCCTCACGAACTTCAACCTATAATATAGATGGCGTAGGAACAAGAACGAGCATGTTCAGTATGCATATTCGAAAAATTTACAAAATTACCTTTTAAACGAGCCGAATATGAAGAATATTGGATTAGTTTTTGGTATGTTTTAATAATATGTTATAATTATTACCTTTTTTTAAAACTGAATTTTGGGTTCCATCCCCTAACTGGCCAAATAATGACCCTAGTAAAAAAAAAATAAATTTTCTAGTCAAATGCCGCAAACCTCAATCTATGACGAGTTTTTTGAGGCTATAACCATTAATATCGGTTAGTGGTTTCTATTCATAAAATTAATTCAAAACAAATATTTTTGAAACGCATTATTCACTGTTTTCACGTTCGTCTGTTAAGTCTTTGCATGTCTCTCTCGGTCTGTATGCATGGAAAGACTCAAGAAAGGGCGTGGCAAAGGGGCAGTTTTCATAAAGAAATATAACAAAAGTCGGTGTATTGGGCCCCCATATGGCCTTAAACACCTCTTGATATTAAAAATTATTTGAACACGTGTGTCTGTGTCGGGTATTCTATTGTCAGGCTCGCCTGACTATAACACCCTTACTTGTTTTTTTTTTAAGTTGGAAGACCACTTCTTGCTTAGGTTTGCGATTTTTGTTGAAAAGCTGCTCTTGAAAAAATAGTAAAAAAAAAAAACGTATAGGTTATGTGCCCTGAGTGCGAACTCTTAACTTTTTTGAGTCGATATTTTTTATACCCGACACACTCTGTGTCGAGGGTATATTGCGTTTGTTGGGTTGTGTGTAACACCCAGAACCAGTCGAGATAGACCATACAAAATGTATATAGAAATGATCAGCGTCACCAGGAGATTCGATTTAGACATGTCCGTCTGTCCGTCTGTCTGTCTGTCTGTATACAGTTATCTTATCGAAGGAGTTGAGCTATCTTGACAAAATTTGGTATGCGTGCTCACGGGGACATGAGTAAGAACAAGTTCGAGAATGGACCCGATCGGACCATTTTTAGGGGTACCTCCAGTACTAGGGTCTGTTATGAAAATCACAAAAACTGCTCCAAAACCTGAGTTTTTCAAGATATTTTGATGAAACTTGGTATTTGAACATGTTTAAAGGCAAGTAATACGATTTCAAAAAATTTGAAAAGTGGGCGTGGCAAATGGGCGTTTTTCGAAAATTGTCTCCTACACCCGAAATACAAATGGGACTTGAACGAAAGTTGGCACTTATGCTTCTTTTGTAGCCATAAACATTCTCCCAAAAAATTTCCTGGATCGGTCCATTATTAAGGGTACCTCCAGTACTAGGGTCTGTCACAAAAATCTCAAAACTGCCTCAAAATCGGACTTTTTCCAAATATTTCAATGAAACTTAGGATTTGAGCGTATATCTAAGCCTCCGATTAGTATTCCAAAAAATTGGAAAAGTGGGCGTGGCAGAGGGGCAGTTTTCATAAAGAAATATAACAAAAGTCGGTGTATCGGGCCGCCATATGGCCTTAAACACCTCTTGATATTAAAAATTATTTGAACACGTGTGTCTGTGTCGGGTATTCTATTGTCAGGCTCGCCTGACTATAACACCCTTACTTGTTTTTTTTTTTAAATGTATGATCATGTATGTTGCTTAAGAAAATCTTGTTTAATCATGGCTTTGAGCGATGTTTAAAAAAAACTTGCTTTGAAAATCAAAGTTATTTGAATCTTACCGGCATGTGATTTTGTTTTTATACCCAGCGTAAGCGGGGTATATTAGTTTTGTGCGAATCTTGTAACAGGGAGAACTAAGCTCCGGAGATATAGACATATATATATAGAAATGATCAGGATCAAAAACTGAATCGATTTAGACATGTCCGTCTGTCCGTCTGTCCGTCCGTCCGTCCGTCCGTCCGTCCGTCCGTCCGTCTGTCTGTCCGTCCGTGGTCGGATCTGCTCCGAAACGGCTGGATCAATCAAGTCGAAATTTGGCACACAGGTATATCGGGATCCGAGTATGATCCTAAGTAAAAATGGGAGACATCTGCCCACTGCCACGCCCACAAATGAATTTGTTGTGTTTTCAGTAAAATGCTTGTAACTTGCGAACCACTCAACGCATTCCATTGATATTTAGTGTACTGGTAAACTACAAAAGGGGACATATCCTGGAAAAAAATGGACGCCGCCCTCCGTGAGCCACGCCCACAAATAAGCCCACAAATAAGGGCTTATCGTAACTTATGAAGTAAAATCCGTAGAAGCTTCAAATTCGCAACATAGGTTAACCAAGGCAAATGAAAGGTGTGGGAACAAAAATTTATGTAGCCCGCCCACTGCCACGCCCACAAATAGAGCATTTTCATAACTTCCGAAGTAAAAGGCGTAGAAGCTTCAAATTCGCAACATAGGTTCACCAAGGCGAATGAAAGGTGTAGCAAAAAAATTTTTGTGGCCCGCCCACTGCCACGCCCACAAATGAAGATTTTTCGTATCTTACGAAGTAAAAGGCGTAGAAGCTTCGAATTCGCAACATAGGTTCACCAAGGCGAATGAAAGGTGCAGTAAAAAATTTTATATGGCCCGCCCACTGCCACGCCCACAAATGAAGATTTTTCGTAACTTCCGAAGTAAAAGGCGTAGAAGCTTCGAATTCGCAACATAGGTTCACCAAGGCGAATGAAAGGTGCAGGAAAAAATTTGTTGTGGCCCGCCCACTGTCACGCCCACAAATGAAGATTTTTTGTAACTTCCGAAGTAAAAGGCGTAGAAGCTTCAAATTCGCAACATAGGTTCACCAAGGCGAATTAAAGGTGTAGGGAAATAATTTATGTTGCCCTCCCACTGCCACGCCCACAAATAGAGAAGCAAAACATAGTGCGCTCATAATGTCGGGACGCTGGGTATTTCAAAGTCGAGCTTGACCGACTTTAACTTTTTTACTTGTTTTTATTTTTATTTATTGAACTTGTTCTCTAAATTGTTCTTTCTCTCTGCGTACTTTCAGGTCTTCGATTGCAAGAACCACATACGCGTCATACAATCAATGGAACAAGGCAACAGGCTGTACGTTTGCGGCACAAATGCTCACAATCCCAAGGATTATGTCATTTACGTAAGTAGGAATTGATACATGATGGGTAAAAAAAAACAGCAACAGAAACGAAGACAAAAGCAGCAAAAACATCAAGCACATAAGCACGAAATAGTTGTATTTGAACTAACAACATCAAAACGACGAAGATGCACTATCTAAATAACTGCTGGGTTTCGTCGATGCGTTTTTAATGCTTCAGTGTCCTTTGTGTCATTCTCTTTCCTCTTTTTATTGCTCACAGGACGTATTGGAGTTATTGTGTGCAGATATTCTACTTTAATTTTACAAAGTAAATCTAGCATTTTTAGTTTTTCTATATTTGTTTTAAGCTTGATACACCATTTGAAATGTATGTGGAAATGATCAGCGTCACTAGTAGATTAGATTTAGACATGTCCGTCTTTATACAGTCTTCTCATCGAAGGAGTTGAGCTATCTTGTCGAAATTTGGTGGCGTGCTCACGAGGACATGAGTAGAAACAAGTTCAAGAATGGACACGATCGGAGCAATTTTAAAAGTACCTCCAGGACTAGGGTCTGTCACAAAAATCAAAATATTGCATAAAAATCGGAATTTTTCGAAATATATTAATGAATTTTAAAACTCCTGCTTATATTTAAGACTCCTATTAAACCCAAAATTGGCGAACTGGACCAGCCAAAAGGTGGTTTTCATAAAAAAAATTTAACTAAATATGGGGCCCTTTATGGCCTTAAAAATCTCCAGAATACTTTGTCTCAATGGCAGCGGTCTTGAGGCCTGTTTTAAAAAAGTTTAAAAATATAAATCATTCGCTTTATCTGTGTCGTGTATTGTATTGTCAGGCTCGCGAGACTATAACACCCTTGCATTTTTCCTTTTTTTTTTAATTTTTTGCAATTTAGGGTGTAATATGAAGATACAAAAACACTCATACGACTATGCGTGTTTGGGAATGTGTGCCTTTGTGACTGTCGAAGATAGCAATCAGTGAAAAATGCTAACACTGCCAACACATTTTTTTTTCAATTGACACATATTTGTTTGAGTACGATAGTCTTCGTTCTCGAAGCCGTTAACGCGCATGCACGCAATCAAACAAATGTACATCAACTTTCTCATTCATATATAGAACAAGTAAGGGTGTTATAGTCAGGCGAGCCTGACAATAATATACGCGACACAGACACACATGTTTAAATAATTATTAAACCACGCCCAAAAACAGGACCATTAAGAAGGAATATTCAACAGCTTTTTAAGGCCACAAGGGGCCCCATATACAGAATTTTGTTAAATTTCTTTATGAAACCCGCCCCTTTGCCACGCTCAATTTCCAATTTTTTTTTTTAAATTCTAATCAGAGCCGTAATATATAGTAGGGGAGCCCGAGATGCTAAATTTGCAGTTACTAAAGCGTCATGGAAACTTATTGGATTGTGAAGTTTACGTTCTTAAACTAAAAAAGTCTATGAAAAGGTTTCCATTTTAATGGGGATGAGAGCGTGTAAGAATGCTCAAAAATGTAAAAAAATGGACATATTGCAATACTCGAGCGCGTCAGACATTAATACAGTAAACGCGCTTTATTTTCCTAATAACCAATATATGTATATTAATTTGACGTATAATTGGAGTTGGTTGGCCATAAAAAGAGGTGGAAAAAAAGAAAAAAAAAACAGTTACTCGAGCGTGTCAGATATTCACAGTGAATGTTAAGTGGACTCCTAAAAGTGACCTATTTCAATGACTGACGTTTTGGATGTGGCCAAAGCTCAGGAATGATTTTTGAAGATGTAAAAAAAAAAAAACGGTAACCTTGAGATACTCGAGCGCGTCAGATTTTTATGCAGAGGGATCAACTTGATGTCTTAGTCGCCCTGACTGATATTCTGACAATTACATGGAGGCGTATTTTTAATCTGACAATTTAAGAGACCAAATTTTTCTTTCGTTTCTTTTTATAATTACATGTAAAAAAATCATTTGAATACACTACAAAGCTTGCGATTAAATGTGCCATTTTTTCCTATTTTGCCCCACGAAAAACGACAGATTATATGTTTTTCTTGATCCTTAAAGGATTTCCTTCAAAATAAAACAAAAACCAATCGCGCTCGAGTATTTCGAGTTGAGGTTTTTTTTTTTTTTGCAACTTTGGTACTCACCTCTTTCCCTATACCACGCTCAAATTGTCAGAGAATTGAAATACACACTTTTTAACATCTACTTAACTTAACTTCTCTTAATCTGACGCGCTCGAGTTTTTCAGAGGATCGATTTTTTTTTACTAATCTGACGGGCTGCCCTCAACGTACACCCCAATATTGAGCGCTCATATATGGTGGGGCCATATAACAGGGTGCACGCTTTCTCCCCATAATATTTTCTGACACGCTCGAGTAACTGCAAAAATCCCCTCTTGGGCTCCCCTACTAATACGCTCAAATTCTAAGTTTCATTGAAATATTTCGAAAAAGACCGATTTGGAGGCAGTTTTGGGATTTTTGTGACAGACCCTAGTACTGGAGGTGCCCTTAATAATGGACCTATCAAGGGAGGATTTTTTGCGAGGATGTTTATGGCTACAAAGGAAGCATAAGTGCCAAATTTCGTTCAAGTCCCATTTGAATTTCGGGTGTAGGAGACAATTTTCGAAAAACGCCCTTCTGCCACGCCCAATTTTTCAATTTTTGGAAATCACATTACTTGCCTTTAAACATGTTTAAATATAAAATTTCATCATAATATCTTGAAAAACTTCGATTTTAGAGCAGTTTTTGTGATTTTCATAACAGACCCAAGGTTTAGGGGACTGGAGGTACCCCTAAAAATAGTCCGATCGGGTCCATTCTCGAACTTGTTTTAGTCGCCGTGAGCACGCATACAAAATTTTGTCAAGATAGCTCAACTACTCCGATAACATAACTGTATACAGACAGACGGATAGACGCAAATACATATAATCCTTCTAGGAGGGGTTTGACTGTAGTTTGACATTTTGTATGAAATTTTGCTCAAATTAAGGTAGTTTTATATGGGAGCCCCCTTAAGGGGTGGAGATAGACAAAGTTAATGGGGGTCGGTCATACATTTGACTCCTCTAGGAGCACTCTGGGGCTAGTTAGGACGGTGGGGTGAAGTTTATAAAAATATAAGTTTTGTATGGGAGCCCCCTTAAGAAGGGGAGATAGGGGGTAGGTTTGTTCAGAAAAAATGTTAGCGGTAAAAAAGTAATGGGGGTCGGTCATACATTATATGTCCGTAGGGGCGACTTCTGGGGAGTTATGGGGCTTCGACTCTATATTTCCACTCTCCACTACATTTTCAAGTCGTTTCCGGGTCCATTAAAAATGATCCGATTTACTTCAAATTTCATTTACTTACTGTTTTAAGATAAAGGAACAAGAATCTGCCCGGCGGTTTATAAAAATCCTGTTTTTAAAAATAAGGACACCCCTACTGTACACCTTGTGCTTGCATTTTTCATTGCACATAGCCAAAATGGCATATATATCTTTATTCTCCTGCTTCTGCTTCTACTGCTCCTGCTGCTGCTGCAACTTTAGACTTTTTCCGGCTGTTAAACGTGCTATGTGCCCGCTCAAACGTTTTCTTGTTCTCATTGCTGTTTTCGCAACTGTCTCTGGTGTTTGTTATCGTTATTGATTCCGCTGCTCTCGTTTCCAATGCACTTTTATTAATTTCTATGAATTGTTTACTTATTTATATGTCTCCCTTCTTCTCTGCACTTATGTCGCCTTCTCGACCCCTTTGCTCGTTTTATAGTCGAATTTAACCCACTTACCGCGCTCTGAATACGTGATTGGCATTGGCTTGGGTATTGCTAAATGTCCTTACGATCCACTTGATAATTCGACGGCAATTTATGTGGAGGAGGGCAATCCCGGTGGACTACCTGGCTTGGTAAGTACAAACAAAAAAAAAACTACAAAAAAAAGGAGAATTAATTAAATTTAAATAAGTTAGAAAAGGAAAAAGCAAATGAAAAATTATAAAAATTGGAAACTGATATTTCCAAGATTTGTGTTTTGGTTTTTGTAATTAAAATTGCAAATAAACTCTTTGCACCGCCAAATCGTTTAATAAAAAAATCCTCTCTTGGTGAGGTTTTGATACTTTTGGGTTGTCTCATGAAGTTGTCCGTCCGAAGTCAATTCGTGGTGAACCATGCCGACCTTAAATGTGTTACTAATCGAAGAAAAGCAAACCCTATAGAATAATGCTTTTCAAATAAAGGTTAAAAATTCTGCCATCACAATTCAGGTATCAAGGAACAACAGGATATCCTTTCCCCTCAAAAATTTACAAAAAGTTCAATTAATATTGCCAACATGACTAGGGTCTTCATTTCAATAGTTTGATAGAAATTTTTTTGCAATTGAATAGAATGGAATGAAAAATGAAAATAATTTCAATTCGGCTATTCTCGTATAGATCAATAAATGGACCACTTGACCACTTATAGATTATGTTACTTTAAAAGCCAATCAATCAAGCTTTACTTTGATATCTCGCACTGCATCATACCTGACAAGCAAAGAGAGATAGATTTATTTGAAATAATCGGTTTAAAAATTAACCAGCGGGCCAAAACAGTTTAAGTTGACAGTTTTTTTTATTGACGTTTCCAAAGCGTTTCCAAAAGCTAGTTTTGGGATTTTTTATTTCTTATGTCTTTTGGGGAAAACGAGAAAATTTTAGTTGACCACATTAAAAATTTGTCAGTATATATATTTTTGGAATTATAACTTTAAATTAAACCAATTAGACAAAATTGCTTTTACTGCGACATTAAAAACCAAAAAACCTAACCAAGCAATGTAATTGCGTTTAATTTCGGATATTCGATTCAAAAAATGTGTACAACAAAGGATTCATATCCTGTTCGTCTTCAATTATTTACTTATTCCATTGTAGCAAAAAAGTCTTCAGTTTATTATTTTCTATTTCTTGCGGCTTTTGTCCTCGAAGCACTCAATCTGAAGAACAGGTTTTTTCGATTTGGTTTTCTTTTTTATACCCAGCGTATGCATGAACTTTGAAAGTTTGTAGATCTAAAATTCTTGTCAGAATGTTTCTATGCCGAAAGAAGGAACCTAATTTAATTGTCTTTAAAATAAACCTGACTAGACATAAATCGGACAAACAAGTCAAGAGTTATTATAAAATTAGTAATGCACTGTGTTTTCTCATCTTTCAAAATCGGCATTTTTAGGCAAAAAACTTTACCGATTTTGCCCGAGGTCTAATCCTTCAAAACTATAAAAGTTTTATATAACAAAATTTTTGTCTTTTTTTTTAATAGATTTAGAAAAAAAAAATGTTCCCATTTTCATTTCGAAAAGAGTTGAAAAAGTGAAGCGGTCTAATGTATATTCTTGATCGGGATCGAAAACTGAATGACATGTCCGTCTGTCCGTCTGATTGGGAACAGGTAGGTCAGGCCCTGAGGACGATCCAAAGAGAAAATGGGAGATATTCGCGGAGAGTTTTTGTTACTTCCAAAGTAATAAGCGTATAAGTTTCAAATTCAAAACATAGGTTGACCAAGAGGAAAATTTTATTTGTTCATATTTGTTCATCCATATTTTCTCATAAGAAAATACATACTTAAGTGACTTACTTCTTGTTTATAAATATTTTATTGCCATTGCTAGTGGAAACGATTTTTCCATCTGGTCTTACTATTCTTCCATATTTTAGTTATTTCTTTCTACTTTAAGATTCAAATATTCTTTTCTTTTATGTATATACAGTCGAACTTCCTTATAATGAAGTCGCACGGGACCAGAAAATCACTCATTATATAGAAATTTCATTTTAAAGAAATTATTAACACTTACACTGAAAGTGGAACGAAAAAGCTGTGCGTTTGAAATTATTTCATAGTAGGGAGAACTTCATTGTATAGACGTTCACTATACGGAGGTTCGACTGTATTGTAATATTTACTCATACTTCTTTTTTGTTTCTTATTTTATTTCATCTTGTATACAATATATAATACATAAATTTGTATACATATTTTGCTAGTACTCGGGCACAAATGCGGAATTTACAAAAGCGGATACAGTGATCTTCCGTACGGATTTGTATAATATCACGGCGAAACGTTTGGAGTACAAATTCAAGCGAACACTTAAATACGATTCCAAGTGGTTGGACAGTAAGTACAGCTTTTATCACGCTTAGTATGAATGCTAAAACGAAAGCTCTTTTCGAATTGAGTGAGTATGAAACACAGAATTTTTTTGTTTTATTGTTGGACAAAGCTCAACTACTTTGAGTGGAATTTTGCAAGTGAATATGGTCCATACAAGCAACAATTCTTTTTCAATTTTTTAATTTTTATTTTCTATTTCTTATTGATTATGTCTGACTTTTAAACCCGATTCAACTTTTGTCGAGGGTATATTGAATTTGTGTGTACGTGTGTAACACCCAGAACCAGTCGAGATAGGCTATACAAAATATATATAGAAATGATCACCGTCACCAGGAGATTCGATTTAGACATTCCTTCTGTCTGTTCGTATATAGTTTTCTTATCGATTTCAGCTATCTTGACAAAATTTGGTATGCGTGCTTACAGGGACATGAAAAAGAACAAGTTCGAGAAATGACACACACAGATCGGACCATTTTAATGAGTACCTCCAGTACTAGGGTCTGTTATGAAAATCAAAAAAACTGCTCTAAAATCGGAGTTTTTCAAGATATTTTGATGAAATTTGATAGTTGAATTTACTTAAATCCGCGGTGTTCAAT
Organism: Chlorops oryzae; assembly: GCA_020466095.1. NCBI lineage: Eukaryota > Metazoa > Arthropoda > Insecta > Diptera > Chloropidae > Chlorops > Chlorops oryzae. The sequence goes on from CM035806.1 coordinate 88,468,297, forward strand.
ATCCAAAAAATGGAAAAGTGGGCGTGGCCGAAGGGCGTTTTTTAAAATTGCCTCCTACACCTGAAATTCAAATGGTACTTCAACGAAATTTGGCATGTACGCTTCCAAAACTGCCCCAAAGTTGGACTTTTCCGAAATATTAGGTGTAGTAAAAATTAATTCAATTTTTGCATTAAATTGAGGGATTTATTTAAGATAGTTAGAATGACCCGATTTAGGTCAAATATGCGCCGTTTTGTTCGATAACTTGTTGCCATTTTAAAGGTAATTTCATTATGCCTCTCTCATAGAAGCCCTCGTTCCTATTAGCAAAAATTGAGACAGTCGAATTTCAGAAGCCTCTCTTGAAGCGAATGTTTCACCAGCAAAATTGTTCGCCATGGACAGGAACAGATGGTAATCACTTGGTGCCAGGTCCGGACTATAAGGTGGATGCAGAAGAACCTCCCAACCAAACTCCCGGAGCTTCTGGCGAGTCACTATCGATGTGTGTGGCCTGGCGTTGTCCTGATGGAACACAATTCCTCTCCTATTGGCCAAAGCTGGCCGCTTATGGGCGATTGCTTCCTTCAGACGGTCCAATTGTTGACAGTAGAGTTCCGAGTTAAGAGTTTTGCCGTATGGGAGCAGCTCATAGTAGCTAATTCCCTGCCAATCCCACCAAACACACAGCAAAGCCTTCCTGGCCGTCAATCCTGGCTTGGCCACCGTTTCCGCCGGTTCACCGTGTTTCGACCACGACCGTTTTCGCTTGACGTTGTCGTAAGTGACCCACTTTTCATCACCAGTCACCAACCGCTTCAGAAATGGGTCGATTTTGTTGCGGTTCAGCAGCGATTCGCAGATGGAAATTCGGTCTATGAGGTTTTTTTGCGTTAACTCGTGTGGCACCCATACATCGAGCTTCTTTGTGTATCCAGCCTTATTCAAATGGTTCCAAACGGTTTTTTGTGCAATCTTTAGCTCTTTTGCAATCGAAACAGTGCTAACATGACGGTCGGACTCGATAATTTCCATGATTTTATCGACATTTTCGACAATTGGCCTTCCAGTGCGTGGTGCATCCTTGACATCGAAGTTACCGGAACGGAATCGACGAAACCAAAATTGCGCATGATTGGCTGTTACAGTATCAGGTCCATAAACGCTATTCACATTTTCAGCCGCCTGGCTTGCGTTTTCTCCCTTATCGAAGAAAAACTGTAAAATGTAACGAATTTTCTCTTTGCTGATGTCCATCTTTGACAAGCTCTCAAACAAAACTGAATCAATCAATCAAAAAAGTGTCAAAAAAGTAGGAAATGTCATCTTTCTAATGCCCCCTAGCGGAACACGATCGGACTTATACAACGCGAGATGCAGATAAATAACGCCATCTATTGGAAAAATAATGGATTTCTTTTTACTACACCTAATATTTCATTGAAACTTAGAATCTGAGCGTATATTTAAGCCTCTGATTAGAACTCAAAAAACTTTGAAAATTGGGCGTGGCAAAGGGGCAGTTTTCATAAAGAAATTTAACAAAAATCGGCGTATGCTTCCCCTAATGGCCTTGAAAACCACTTGATATTAAAAATTATTTGAACATATGTGTCTGTATCTGGTATTCTAGTGTCAGGAACTTATGCCTCCTTTTAGCCACAAACAACCTGCTCAAAATTTTTTTTCATCGGTCCATTGTTAAGGGTACCTCCGTACTAGGGTCTGTCACAAAAATCCCAAAACTGTCCCAAAATCGGACTTTTTCGAAATATTTTAATGAAATTTAGAATTTGAGCATTGATTTAAGCCTCCGATTAGAATTCAAAAAAACTGCAAAAGTGGGCGTGGCAAAGGGGCAGTTTTCATTAAGAAATTTAACAAAAGTCGCTATATGCGGCCCCTTATGGCCTTAAACACCTCTTGATATATAAAATTATTTGAATATGTGTGTTTGTGTCGGATATTTTATTGTCAGACTCGCCTGACTATAACTCCCTTAGGTAGGTAGGTAGATAGGTGCGTCAGCTAAAAGCTCACGTAGGCTCATAGATAGGTCCTTTGTGATACCATAGAGAGACATTGAAATTTTGATTTCGGACAGTTCGGTGAGGCTGGTCACAAAGGTGTGCCCTAGTAGAGACAGTATTTTTGACGATAAGGCCGGCACTGACACAGAAGGTTGCGAATAGATTCCTCCTCCTCCGAGCGACAGCTCCGAAAAAAGTCATTGCATGGGGCTCCCAGCCTTGCGGCATGCCAGTGCCCGGTGAGAACTAATACCGTCTGATGAATGGAGATGTTGCTGAGTTTCACTAGGTCCCCGGATCGTCTCTTGGTCAGAGATGGCCAGGTTTGTCTAGTAATTCCGCAAAAGTGTGCCTCGACCCAAAGCTTGTTTGCCAGCCCGAGATATTCTTCTTTCATGCGGATTTTCAATGTAGCCAGTGGGATTCCTATGTTGGAAAAGGAGGACTCTGGAAACGATGTGCCCATCTTAGCAAGTTCATCGGCCTCGCAGTTTCCTTCGATGGCCCTGTGCCCCGGTACCCACCAAATGGATACCGCTGATTGTTCCGCTATCTCGTTAAGAGATTTTTGGCATTTTGGGACAAGTTTTGATGTGGACTCCAGTCCGCAATCAAAGGATTTGATAGCCGCCTGGTTGTCGGTGACCATGACCTCCGCTTTAAGTACACTGCAGTGGTCAGGCAGGCGGTTGGCTAAACTTAGGTTTCAGCCGCTAGATAAATTCCGCACCCTACCCTTTAGTCAAATTTAGAGCCATTAGTATAAATTTCAATTGTGTCCCGGCTGATTTGTAGACCATCGCACCACTCCGCCCTGCTCGGTACGCACTCGACGCAGAGCGAGGCGGTGCGACAGTCAATATCAGTCCGGATTCTGAAATCTTTTGTCAAGATTTGTGACTGACCAGGGTCTGTTCTGGTCCATCGACAGATGGCATTCGATTGCGCAGCCGCGATCTTTGCTTGTTGTCTGATTAGGAGTGATGTTGGTCCCAACAAAGGAGTGTAAAAAGTGCCTTGGAAGGGGCAGTCCTCAGTGCTCTTGTTACCAGTAAGGCGGACTATCTCCTCACCCTGTCTAAAGCTTGAATATGCGGGGATTTATAGGTGATCGGCCACCAAAAGCTTGAGCCGTATAGGAGGATCGTTTCTACTACAGCTTGGCAGAGCCATAGTGTAGATTTGGGGGTAAGTCCCCATTTTGTGCCTGTTTGGGCCCGTAAAGAATTAGTGGTCTTGCGACCCAAATGGGGCAAAGGGAAATCGTATGTAGATGAAATAAAAGCTCGTACCTTTGACTGGTGGCGTCGAACGGATTGGTGTCGTGGTTCTGTCGTGACGGTTGCTGCTGCGGAGGCTGTTGTTGTTTCTGATACTGTTGTGGTTGGCGTTGTTTCTGCGTTGATTTCTGTTGGTTTCGTGGGTTTTAAAAGAGTCCCGTGGCAAATTTATCGACGATTATTGGAGAAAAAAAAAGCTGTCGCGAACGCGGCCCGCACTTCACAATACACTTCACTGACTCGTATTTTAAATCGTAACGTGGTAGAAAATCGCGGACGTGTTTCACTGCAACTGTTCTTTTGGAATATTATTTAAAACCCACCGGTGTTGCCAGTCAAGCCCGGCGGGAAAAGTGGCGAGCAGCTGGGCTCGAAGTGCTGCCCTCCTTTTTCCCGTTTTTTCGCCGCTGGTGGGATTAAGCTGCGTAGCGGCAGCGGCAAAAACGGACAGTGCCTATTGCCCTTTTACAGCACTATAACGCACAGAGTAATTTTTTGGCTCTCCCTTGGTGTTTTTTCTCCATAGGAGCTGAGAGTCGAGTATCAGCCCTAAGTATTTGACTTGGATGCTTAATTTCAAGACAACCCCATTTAATTTTGTTAGGTTCAAAGATGGGATCTTGTATCTTCTGGAGAAAAGTACGAGTTCCGATTTATTAGGATTGATTCTTAGTCCACACTCCCCGCTCCAGCGGCTGAGTGTTCCTAAATATTGGGACATCCTGTCCGAGATGATGTCGATTAAAAATTTTTCTCCTAAATTTTAGTATATTGATGATTATTTAGATTATTTAGAATTTATTACATTAGGGATCATTTCACCCAAATGCTAATGCACTTGCATTACCTTGTACTCGATTCAGGAGTCGATGTCGATACCATGCATTGAACACTTCGCTGCTGGGAAAGTAGTAATGCAATCTTCAAGTTCAAAAGTAAAGTATACGAATCATAACCTCAACATAAATATGAACCATTGAAAATAAATGAAGTAACACAAATGAGGTATTCTGATTAATTGAATCGATTAAATGTAGCTCACTAAGAGCGAAAAGGTAATGCGAACACATTACTTGAGCACCCATTACTGTATCAATGAAGCTGGTAATCTATGCGAAATTCGCTGCTGGGGTCTTTTGCTCTTCTGCGAGCATCAATGAATTTTAGATCTTTAAAAATTTTATTAGATTTATTAGAGTTATAGTGAAAACTCGACAAGTTGCATGAAACTCAATTGGGAAACGGCACAGCGGGAAAAGTCTTATAAAATACTAGAAAAAAGTTTTTGAAGAATTCCAAAGGCCTTAAAAACTTATTTAGGTACCGAGAGAATTTGTCACGATAAAGAGAGGTTCGTTCTTAAAAGGTTCAACATTATAGCGGGTTATATGAATTTTCTTGAATTTCAGTTGGTCACTAGTACCTGGTGACGAGGACACTTACTGCAGAGCAACTTCAAAATTTCTCATATACGCTTGAAGCCCAAAATAAAATTTAAAAATTTTTGGTTTCTAGCATGAACAGATTCATACACAACTACATACATACACGTCGCAACAAAAACATCAAATAATAAAAATTGGGCAAAAGGACATAGCTCAGCACTGTTGCATTGCGAATGCAAAAGTAAATAAAAAACACGAATTTTTCCGATTGCTAGATTTCTTTCGCTGGGAGCTAGAGCTCAGTACCGCTAGGGACCAAATTTTTGTTCGGCGTGAGACATCTATATATTATTTGATTAGTGGTGTTACACACAACCACACAAACGCAATATACCCTCGCCACAGAGTGTGTTGGGTATAAAAATTCCTGACAGAAAATTCACGCAACATTTCTGATGGCTGGCCGCAGTTCAGTAAAAAAGTATCATAATATTTTTCGTACTTTTTTGCCTAAAAATGCACATCGAAAGACAGGATTATTGAGAAAATATAATTGAACATTAATTGTTTCTCGCAGAAAAGTGACAGTTAATGTCAATAAAACCAAATAAAAAGCAATAATAATTGTTTTTAGCAAGATAATTTCGACCATATAGAACTATAGCTACAACTTCGGCCGAAAGCTATTACGTGGTACACCACACTTTCTATAACGTGGTTCACCACAACACTCGGCTTATGGCGTGGTTCACCACAGTTGAAATTTTTCACCAAATCATGCCATAACGCGCCAAAATTTGGCCGAAGTTGCAGCTATAGTTCTATATGATTTCGACATTAAAGGAATTTATATATTTTTGAAATGCATGTTTCAAAATAAAAAAAATAAAGGTGTTATAGTAATGCGAACCTTACCATAGAATACCCTGCACAGATAAACAGTTAAATATTTTTTAGTCGGAGGCTAAAACAAAGCCACAATTCCTTATTTCACAAAAATATATCGAAAGATTGTGACTTTACACAATTCAGATGATTTTTGAGGTAAACTCTAGTGCTGGAGGTACCCTTTAAAATCGTCCGATGAATTCAATTTTTGTAGAGGGTGTCAACGATTATAAAAGAAGTCTATATGCTGTCTTTGGTACAAGCACTATCTGAAATTTGGGTGTAAAATTCAATTTTCGAATAACGCCTTTTGGCGCTCCCAATTTTTTGTTTATTTTGTTTATTTACTGGAAATAACGGTTAATTTGAATTTTTAGGTTTCCATAACTAAACATAAAATAAATTTTGAATTTCATAGCGAAGACTTTAAAAAATCTTAGCTAGGACCTGTTTGCAGTATATTGAAATACATTCCTTTTAGGGAATGGAGTTATCATAAATAAATTTTTTTATAATATTATAGTTTATTTCTTTTAAAAAAAAGGATAAAAGTTTATAAAAGTCTCGTTTCTAACAGCTTTACGTTAAAATTGTAGTCGGTAACTATTTTCACCATCGAATTGCACTATTGTCTCGTTCCATTCAGCACCATATGTTCTCCATGGATGCCACGTTCACGTCTAAATGAAACCAGACCAAAAACTCGGAAATCACTTTTGCAGTACGTGAATATTTCTAATAATAACAAGTAAGAAAGCTAAAGTCCGTCAAGCCCGACATTGAAATACCCAGCGTCCCGACATTATGAGCGCACTATGCTTTGCTTCTGTATTTGTGGGCATGGCAGTGGGAGGGCAAAATAAAATTTTTACCTACACCTTTCATTCGCCTTGGTGAACCTATGTTGCGAATTTGAAGCTTCTACGCCTTTTACTTCAGAAGTTACGAAAAATCTTTATTTGTGGGCGTGGCAGTGGGCGGGCCACAAAATTTTTTTCCTACACCTTTCATTCGCCTTGGTGAACCTATGTTGCGAATTCGAAGCTTCTACGCCTTTTACTTCGGAAGTTACAAAAAATCTTCATTTGTGGGCGTGGCAGGGGGCGGGCCAGTAAAATTTTTTCTCTAAACCTTTCATCTGCCTTGGTCAACCTATGTTGCGAATTTGAAGCGTCTACGCCTATTAATTCAGAAGTTACGAAAATTCTCTATTTGTGGGCGTGGCAGTGGGCGGGCCATATAATTTTTTTCCTACACCTTTCATTCGCCTTGTTCAACCGATGTTGCGAATTTGAAGCTTCTACGCCTTTTACTTCACAAGTTACGATAAGCCCTTATTTGTGGGCTTATTTGTGGGCGTGGCTCGAGGAGGGCGGCGTCCATTTGTTGCCAGGAAATTTCCCTTTTTGTAGTTTACCAGCACACCAAATATCAATGGAATGTGTTGAGTGGTTCGCAAGTTACAAGCATTTTACTGAAAACACAATAAATTCATTTGTGGGCGTGGCAGTGGGCGGATGTCTCCCATTTTTACTTAGGATCATACTCGGACCCCGATATACATGTGTGCCAAATTTCGACTTCATTGGTTCATCCGTTTCGGAGGAGATCCGACCACGGACGGACAGACAGACGGACAGACGGACGGTCAGACGGACAGACGGACATGTCTAAATCGATTCAGTTTTTGATCCTGATCATTTCTATATATATTTTTCTATATCTCCGGAGCTTACTTCTCCCTGTTACAAGATTTGCACAAAACTAATATACCCCGCTTACGCTGGGTATAAAAAGAAAAAATAAATGTTTTAAATTGTTTAAACATTCTTAAAAAAACACTATATTATCTGATTTTCTCCGGTTATAAATAAAAAAAAAATCCCTTAAAAAACTAACTGCTTGTACTTTTCTAGAGACGACAACAATTCCCAAAGAGGCATGGTGGTGGATTGCCTGGTATGCCGTGTGGTTGTTGTTGCCTTTGGTGAATTACCTATTAGCTTTGTTGAATTGCCTATTAGGTCGTTTTTCATACTGTAATACTTGGTTGCCACTCACATTCGAAAACATATGCCAATTTGAAACTTTCAAAAAAGCTCGTTGTATACGTTTACCCTCTAGTCACAGTCTTGCACCCGTCTTCGACGCTGGTTGCACGACCTGAAAAAATCGTTGACGACACTCGGAAGACTAAAGCACAGGTGGCGTCGATGCAAAACCCATACAAATGTCGCGAGCTTCGTGCATGAAACTTTGCAGGACAGGTCATGAATGAAGGCATGCACCCCATTTGTGGAGGAAGTCATCCATTACTGGTCTTGCGTACATTGACATGTCTATCATGAGATGACCCTCCTATATGCAACCTTTTCATATAAGGCAGAAATGCTTACATCGAAAGGATTTAAGTGCATTACTGGTCTTGCGTTACACAAACATTAATTAATTAAAAAAATTTTTTTATTTCAATAAAACGCTTATTTAACACGACATAGTAATATTTGTATACGTATATACATAATTATTTAATATATTTAATCTATTTAACAAGGCGATGAATGCAACTTGAAACAAATCTACATAGAACGTGATTGCCCAACGAAATTGAACTGTCATAACCGGCTTAGTTATAATGCCGTATGGAAAATTCATAATCGGTTTAGTTATAATAACGATGGCTTCGAAGATTTCATGCACGATTTTGTCTTGAATGACCGATTTCCGACAGGGATACATTACATATACCACGTTTATGCGTTAGCTATACGCGAATAAAAATAATTCGCAAATAGTGAACTCACTGTTTATACGGCAGTTGAAGAACGCAAATACCGAAACTTTTCAGTGCTGCCTGACTAAAAAATACAGTTTCGTGGCAGCATACGCATTTTTCGAAAGCATATGTTTTGCATGGGTTAGTTCTACCACATCGCAAAATATAGGAAAATTGTGAAAAATAAGTGGCAGCACCTTGAGCTTTATTTCCAAATAGTTTCGTTCATACAATACTACAAGCGACACTCTAATTTTTTTTTTAATTTGCTTGTCGGTTTGATTATAATACATAAGAGCGAATAGGGCAGAGGGAATAGTCGATATGAGTGCGACTGAAAACGACTGATAGCTGTGGGGAGTTGAAATTTGTTCTTGACTGTGTGTAAGTGATACTGGCATTGTGCGTACACGCATTTTGGTGAAAGTCTAAACTTTTTTGCGGCTGTATTGCTTTTGTTGAATGTCCAAACTGTGTGGTGAAAGTCCTTGTTCCATACAATTTTTCCACCTCCCCTCACCCGTATCGGTGATTTTTTCCCGCCATAGCCAAGTGTCACTTATAGTATTGTATGGTTTCGTTATTCAAGACTTATTTTTGCAACTTACTTATTTGCAAATAAGAATTCAGCTCAGCGTTTATGTGTGGAAATTTGCTGTTTGGAATATTTTTATTTGCAAAAAAGGCATACGCATAATCGTTGTAATAGTCCCTAATATTAGAGACTCGTCGTCGTTCGTACGCTATTGTGTTCTATATGCCAAAAACCTTTTTTTGGGAAATCGCTTTTAAAGTTTAGTAGTAAATTACAAAAAACTGAACCGAAAAAATTCTCGCGAACTTTTTACCAAAGAAAGTTGAAGGGTTTGTGGCTTTTTCTGTAAAAAACAATTTCGAATTTTAGAAACGCTTCTACCAGAATGAAGCATTTATAAAAAAAATGCTTTGTTCTATATGCACCTATTTACGAAGCTATCCTTGTTTTATAGCATATAGAACAAAATGTAAAAAAGTATTGTGAGAAATGAAAAACGATATGTTTTCAGGAAAAATTTTTCCAAAATCTCCCTTTTTCCACGCCCACCTTAAAATTTTTTGGAAATAATATAAATGGCCTTAAAATAATATAAAATTTCAAGTTTCATCAAAATATCTCAAAAAATGCAGGTTTCAGAGCAATTTTTTTAATTTTTAGCAAAGATCCTAGTACTGGAGGTACCCGAAAAAATGATGCTATCAAGCCCATTCTCAAACTTAATATTACTTATGTTGCCTTGCATCTCCATACCAAATTTCGTGAAGATAGCTCAACTCCTTCGATACGTAAACTGTATACAGACAGTGAGATAGACAGACACACGGACGGCCGAACGGACATGGCTTAATCGCCTTGAGACGCTCATGATTTATCTACATATTTTCTCTCCCGGGAGAAATATATCCTCGACACAGAGTGTTTCGGGTATAAAAATAAATTGCAAAAACATCCAAATTACTACGAACATTATTTAGTCTTGCATATGGAGCGAGAGAGTACAGATCGTTAAGTCGTGTTTTTTAAGCGCTCCCTAATTATTAAAGTTATTTCTGTCTTAAAGTTAAAAAAAACTCGAATATCTTTTAAATTGGTGCTTAAACACGCGTAGAAACAGAAAATTTTAATAACTTGAAGAAATAAAAAGAGTTCCGCCCAATAATTTCAATTAATTTTGTGCCTTATGCAAAAATACTATCCACCGCTAACTTTTGTGTGAGTGCAAATCGCCAAAACTGTGGAACCTGAGAGGCTAAGATCATTAGGAGTCTAAAATAATAGAATACTTCGCGAATTGTGGATCGTAAGAGTGTCATTAGGAGTCTAAATTCTGAAAACAAACAAAATCACATTAAACTATATAAAACGAGTCAACAAAATGTCAACACCGATGAGACGACATGCAAGCCTGGCTGCTGCACAAGTTGGTACCCCAAAACTAACCAACTACGAAAGTACAACAAATGGAAGAGCTGCGGAGTGAAATGACTGCAATACAGCATCGTGTGAGTACACTAGAAGCCAAATCGTCTGAAACCCAGTCTCTTAAGCGTGATATAGTCAACCTAAATGAGAGAATTGCGAGACAAGAGAATATAACTGTTTCTCGGGAGATAAGACTGCATGGAATTCCATATCAAGAAAACGAAAATCTTAGAGGTTTTTTCACTGAGATTTGCAAAACCATCAATCTACCATTACCGAACGTCACCAATATATACCGTCTGCCCCGTAATCCCCAATCAAGAATCGACCCCGACATTGTTGTTACGCTCGACACAGCCTTCAATCGTAACACTCTCTTAAGATCTGTTGCTGCCTTCAGACGTGAGAACAAACAACAATTATCACTTAATCATATTGGTATACAATCAGATGTCGCATTTTATGTCAACGAAGGGATGACAAGAGAAAACCATCGGATCTTAAAAACTGCATTGCAAGAAAAGAAAAAACCTATGCTTTCAGCTGTATTCACTCGGCGTGGTTTTGTATATGCAAAAATTTTCGAAAATGATGAACCTAAGCGCATTAACTCTCTTGAAGAGCTCGAAACCTTTCTTCATGTCTCTGCTGACAATATTAACTGTAACAATCACACTCTTCAAACCTTTCGCAATAACTAAAATTAATGATCTCTTACGTTGTTTCTCTTTGCTATATATTTCATTATGTTACCCTATGATAAGCATTTTCTGTTTCTTCACGTTTTTGGAACTAAATATCTTTTTTATTCTGTATGTTATAAGTGAACTAATTTCATTTGAATTACATTACAACTGCATTTATTTGCCTTATTCAATTACACATCAAAACGTTGTCATTATCGCGCAATCTGAACTGTTATTCGTTGCTATCTTTTATTTCCTTGATTTTGTGTTTAAATATGATATAAAATTTTTATAATAAAGATGGTAATTCCAATGGTGATTTAAGAACCTTAATGCAAATATTATCTGCTCAGAAAACTGGCTTAAAGATCTGCCATATAAACGCACAGAGTCTGCTTAATAAAATAGATGAATTTCGAGAAAATTTTGAACAATCTAACGTAGATATCATCTGTATTTCAGAGACTTGGTTTTCACATACGACATATGATAACCAGATTGCTTTGAACGGCTACAAGCTTTTTCGTGCGGATAGGGAGACTCACGCTGGTGGCGTAGCTATTTTTGTTAAAAGAGGCATATCATGTAAATTGTTGCACAAATCGTCAGTTCGAACTCATGAGTCACTATTTTTAGAAATTAAAAATAGTGATCAGAAACTTTTAGTGGGTTGTGTTTATCGACCAAACAAGCATTTGGATATATCTCCTTTAACCTTCAAATCACCCAAAAAAAAAATTACGCTGATTACCCTCGTGTGTGGTTTTCCACACATGTGACATATCTATAAACATTAGATAATCGCCATAGATCTTTTGCATTTTATTTTTATTTTTGATGTATTATTGTGCATTTTATTATATATTTTTTAAATTAATTTGTCCTCAATACATTTTACACAAACATTTCGGTTATGATCACGCTTGCAAACGCCTTTTTTGCAGAAACAGCACATCGTTTGATAAACGTAATTTTTAGTTTTCGACTTTTCCCCATAACAACTATGACACCGGGATTTTCCTTCGACAGTGGGGGGAACACTTTTGGACCTCTTTTTCGGAAAATAAGGCGATTCTAATGAGCTTTTTCGAGGTTCTGCACGTTCATGGGTCAACGCCGACTCTGATTGGTTGATGGGGATGCAGCGCTCGTCCATTGATTCATTTAGTGAACTCCGACTTATGGCAGAAAGTAAAGATACCGCTGGTTCGCTTCGTGGCGCACCTTTTCCCATTGTCATGTACGGTTTTGCAAGTGATATTTCAAGCTCGCGCAAGAAAACTCTTCGCATTATTGGTTTATTTGCTTGCCAATTTGGATGAACATCTTTAAATATAATCACCGTGTTAAGGGCTGAGATGTCGATCATATTCGAGAAAACAGCCAAAGGCCAGCGGTTCGTCTTTCTTTTGGAACTGTAGCAAGACACCATTTTGTCAACTGTATCCACGCCGCCTTTAGTATAAAAATTAAAAAACTGAAAATCACAGATATCAAGAAAAGAAGTATGAAAACAAACCTTTGGTTTTATTATAATATTTAATTATTATCGGCAGCTTTTTTCCACAAGAATCTACATCATTAGAATGATGCATTGTGCTTTGCAGTATTACGCAATTGTCCTTTCTACCAATGTATGATACGAGTGTAGTATTTTCGGTGAATTGAAATGTTGATTGGAACAGCGGAACTCGTTTGCATTCTAAAAGTTTTGGTGGGATACTTCTTTTGTTCTTGCGCATTGTTCCAACCATTGTTAGCCCTCGGGACAACAACTTTTGGCCAAGTTCGTATGATGAGAAGAAGTTGTCCATTGTTATGTTATATTATGGCCTTTTAAGCCATGAACCAAATCCAAGACTACTCGCTCTCCTTGATTTTTTTCAGCTATGCCACCAACTGGCTTACCTAAATACGGCTGGATCTTCCAAACGTAGCAAGTTTCAGAGCAAACTAATAGCCAAAATTTAATTCCGTATCGTGCAGGCTTAGACGGCATATATTGTCTGAACTTCCACCTACCACGAAATGCAAGCAATTGTTCGTCAACATTCAGATGGGTTGAAAAAATCAGCCAGTAGCTCAGACCATTTGTCAAATAATTCACGAATCGGTGAAAATTTGTCGTTAGAAATTCTCGATCGTCTGCTCATAACGTCATCGAAACGAATAACGCGATTCATGTATTGAAATGTTTTCTTTGCCATTATCGCTCTTAATATAGGACGTCCATATTCACCATCGAACAGATCCAACATTGTTTCATTCCTGGATCTTAATTATGGCTATTATAACTAAGACTCATTTCAAACACAAAATATATACCTGTAAACTCCAGCCCAAATGAGAACACCGATATATGCACGTAACAAGCTCGAGTCGATTTCAATATAGTTGTCGCCGCATTTGGCCTTTGCATATGCGTTTGACCATTTCAGAATGATATTCTCAACAGGTGGTGAAAAAAAAAGCATAAAGGCATCTTTAGTATCATCGATACGCGCTCTTGCATATCTTGTTGTGCCTGGACGCAAATTGATGACATTTTCACTTCGTAATCTTCCAGTACGATCTTGGATTGGTTGAGAGCTCCATACCGTATTGTCTTTTGAGACAAACAATGGATCCACCGATTTATCTACGGATGAGATTCCAATTGCAGCGACATCTTCACTTTCTTCCATACTATTACACTCAGAATCTGCTTCGCTTTCTTCCGAATCATTATTTTTTTCTGGCACGTAATCTTCATCGCTGTCAGAAAAGTCTTCGTCATCAGAAGCATTCAAAAGACCTTCCAGTTCTTTGCTGGATAGATATTTTGGTCTAGTCATTTTAACGCAACCAACGACAAATAAAAACTTTGAAGTAAACATTTTTTTTCTGAATTACTTATCCAAAAGCTCTTACTTTCGAAGCAAACATCTCACACTGATTAGTTTCTTCGTCAATAACTCCAAAGGAACCTCGCTGTCGATCGACTTGCAAGGCATGAATGGACATGTCCGATTTTAGGACACATTTCTCAGTGGTTTGACTTGCAAGGCATGAATGCACTTGTCCGATTTTAGGACGCATTTCTGTGTCGATCGACTTGCAAGGCATGTATAGACATGCCCGATCTTAGGGCGAATTTCTCTGTGGTTCGACTTGCAAAGTATGAATGTACATGTGCGCATGTGTTTTTTGTAAGTATCCACAAACTTACATACAAAATATTGATATTTCGAGACATAATGTATGCTTTAGAATTCAAAATGCATAGATATTACATATGTGTGAAAAATCACACACTAGGGAAATAAGCGTAACTTTTTAAATATCTCGTTACCAAAAATTATTTCCGAATCAATTAATGCATTTTCTACGCCAAATTAATGATTGATAAAAAGTCATGAAATTTCTTTACGATAGCTTTTTTAGATTTTTTTTGATAGGCAAAAAATGTTTCAATTTGCGTGGTTTCCACACGAAGGTGATTTGAAGGTTAATGGAACAACTCCAAACGTTAACTGTTTTGTACACTAACATCATTATAGCAGTCGATTTTAACAGCAATATTTTGGTCGAACATTGTTTGACAAATAACATGGAATCCCTTGGGCTTTTCCCGGCGAACTTTTCTACTCCTACGCATTTCACTCAGACGTCCAATACGCTATTGGATTTGTTTTTCGTAAACAGTATAGATAAAATTCTACTTTATGATCAACTTTCTGCCATACATTACTCGAAACACGATCTGATCTTTGTCACTTTCGATTTTCAGCTCTGTAGTAGATTAAATACTTTCACGTACAGAGATTATAAAAATATTGACTATTATGCCTTGCAATCCAGGGCAAACACCATACCTTGGAACCTTATGATGTGCTGTGAATCAGTTGATGAGCAAATCGACTACCTTCATAGTAACATAATAAAACTATATGATGAATTTGTTACCGTAAAGGTCGCCAATTCTAAGAATAACATTAATCCCTGGTTCAATTCGTCCGTCAAATCGCTAATTACTAAACGCGATCATGCCTATAAGTGCTGGAAGAGGTATAAAACAACTGAATTGGAAAGAACATATAAATCTCTACGAAACCAAGTAACAACGGAAATAAGAATCGCTAAAAGCAACTACTATGAGCAGAAATTTTCTTCCGCAATGAGTTGCAAGCAAACCTGGAGTGAAATTCGTAAAATTGGTTTGGCTAACAAGCCACCTAGAGGTATAGATAGTGCCGATATTGACTTAAATACTTTAAATTCTGAATTTGTAAATCTGTCTTCGGCAAACGATTCTACCGTCTCTATTCCACAGAATCCTCCACAAAACAATTCAAATACGTTTGCCTTTAATTGCGTTCATCAAAACGATATTCTTGAATGCTTCTTGGAGGTTAAATCTAATGCTACTGGGTTGGACGATATCAGCCCCGTCTTTCTAAAAATCCTTCTTCCATATACACTTCCCTCTATTACATACTTGTTCAATAATATTTTCACTAAGTCATCGTTTCCTGCAAGTTGGAAGAAAGCTAAAATCATCCCGATCTCGAAGCCTAATGGTGAACTACGACCTATCTCTATTTTGCCATTTCTCTCCAAAGTGTTCGAAAAGCTGATGCTTAGGCAAATAAATAAACATCTTTTAGATAACTCGCTTCTATGTGAACAGCAATCTGGTTTCAGAAGCAATCGAAGTTGCACAACTGCATTGGTTGACCTAGTGGAAGATATACGCGAAGCGGTTGATACAAATAAAATTACTTTTTTGGTCCTGTTAGATCATACAAAGGCGTTCGATACAGTTAACCACGCTGTATTACTTTTCAAACTTTCTCGTTTCTTCCTTTTTTCACCATCTGCAACGAATCTAATCAAGTCGTACCTTACAGGCAGAACACAGTTGGTTTGTGTTAATAACTGTTTTTCTGAACCTTTGAACTTAACAAGAGGAGTGCCACAGGGATCTATTGTAGGACCCGTTCTTTTCAATTTATATATCAACGATCTACCTGGAAAACTTAAACACTGTAAAGCACATATATATGCTGACGACGTGCAGTTATGTCTGTCATGCGAGAAAGTTTCAGTCGGAAGTAGCTTGACACATTTAAATGAGGATCTCGCAAGTATTGCTAACTGGGCCAATAATAATGGTCTTTGTTTGAACCCCTCCAAGTCCAAATGCCTTGTTATAGGCAAAAAAACCTTTGAGCTCTCATCTCTTCCAAATATTACCCTTAGTGGACAACTAATCGAATATGCTAATCGTGCCAAAAATCTTGGTATAATATTCAATAGAACCCTTACCTGGAACGATCATTTGTCGTCAACAATTGGTAAGGTTTACAGCATGTTGCGTACACTATGGCAAACCCAATCATTTACTCCAGCAAAAGTACGTCTCCTTCTCTGCAAAGCATACATTATGCCAGCTCTCCTATATGCATGTGAGCTCTTTGCCAATTGTGATTCTACACACAAACATAAATTAAATGTAGTTTTCAATAGCATCGCCCGTTATGTGTTTCATCGTAGACGCTTTGAGAGTATTTCTCATCACAGTCGGCTAATCTATGGGATGCCATTTAACAATCTGCTGCAATTCAAAATTCTCCTTCTCTTGCATAAAATTATCTTCTTGAAAGTTCCTCATAGCATTTATCAACGATTAAAATTTACTCGATCTTCTAGAAACAATAATATAGTCCCGATCAAATACAAAACCTTGACGTCTGAAAGACAATTTCTTGTATATGCAATTCGCCTTTGGAATATACTACCAAACACATTGAAAACTTCAAGCAACTTTAGACTTTTCAGGATGCGCTTAAGACAACACTTTTGTAAATAGATTAAGATAAAAATTGAATTCTTAAACTGTGTATTATATGTAGATCTATTAAATAGTAAATGTGAAATATCATCTTATACGTGTAAGCCATTATACATATTCTAGATTATATTTTCTCACTCTTCAATATATTAAATAATTAATCGCATTGACGAGCACTCATTATGAGAATTCTTCCCACAGTGCCAGGATTTTGAAAATAAATAAATAAATAAATAAATAAAATATGGAACAAAATAAAAAAAATATTTTTTATTCGGTGTTTTTGCTTCGTTTTTTGTTCTATATGCACGGTTTCTTGCGTGTTGTATAGCACAAAGTCGATGTCTCATATTTCAAAAACTGTAAGAGATATTAGAAAACTGATTGCACAGATCGATAGATCTCGAAATGTTTACCTAAAATTCAGTCCTTTTTAATTTTTTTTATTTTGCGGTATAGAACACAATAGCTTACGAACGACGTCGTGTTAAATGATCGATAAAAAAAAAATAATAATAATCTTATATATTATGTGTAGTAAAAAGAAATCCATTATTTTTCCAATAGATGGCGTTATTTATCTGCATCTCGCGTTGTATAAGTCCGATCGTGTTCCGCTAGGGGGCATTAGAAAGATGACAGTTCCTTCTAAAAAAGCTTTTTTGACACTTTTTTGATTGATTGATTCAGTTTTGTTTGAGAGCTTGTCAAAGATGGACATCAGCAAAGAGAAAATTTGCTACATTTTACAGTTTTTCTTCGATAAGGGAGAAAACGCAAGCCAGGCGGCTGAAAATGTGAATAGCGTTTATGGACCTGATACTGTAACAGCCAATCATGCGCAATTTTGGTTTCGTCGATTCCGTTCCGGTAACTTCGATGTCAAGGATGCACCACGCACTGGAAGGCCAATTGTCGAAAATGTCGATAAAATCATGGAAATTATCGAGTCCGACTGTCATGTTAGCACTGTTTCGATTGCAAAAGAGCTAAAGATTGCTTAAAAACCGTTTGGAACCATTTGAATAAGGCTGGATACACAAAGAAGCTCGATGTATGAGTGCCACACGAGTTAACGCAAAAAAACCTCACAGACCGAATTTCCATCTGCGAATCGCTGCTGAACCGCAACAAAATCGACCTATTTCTGAAGCGGTTGGTGACTGGTGATGAAAAGTGGGTCACTTACCACAACGTCAAGCGAAAAAGGTCGTGGTCGAAACACGGTGAACCGGCGGAAACGGTGGCCAAGCCAGGATTGACGGCCAGGAAGGTTTTGCTGTGTGTTTGGTGCGATTGGCAGGGAATTATCTACTATGAGCTGCTCCCATACGGCAAAACTCTTAACTCGGAACTCTACTGTCAACAATGGGACCGTCTGAAGGAAGCAATCGCCCATAAGCGGCCAGCTTTGGCCAATAGGAGAGGAATTGTGTTCCATCAGGACAACGCCAGGCCACACACATCGATAGTGACTCGCCAGAAGCTCCGGGAGTTTGGTTGGGAGGTTCTTCTGCATCCACCTTATAGTCCGGACCTGGCACCAAGTGATTACCATCTGTTCCTGTCCATGGCGAACAATTTTGCTGGTGAAACATTCGCTTCAAGAGAGGCTTCTGAAATTCGACTGTCTCAATTTTTTGCTAATAGGAACGAGGGCTTCTATGAGAGAGGCATAATGAAATTACCTTTAAAATGGCAACAAGTTATCGAACAAAACGGCGCATATTTGACCTAAATCGGGTCATTCTAACTATCTTAAATAAAGCCCTCAATTTAATGCAAAAATAATGGATTTCTTTTTACTACACCTAATATTAATATTCGAGCACAAAAAGTTTAATGCTTATAACTTTAGTTATATAATATATTTTGAGCTGAAATTTTAACAGATGATAGATGTTATCAAAATCTATTGCGGGGAGTATAAATGGGCTATATCTGACTTCTATATCTACTTTTATCGGCGATAGAGTTTTTCGATAAACACAATTTTGCTCTTTCCGTGCTCTTAATTTTCATGTGCAAATTTCAGCGTTGTTTTTGTTGTTGTTTCATAGCATGACGTTGCTTCCGTGCTTGGTACGTTAAGAGTAAAAGACAAAGAGAATAGAATATCACAAACAATTATAAGCAGTGCTGCCAACTCCTCAGAAGCAAAATGCGCTAGAACTTAGTGATTTAACATAAAATTTTGAAAACGTTTTTGGAACATTTATTTATTAGAAATCACTAAATCTATTATATTAACAGTTTTAAAAAATTGCTTTTATTGAGAAACAAAAAGCTGTAAAGTAAGCGCGCAAACAATATTGGTTGAAGATAATGGGTCGTATGCATAATAATGAGTTCTAACCTTTTTCTCAAGTTTTTGAGCAATGCTCACTTTCGCATGCATAACAAAGCAAATACTCATGAGCTTAATCTCATGTTTTGAGATTGATCTCAGTGCTGAGCAATTGCTTAATATATAAAGCTCTCTCTGAGTCCGAGCTAATACTTGTATGCATAAAAACCACCTTCAGCTCGATTCCTTGAGATGAAACTCCTATTTTGGTGAGACTGGTAGGCTTTTACTTAGGCCGCAATTATAGTGGAAGCAAAGCTAAAGCTGAAGCGTAAGCTGTCATGTTTTTGTTGTATTTTCGCAACAACAAAAACATGACAGCTTACGCTTTAGCTTCAGCTTTGCTTCCACTATAATTGCGGCCTTAGTTTAACTAAAGAACGCAATCAGTGAAGATGGCTGAATATTTCCTAAGTGAAAAGCAAAAAATATATAAGCAACGCTCATCCATTCTTGAAAATGACAACATTCAAAGACTATACCGGTTCGAAAGTAAAAACGTAGAGTGGCTAGCTCAGACTTTTCTGGATGATGTGAATGAAACCCGAGGAGGAGGATTAAGCAAACTTAATAAAATGCGAATATATTTAAGATTTGTTGGGGACCCCAGATTTCAAGTAGGAATTGGTAATACCATTGGAGTACATCAGACCACAGTTTCACGCACAAAAAAACATGTTGCCAACGCAATCGTTAAAAAAGGGAACAACTGGATTTTATATCCAAAAAGTGAGGAAGATATCAAAAAAGCACAGACGCTATGGGCTTCTAAGTACAAATTTTCCCTTTGCAATCGGAGCTATCGATTGCACCCATATTAGAATAAAAAAACCATTCTCTCACAGTGATGACTACGTTAACAGGAAAGGGTACTATTCTATGAATGTCCGAGCAACATGCAATGCAGACGAATTGTTTACAAGTGTAGAAATTGCTTGGCCTGGATCAGTTCATGATTCCCGAATTTTACGTAATAGCTCAATCTACCAAACAATGGAAAACGCAGCAAATGAAGCACTTTTGCTTGGGGATGAAGGCTATGGCCTTTCGAAGTGGCTTTTGACACCATTTAGAAATCCTCAAACGAATATTGAGAAAAGTTACAACAAAATATTTACAAAAGAAAGAGTCATAATTGAACGTTGCTTTGGGCAATTGAAACAACGATTTCCCATTTTGCAATATAAGATCCGTGTTGCAACTGAATTGGCTCCAATAGTTATTGCAAGTTGCTTCGTTCTGCATAACATTGCGAAACTTTTAAATGACAATCTGGTTCTAATGGAGAGCTTAAACAGATCAGATGAGCATTATTTCGATGAAGAAGAGTTAGAACGACCAGGAAGGCAAAGAAGAAGTGCCGAAGCGAAAGCTAAGAGACAGAATATTGCAAACATGTTATTACAATAGAAAAAAATTCTTTATTCAATATTATGTTTATATGTAACAATAAAATATGCTCAAAAGTTTGATAAGTGAATTTCATTCTCAATTTGGTAGCCATCTCCATCTCGCTCTTTTTCCATTCTTTGCAGTTTCATTGAAAGAACTTTGTTTTGCTTTAACAAAACAAGCCTTTGCAGTTGTTGGAAACTCAAGTTTTTTGTCTCCATTGTTTCGTAGGAATCCAAAATTTGTTGCTCTTTCCTATTTGTAGTCTTAAAAGAAAGAAAAAACAAAAATCAATATACCGCTATGCTTTGAGTTCTAAGTTCATAATTACCAATTTTTTTTGTTTTGGTTTTATACTCGAATTTGGTTCGTCATCTACCTTGCGTTTATTTGAATTTAACGGCAATGATGACTGTAATGTTGTTGTTTGTAACAGATTACATTCGCTACCTGATCCCAAAGACAATGCACCTGTAGAGAATATTTACCTTATGAGTGAATGCAAATGTTTGATCTACCTGTGTACATATGTATGTAGTTTTGTACAAAAACACAACTTACCTGAAATTTTGTGAATTTTAGGATTCTCTTTTTCGCCCAACAATGCAACCATTTCTTTTTCCCAATTTTTTAATAAAATTTTTCTGTTACCGGTCTTATTTAAATCGGTTTTTTGCTTTGCTCGACACTTCATATTGGCAATTTTTTTAATTATATTTTTCTTGTTTATGTTTTGCTTAAATATTTCTTTAATTTCATTTTCCACTTTGGTCAAAATTTCTTCTTTTTTAATTCGCAATACTGGAAGCTGACATTTTTCTAATAATATTTTGTGCTGTTTTATTTTCTCGATTAAAAATAAATTAATGTCGCCTTGAACGTCCTCTGCGTTCTCCTCAACGCTGGCCTCTTCGGTCGAACTCATTATTAATAATATGCAAAACAAAACACTTGCACTCTTAATAATTTTAACCGTTAAATGATGCATAAAATGTGCGTTGCAACAACAAATCTACATTCTAAGAGAAAAGAGCTTTCGGCTTCATCTCAAAGTTTTTGAGTTCTTTGTGGTGAGCTCAAACTCAATTTATTGCATACGAAATTGAGTTCAAGCAAGAGCAAACGGTTGATCTCAGGTAGCTGAGCTTAAGCTCGATCGACTCAACTCAGAGTTTAATCTCATTATTATGCATACGACCCAATAACTTGAGTATGCACATTTGTTATGAACGCAACAAATATAGCTAAGCGCTAAATACGCTAGATCTAAAAAGCGCTAAGTTGGCATCACTGGCTATTTGCTTTCATACGCTCGGAATGTATGTATACTAGGGTGTCCCAAGATATAACGGAGGGTTTTATTTTCCCAAAAATCGCAATGCATACCCTCCAATTTTTTTCTAAATGGTCCTATTAGCTTAAATATGAAATATTATTGGGATTGGAATACGATAAACGGTGCCGAATTGCCTTCGAAATTTGGTATGAAGTCTCTTCAAATTGAGTCCCCCAAAAGTATGCATCGAAATCTTTTGATATTAAAAATCGTGGGTTTTCTTAAAAATATTGCAACATTACCACGATGTCAGAAATATATAGTGAAATTATGTTTATCGTGCATTATAGTTCGAACAAAATTTCACTGGAAAATACTCAAAACTAATAGGAAATTTTAGCCTTAAATATTGACATGCATACCTTAAGGGTACAATTCATATCAAAATTCAACGCTTAAGATTTGTTAATATTCAAATATCTCACTCATTTTTAATTTGACCTGGTAACATTTTGGTTTAAAATGTTACCAATTTAATGGGCTTGCGATTATAAAATCTTTATAGTTTTATACGCAAGTGTTTGGTCTGGTAAAATATATTTAAAATCAGAAAAATTTTCTAAATGTTTAAGATTTTTATACCCGACACACTCTGTGTCGAGGGTATATTGCGTGTGTTGGGTTGTGTGTAACACCCAGAACCAGTCGAGATAGACCATACAAAATGTATATAGAAATGATCAGCGTCACCAGGAGATTCGATTTAGACATGTCCGTCCGTCTGTCTGTCCGTCTGTCTGTCTGTCTGTCTGTCCGTCTGTCTGTATACAGTTATCTTATCGAAGGAGTTGAGCTATCTTGACAAAATTTAGTATGCGTGCTCACGGGGACATGAGTAAGAACAATTTCGAGAATGGACCCGATCGGACCATTTTTAGGGGTACCTCCAGTATTAGGGTCTGTTATGAAAATCACAAAAACTGCTCCAAAACCTGAGTTTTTTAAGATATTTTGATGAAACTTGGTATTTGAACATGTTTAAAGGCAAGTAATATGATTTAAAAAAATTTGAAAAGTGGGCGTGGCATAAGGGCGTTTTTCGAAAATTGTCTCCTTCACCCGAAATACAAATGGGACTTGAACGAAAGTTGGCACGTATGCTTCCATGATAGCCAGTAACGTCCTCCCCTCGATAGAACCATTATTAAGGGTACCTCTAGTACTAGGGTCTGTCACAAAAATCCCAAAAATGCCTCAAAAGCGGACTTTATTGAAATATTTCAATGAAACTTAGAATTTAAGCGTATATATAAGGGTCCGATTAGAATCCCAAAAAAATTGAACAATTGGGCGTGGCAAATGGGCGGTTTTTATAAAGAAATTTAACAAAAGTCGGTATATGGGCCCAATATGTCCTTAAACACCTCTTGATATTAAAAATTATTCGAACATATGTGTCTGTGTCGGGTATTCTATTGTCAGCCTCGCCTGACTATAACACCCTTACTTGTTTAATTTCCATAAGTTTCGTGGAGCTCTTTTTACTAGAGTATCTAACCTCTAAATTTTTTTGTCATGATAACAATCGCAAACTTAATGGTGTCAAGGTAGGACCACGCCCAGCCGAATGTCATTGGAACTTTTAGATGCTAGCTAAGAAGGCTATAGCGCTCCAAAGTACGAAGGTTTCATACTTCTATTGATAACATTAAGCAAATCGTCGCCCGGAGATTCATGTGCTCTATACGCCATTTTAACGAATTTGAGTTAAGGATGCCATCCCCCATTTTCAATGCCAAATTTTTTAAATCCGCAATCCATTTTTGGCTATATCTTGTAGTTACTGAGATAACTCATCTCCATTTTGCTCTATATCCCTTGAAACACAATATTTTTGTGATCTTTTGCCCTATACGCCATTCAAATCGAAGTTTTTCAAGATATTTTGATGAAATTTGATATTTGAACATGTTTAAAGGCAAGTAATATGATTTCCAAAAATTGTAAAAGTGGGCGTGGCAGAAGGGACGGTTTTTATAAAGAAATTTAACAAAAGTCGGTATATGGGGCCCCTTTTGGCTCTAAACACCTCTTGATATTAAAAAATAATTTGAACATGTGTCTGTGTCGGGTATTTTATTGTCAGGCTCGCCTGACTATAACACCCTTACTTGTTTATATTGCGAATAAAAAAAAAATTTCCAAGAAAAAAAATTTGCAATAGAATTTATTCCATAAACATACCTCTGTATCTTCACAATAGAACAAAATTTCTTATTTTAAGAAAGCAACCCCCACAGTTTCTCTATAAATAATTATTTGTTAAGCGCGGACCACTATAAAAATGCCATTTTTACGTCTCTGTTATTTTCAATTGACTGTGGGCGCCGCAAATATTGTGCGATTGTCTTAATTTTTTATTTCTGCGAAATAATTTGAGGACATGTTTTACCATGTGCAAGTACAAGAACATTTGATAGTTAAAATCAAAGTGGGCCTTAAGAGGAAACGGGCTTTACGTGATGCACTTCTCTTACAAAGAGTTCTACGAGACTTATGAAAGTTAAAAAATCGGAAAAATTAACGATTTCCAAATTTTTTTTCTGATTTACAATATATTTTACTATACCATACATTGCGTATAAAATATTTAAACTTTTAAAACCACTGTCCAGTTTCATTGGTAACATATTAAGCCCTTATATGTCCAGATCAAGTAAAAAATGTGCGAGATATTCGAGAATTAACAAATTTGAAGCGTTGAATTTTGATATGAATTGTACCCTCAAGGTATGCATGTCAATATTTAGGGCTAAAATCTCCTATTAGTTTTGAGTATTTTCCAGAAAAGTTTTGTTCGAGCTATGATGATGGTAAACATTATTTCACTATATATAATATTTCTGACATCGTGGTAATGTAGCAATATTTTCAAGAAAACCCACGATTCTTAATATCAAAATTTTTCGATGCATACTTTTGGGGACTCAATTTGAAGAGACTTGATACCAAACTTCGAACGAAATTCGGCACGGGTTATCGTATTCCAATCTCAATAATATTTAATATTTAAGCTAATAGGACCATTTAGAAAAAAATTGGAGGGTATGCGTTTCCGAAAAATTAATTTCATATTTTTGGGACACCCTAATGTATACATTTAAGTATGTCCCAGCCGGAAATGTCGCGGTGAAACAATCAATGATTTCAACATGACATCCTGATTATACACCATTTTTCTAATGAAATTAACACACAAGCGGCATTGGCAGTCATAAGAGCATATGTCACGAATTGGTCATCGAAAGTGAAGTAGATCTACTCCGTCGTATCGATACCTCTATCGATGACAGTGCCATTGGAGTTGTGATGAAATTTTCCCCTTGATATTCTTGGTGAAAATATTAATGAATTTGTCCTTTATGAGAAACTTTCCGGCTGGGATAGACATACTGAAATGCATACATACATTGAGAGCGTACGAAAGCAACAAGCTTTTTGCTACTGCAGAGAAGAGCACAATGAACAAGTAAAACAAACTTCAGCCAGGAAGTAGGGCTCTTCGTGATCGTACGAGAAATATACGACTACGCGAAAACACTCTGCGTTCAAACGCTAATGCAAATGAAATAGGAGGTGTTGAAGAGGAAAAAAAAAAAACAAATAAAATATACAAAATAAAAATATGAAAAACTAAAAAACAAATCAAAAACTGTCTTTAGAAATTCATGTTCCTATGCATCTTGCTTAAAGTTAACTTAAATTTTATCTTTTTTGTTTAGGTGGTATTTGTGTTCTAGGAATCGACCTAATGTGTCGGTCGACTGGGCTTACTAGTAATAATAATAATAACTTAAATGAATAGTAAAATTCAACATTTTTCACAAAAATATATAAATCTATACAAATTTGTGGCAACAGCAACAAAAATGTCACAAATGCTCGGAAAAAATTAAAATCTGCGCATATTGTAATCTTAAATTCAAGTATTCTTTTTCAACGACGAGAACTGATTGATATTGCATTGCCACCTAAAATTCTGCTTTAAAATTTTCACTAATTAAACACTCGAAATGGAGAGCTAAATACATTTTATACCTGACACACTGTGTCGAGGGTATATTGCGTTTGTGTGTAACACCCAGAACCAACCGAGATAGACCATACAAAATGTCCGACCGTCTGTCTGTTTTCTAATCGAGTTGAGCTATCTTGACAAAATTTGATATGCGTGCTTACGGGGACATGAGTAAGAACAAGTTCGACAATGCACACACACATCGGAACATTTTTAGGGCTACCTCCAGTACTAGGGTCTGTTACGAAAATCAAAAAATGCTCTATAATCTAAGTTTTTCAAGATATTTTAATGCAATTTGGTATTTGAACATGTTTAAAAGCAAAGTGGGCGTGGCAGAAGCCGTTTTTCGAAAATTATCTCCAACACCCGAAACTCAAATGGGACTTGAACGAAAGTTGGCACGTATGCTTTCATTGTAGCTATAAACATCCTCTCCTAAATTTTTTTTTGATCGGTCCATTATTAAGGGTGCCTCCAGTACTAGGTCTGTCACAAAAATCCCAAACCTGCCTCAAAATCGCACTTTTCCGAAATATTTCAATGAAACTTAGAATTTGATCATATATATAAGCCTCCGTCTAGAATTCCAAAAATTTTAAAAAGTGGGCATTGCAAAGGGCCAGTTTCCGTAAAGAAATTTTTCATTAGTCGGTATACGCGGTTCCTTATGGCTTTAAAAACGTCTGGAATATTCTTTCTTAGTGGTCCTGGTTTTTTGGCGTGGTTTAAAAATAATTTAAACATGTGTGCCTGTCTCTCCCAGGAAGCTAACAGGAGTCTGAGCACAGACTTCCTCCCATACATCACTCCTCTGATTCTTATCCCACCCCAAGAAGGAGAATAAGTGAGAACCATGTCAGATGGGCGATCAAATCGTTTACTCTTTTTAAATCCCCTGGCCCAGATGGCATCATACCAGCCGACCTGCAGCACTCGACGCAGTGGGCGATTCCCTGGCTTACAGTGATTTACAAAGCCTGTATGAAGTTCTCTCATATTCCTGTTAAATGGCGGGAGTACAGAGAATGTTCATCCCTAAAGCATGCAAAGCAAGTCACACGAAACCAAAGGACTTCCGTCCCATCAGTCTTTCATCCTTTCTTCTGAAAACTTTCCAGAGGATCCTGGTTACTTCATAAACGATACCATCAGTATCGATAGTCTATCTGGATATCAACATGCCTATACCAAAGGCAAATCTGTAGAGACAGCAATGCACAAAATAACACAACATATTGAGAAATCACTTTCTCATAAAGAATGCACGCTCAGCGCGTTTGTAGACATAGAGGGGGCGTTCAACAACGTCTGCCCACAAGCTGTGATGTCATTTTTATCCAACTTCGGAGTTGATGGCACGATATATAGCATAGTGAATAGTCTACTTATTGATAGGACTGTCACTGCGTCGGTGGGAAACACGCAGCACGGCAGAAAGGTGGAGAGAGGAACACCCCAAGGAGGTGTCCTCTCCCCCTTCTCTGGAATCTGGTTGTGAACTCTCTGCTAACTGTACTCGATCATATCGGATGCAATGTGGTAGCGTACGCGGATGACATTGCAATATCCGTCACGGGGGAACACCTCCGCAGCATCTCGGACATGATGTCCCAACTTCTAAGAACTCTCAGCTGCTGGAGCGGGGTGTGTGGACTGAAAATCAATCCTAATAAAACGGAACTCGTACTCTTCTCCAGAAGATACAAGATCCCACCTTTGAACCTACCAAAATTAAATGGGGTTGTCTTGAAACTAAGCATCCAAGTCAATACTTAGGGCTGATACTCGACTCTAAGCTCCTATGGAGTAAAAACACCAAGGGAGAGCCAGAAAATCACTCTGTGCGTTATACTGCTGTAAAAGGGCAATAGGCACAAAATGGGGACTTTCCTTCAATTCTACACTTTGGCTCTACCAAGCTGTCGTAGAACCGATCCTTCTATACGGCTCAACCTTTTGGTGGCCGATCACCTATTAATCCTCGTATATTCAAGCCTTAGACAGGGTGAGAAGACAGTCCGCTGTACTGGTAACAAGAGCACTGAGGACTACCCCTTCCAAGGCACTTTTTACACTCCTTTTTTGGCTACCAACATAACTCCTCATCAGGCAGCAAACAAAGACCGCGGCTGTGCGATTGAAAACCGTCTGCCGATGGGCCAGACCAAACTCTGATCACTCACAAATCTTGACAAAAGATTTCAGAATCCCGACTGATATTGAATACCGCACCCCCTCGCTCTGCTTCGCATGCGGATATAGCAACCGCATACCGAGCAGGGAGGAGTAGTGCGATGTTGTACAAATCAGCCGGTACGTAATTGAAGCTTATACTGATGGCTCTAGACTCGACTCAAGGGTAGGGTGCGGTATTTATTCTAGGGGCTTAAACCTTAGTCTAGCCCTCCGCCTGCCTGACCATTGCAGTGTATTTCAAGTATTGTAATGCGATATTTGGCAGGAATATCTACATCTTTGCCGACAACCCGGTGGCTATCAGATGCTTTGATTGCGGACTGGAGTCCACATCAAAACTTGTCGAAGAATGCCGGAAATCTCTTACCGAGATAGTGGAACATTCAGCAGTATCCATTTGCAGGGACATCAAAGGAAACTGCGAGGCTGATAAACTCGCTAAGAAGGGCACATCGCTTCCAGAGACCTCCTTTTCCAACATAGGAATCCCACTGGCTAGAGTGAAATTCCGCATAAAAGAAGAATATCTCGGCCTGGCAAACAAGCTTTGGATCGAGGAAGACTTCTGCAGGATTACTAGACAAACCTGGCCATCTCTGAAGAAGAGACGATCCAGGAACCTAGTGCAACTCAGCAACATCTCCATCCATCAGACGGTATCAGTTCTCACCGGCCACTACCTGTGCGGCAGGCATGCCGCAAGGCTGGGAGCCCCATACAATGGCTTTTGCTGGAGCTGTCGCTCGGAGGAGGGATCTACTCTCCACCTTCTGGGTTAGTGCCCGGCCTTATCGTCAAAAAGACTGTCTCTACTGGGACACACCTTTCTGATCAGCCTCACCGAACTATCCGAAATCAAAATTTCAGACATCGCGCGGTTCATCACGATGTCTAATTGGCTTTCATAAGAAGTAGATAGGGGCTAGTCGTGCCTCTCAATGGTATCACAAGGGGCCTATATATGAGCCTACGTGAGCTATCAGCTGCCGCACCTACCTACCTACCTGGCTGTGTCGGGTATTTTATGGTCGAGCTCGCCTGACTATAACACCCTTACTTGTTTTTGTTTCGAGAATGTCTTTTTACTCGTTAATCTGCCATTGATTTCCTTCGCAACTTTTAAGACAAACATCTACGGCGATGAAATAAATTTCGTTTCAAAATCATGGTGGCAATAAAGGTATGCAAAAACAAAAGATGATGGCTTTAGAAACTAAAAAAGTTAACACTCAAAAGACAACGAAAGATGAGTAGACAAATTTAATTAAGTCTTTGTTTCACAGTGCCATTCTTTGCACTTGTGACGACACCAAAAAAAAAATGAATTATTTATTTAGCAGAAAATGGCAAAGTTAAACCGAAAGAAACTTTCCCTATTCCGCAGGCAGTCGGCAGTCAGTGAAAACATGCAACTTTGTCGCGTCTACACGGGATTCAATGAAATTATCGCGAAAAGCGTGTCAAAGGGGCGGTTTTCATAAAGAAATTTAACAAAATAAGATATATGGGGCCCCTTATGGCCTTAAACACCTCTTCATATTAAAAATTATTTGAACATGTGTGTCTGTGCCGGGTATTCTATTGTCAGGCTCGCTTGACTATAGCACCCTTACTTGTTTTATTTTCTTACTTCTTTTATTTTATATTTTATCTTTCTTATTTTTTGTTGCCTTTTCCAGAGCCCAACTTCGTCGGCTCCTTCGACATTGGCGAGTATGTATACTTCTTCTTCCGGGAAACGGCCGTCGAGTACATCAACTGCGGGAAAGCAGTCTACTCTCGAGTAGCACGCGTCTGCAAGAAGGATGTGGGTGGAAAGAATTTACTTTCGCACAACTGGGCTACGTATTTGAAGGCTCGACTAAACTGCAGTATCTCCGGCGAGTTTCCGTTTTATTTCAATGAAATCCAATCGGTTTATCAGTTGCCACTGGATAAGACACGCTTTTATGCCACATTTACGACAAGCACAAATGGCCTGATTGGCTCGGCGGTTTGCAGTTTTCACATCAATGAAATCCAAGCAGCATTCAATGGTAAGTAATCTCTGAAAAGTGATTTGTGTCTATATAGTATACGCAAGGGCGTACCGAGAGAAGGAGTGCTTTGGTAGCGCGTATATTTGCCACAGTGATATATTGAGCAATTATAAGACATTAACCGAAAAAAATGTGGGGGGTTCAAGAAGAAGTTAAGAGAGTTTTGGACCAAAAACCCAAAAAATCCGAAAAATTCATGACGTCCGATTTTGATGAAAATTTATATATATAATAAGTGAAAAATTCTAAGAGTTTTGGCACTTAAACTTTTTCAAAGAACTGATTTTTCTAGGAAAAATAAATTTTTTATTAGATATAATATTTTTATGGAAAACAACATTAATTTTTACAAAAATGTTGATGTAATGATCGTTGAGTTTCGATAAACCCTTCGCGAGATATGAATTTTGAAAAAGACCATTATCGAAAACTTTGACGGCTAATGACTAAGGGGGCATTTACACATTTGACAATTTTGTCAAAATCTATATGGGTCTTCCCTTAAACAAGTATTTGCCTCGAAAACTTCGAGAAATCGTAAATTTAGAAGGCTTAGAAATTAATGAACAAAATTTTGTATGAAAAATTTTACACTTTTACGATTTTTCAATCTTTTTACTTTTAAGGGAATACCCTATATGTCAAAACAATCTTCAACAAGTGTACACTTAAGAATTTTTGACATCAAAATCGTTTTTTGAATCGAAAAAACATTTTAAATTTTGAAGTCAAATTTTTTTGATGTCAAACGTCAAAAGTGTAAATGGCCCTAACGGAAACATTTTTTTTTTTTTTTTTCAAAAAATAAGTTTGACAAGTTTTTTTTACCTCCAAGGCTTTCGAATGCCGTATCAATCACTGAAATCTGAGACTATCGATTTAAAAGTGGCCCAATTGAGAAAATTTGACTCATATGTACGTATGATAGTGTATCCAGCCGAATGCCGGATACCAGATATCCGGTTGGTTGGTAGGATATTTATTTTTTCGGTCTAAAAGCCATATTGAACGGCGTAGCAGTGATCCTGAGCGTTGCCTTTTGGTAGCACAAATTTCGAACGTTATTTTTTGACACAAGTGTGCTGTGTCAAATGTAATGATTAGTAATGATTATTTCGAGCGGTTGCACCGAACTGCAATAAAAAATCTCTAATAATGGAAACTTTCCTTGCAAATTTTAGCGGAACGGCATTCGGTTTCCTCCAATCGCTTCATTTTCAAATCTGCATTCGAATACAATATAGCAAATGTTTAGTGTGAGGTATCCGGTGGCCGGATGTAGATGGTATCCCGTATCCGGTCGGATACAAATTTTAAGGCCGGATACCGGATAGTGGGTGGATATCCGTTGCAACTCTACCCTAAATTTCCCTTAACCAATTTTACAATATAGCCGAATCTCGAATTATTTTCTAAAATAAAGTTGAAAGTTTTTTCCTTCACGAGTTAAAATAATGATCGCATTAGTGAATCAAAATGTCAATCAATGTCAACATTTTATGAATTAAGTCGACTAGAACGATGTAATGCATTCATCGATATGTTTCATAATTTTCCTTCCGTTAGTGCTCTAATTCAAAATAAGAGAAACAAAAAAAAAAAAAAGAAAAACGTTAAAAACGAAAATACCTATAAATATTTAAAAATAAATTGATTACAATCCCATTGCTTCAACGAAATTCGTTTAAGAGAGTCCTTTGTCCACCTGGTTTTAGCTTTGAAACATGCAAATTTTTGCAACTTTCATTCTGTTAAGTTGAGGGGCAAGGAAACAAGAAGACGTACCTGGTATTCCGCTGCTGATCCTGGGGGATGCTGAGTACGTTGATTAATAGGTCGGCGATTACGCGACGCGGATTATATTTGTGTGTTTTTTATTAATTTAAATTAGGCGCCTTCCTGGCGGTGATGGAATAAAATGAATAATAAAAAAAAAAAAGTTGGCAGTTATGGAACTGCCGTTGGAAGTGAAAACATAGAATGTGTATTGAAGTTTGAAATGCATAATATTTGATTTAAAATTATTAAAATCAATCTGGATTTTTACATTTAATGAGACTCAGAGAAACAATTATAGGCATGTTATATGTAAAGTATTTTATTATTTTATTATTGAAATATATTGCTGGCTGCACAAAGTTTTAACAATTAATTACACTGCTCAACACTAAATTTTCCTTTGACTTGAAACCAACTTTTTTTTTGTCGTATTTGTTTCGCTGAAGCAAAATATATGCTTTAAGTTTGAAAGTTAGCTCGCGTTTTTTAAATATTCGCTAAGAAAGGTTTTGCGATTCTTTGTCAATATTTTTTAGTCGTAGTTTTATCGTTCGACCGTTTCAAAAAATTTAATTCATATAAAAGAAGAGTAAATATACAGCATATCCCTCATACATATGAATGAAATCGGCTCAACAGCTTAGGAGCTATAGGGCGATAAAGGCAAAAATTTTAAGAAATTTTTAACAACTTCGTACAAAAACTTGATTTCAAGCCCATATAATTTCCGAAGAAGATTCGGTATTCAGGTTTAGGCTATCTTAAGTAAATGAGTGGATTTCTAAGAGCATTTCAAGACCCAGAAAAAGAAAATCCGATGAGTTGTTCATATTTGAATTGGGTTTTTAGAAAAAATGAGACGAGTTTTTTTCGCCAGAAAATATTTTATATATTTTAGTTTCATTTGATTTTTCATCGTCGTCTCTATCATTATCCGAGGACACCGGAGATACAATATGTACAATACAATATGTTGCATGCCCAGTGACAATACTAAGAATCACAACGTCGAGCTTTCGTTTTCTATTAGTACCCAGCGGCCAAAGTGCTGCTTACGGAAGCGATGAACCGTCCCAGCGGCCAACAATGCCTACCGCCTACAACCGCCTACCACATGTTCAATTTCGGTGCTATGATTCGATGTGTACATAAGGGAACGTGTCCAAACTACGTGAACCATTTTTTACTACTTTTTACCCCCCTCCCCCCCTCGGTGACAATCCGTAGAATAATTTAAGTGACCAATTTGTCCAAGTGTAGTACTTTCAAGACCCCCCTCCCCCCCTAAAAGGGTCACGTAGTTTGGACACGTTCCCTAAAACGTTCATAGGAAAAGTGCATAGCGCATTGAGATATCCTGAGCATTTAAAAATTATATGTAAACACATTGGCATGACTATGTCGCTCCACCTCGCAGACACTCTCATGCTGAGCATACCCAGCAAACATTTGCATAAGCTTTTTACAAAGGTGCTTACTATTCATTTGCTTTCAAGAAATTTTCCAAACTTTTTCCAAGCATATATGTGCTATATTAAATTCGCAAACATTTCCCAAACGCTTTCCAAATGTGTTTGGGAAACGTTAAATTTCTCAAGTACTTCGCAAATCCGTACATACATCGTACATACATACGAGGTGTCTACAGTTCGATTTTTTCAAACGTTAATATATTAAATCTAGCACGCGCGAATGAGATCTCTCGGTAGCGTAATGGGAGCGTGTTGCGATTTGTAACCTGGAGGGCTCGAGTTCGATTCCTGTCGCGGGCGAAAAAAGATTGTGGAAAAATTGGGACGTAGAAAAGATATCTGAGGTAAAATTTGATCCACTTAGAGGGGAGAAAGAAAGTTGGCAGTTATAAATTTAGGTTCATATCCGGTCGTCAGAAACGTAATGCATACACATGTGCTTTAAAAAATTTTTTTTTTTTTTATAAATGTTTGGATGAAAGCTAGCTATTCCTCTAAGTTTTGAAATATTATTTAAATGTTATATTATCTACCTCAGTATTCAAAAAAAAAAAAAAAAAAAAAAAAAACCCTCGCCGCAGCGGGGATTGAACCCGCCTACATCGGATTGGTACTGCTTGTTTAGGCTTGGAAAATATTTATATCGATTGCTTGGATTTATATGTTTTCCAATCTGAAATCCAATTGAATAAAAAGGGAGCCGTTTTGGTTATTTACACTTGAATTCCAAATAAATTCCAACACTTGGATCCAAGCCTTTTGTTTGCGGGCGCAAGTTACTTCCAATTGTTTAGTAAACGTAAATGTTTGCTGGGTATCACCGAGGCGTCCGCAATAAAAGACGCTTGGACTTGTTCACCGCCGACACTATATTCTGCTGGGAACATACATACACGCATTATTGAGCAGATATGACTCATGGCTGCCACAGTTGGCGTTTTAACGGAAAACTGACACTATATTTTACAGTCGGCGGTGTGGCTCGTTTTCATTGTATTTGGCTCTTTTTTGGCTTTATTACGCCACGACAAAAATTACTCAGTGACCACTTTGCTTTGAATTCAAAGCAAAAAATTTTCGGTGCAAACACTCAAAATAATTTAGATTTAGCGGACCTAATCCACATCACAAAATTTTTGTTTTACAATATACATACATATATACATGTAATATAAGTGTTGGACCCTTTTAATTCCCATTGGCTCTTTTTGAATCGCTGTGGCACTTTTATATCTTTTTAAATGGCAACCGTTTGCATACTCTCTTTGCGCTGTAGTGAGAAAGAAGATCGAATGAACTGAGAGAACCGAAGTCAAAGTGAGAAACCAAGAGCGAGTTGAATCAAATCCCAGTCGGAATATGCAATGTTTAGCTATTACTATTTTTGCAATAGTTTCTATGCGGAATTTGTCGTTCAAAATTATAATTGCGATGTCATAAAAATGAATGATAGCTATCGTAGAATTTGTTTTTAACCACTCACGAATTTTTAAGACGTAATATTTTTCCTTTGTCATCAATGAATTTCCAAAAGAAGATATTCATGGAATATCAAATTGCCGACTGGGGTGTTACGTCGACGAATCACATAAAACTTTTTAGGAATGCTTCTCACTGAAAGCTACGCACACTAATATAGCCGAGATATACGTACACGACGACCGTGACGGTTACAACATATACAAATGCATTTTGAACTTAAAGATTTGCTCCCTGCTCAACGCGCCTATAGAAGTTTTCACTTCAAAAATAAAACAAATTTGCCTTCTTGGCGATTAAGGTCTTTCTTAGTTCACGTTTCTGTTTGTTTGTTTTTTGGTTTTTTTTTTTTTTGGTTTTTTAATTCAATTTTCTTTTGTGTTTTTTTTTTTTCAATTCACCTTTAATTGGGGTTTGGTTTTTTTTTTTGTTTTTTAATTCTTTTTACGGTTTGCCTTTTAATTCTTTTTACGGTTTGATTTTTAATTCTTTGATCTGGAGGATGATGTTGCGCGCACGAGCTTTTTCAGCGAGATTACTTTTTCGAG
This sequence comes from Chlorops oryzae, assembly GCA_020466095.1. Lineage (NCBI taxonomy): Eukaryota > Metazoa > Arthropoda > Insecta > Diptera > Chloropidae > Chlorops > Chlorops oryzae. The sequence continues at coordinate 88,503,726 of CM035806.1, forward strand.
TGGAATCGGTTGAAGGGCCAGAAGTCGCTCGAACTCGAACTTCGAAGTCGCACAAAAAAGAAGAAGGAGTTGATTAATTCGCCGCGCTTTAAAGGTTCGGCTGCGTAGCTGCGACGGCGAACACGAACATACTGCCCGCATTGCGCTACGCAACCATAGTTCCCTGCTTACCTTTCCCTCTGCAGCAAGAACTCCTGGACCTCTCGCAGCGCCGCCCGCGCCCTCTCTCGATCGATGGCCCTTGCCGGGTATCCGGCGTGACTTCTGCTCGATGATGAAAGCGTCGAGGGCGAACGGCGGAAGGGAGAAAGGACCAAGCGGACTCGAGGTCCCTGTCGAGACAACGCCCCGCGAGCAGTTCCCCTGGTGAGGTGGCGATGACGCTCGGGCCCCGGCCCTGCAGGACAGGAGGATGGTGACGGGCGATGGCGGTCTGAGCTCGGTGATTGCTGTCGGGGAAATGAGGCTGGCCGGCGTTGATATTTGCGCGAACGACGGCGTCGCTGTCCCCCTCGTTGAGCTCGGGTGGGCGATCGGCGGTGGGGGCTCTCCGGGCTGCGCTCTCGAGAAGGGCGGCGTGGAGAGTGGGAGCGACGTCGGGAATGGCGCCGAGCAGATCGTGCCACCTGCGAATTGGGTTCTCTGGCCTCCCTAGGCTGCCACGGACCGGAGTCATCGGGCGATACGGACCAGGCCTGTTGATGGATGAGAGTGTGATGGCGCTCCCCACAGGCCTTGAAATTTTGTCGCGACGGACACTCTCTCCTCAGATGGCGTGATGATATGCATGAGAAGCAGCATTTATTCAGCTGGACTGCGAGCAGACGCTTTGCCGTGGTCCATTGCCGAAAGCGCTGACAGCGGGCGAGCCCGTGATTGTGGCTACATACCACGCACTGCCGTCGGTGCTCCATGATGTATGTCTGAAACGAATAAGAGATCTTCATGAGCGGACGAATCGTGACATACAAAGAGAGGGGGAGGAGGGGGTGTTGCGATTGGATGACGAATATTAGTCATAAAGCTTCGGAAAGGTCTACAGGGAGCAGGCAGAGTTTCGTGATAGGTCTTGTGACGACGCCGAACTGTGTCTTGACCTCGACCATGCGTACGAGGCCATCATCTCCAGGATGCACTTGAATGACTCTCCATTTTCTCCATTCAAACAAGGGCAATTGAGCGTCCATGACGACGACAAAATCGTCGACCTTCATATTTGGTTGTGGTACCTTCCATTTTTTCCCTTTTGTGGAGGCTCAAGAGATATTCTGACTTCCAACGTTGGGCGAAGCGATGATGCAGAATTTTCACCTTTTCCCATCTCTTAGTGAGCGGCAAGTCTGCTTGAGGTTCTTCGGGCCAGGCGGTGAGAGGGGCTCCTCGAAGGAAGTGACCGGGCGTCAGTGCCAGCAGACCTGAAGGATCGTCGGACATCGGAGTGAGGGGACGCGAATTTAACACCCCCTCTATGCGGGCCAGCAGGGTGGCGAATTCCTCGAATGAGAACTTATGTGGTCCGGCAACTTTCAAGAAATGAAGCTTGAAGCTCTTGACCGCCGCTTCCCATAGGCCACCCATGTAGGCGCGTGGGGCGGGATCATATGCCATTCGAAGCCGTGCAGTGAATATTTCTGTTGAAGGTCGTCAGCAGCGTTCGAAAGAAAACTTGCGAATTCAACATCCAGAGCGTTTTTAGCACCAATGAAATTTCGACCGCTGTCGGAAAAAACCCGTTTTGGCAGGCCTCGCCGTCCGACGAATCGATCGAACGCGGCTCGGAAAGACATCGTGGATAATTCTGAACATAATTCGAGGTGCACCGCCTTGGTGGCGAAACACACGAAAACGCTGACATAACCTTTTAGATATGGTGCGGTCCGAAGAGTAGAGGTCTTGATGTCGAATGGTCCGGCGAAATCGACACCGGTATGCGTAAATGGAAGCGACAACGTCGATCTCTCAGCTGGCAGTGCGGCCATCATCTAGGTTTTTAATCGTTGCTTATGGATCGTGCACGTATGACACCGGGTGATACAGCTCTTGATTTTCTGTTTCAAACGTGCGATGTAGAAGTTTTGTCGAACCATGCGAAACATGAGTTGAGCACCGCCATGCAGGAGTGTTTTGTGGACGAAATCCAGATAAAGGCGGCAGAACGTTGACGCAGCCTATATTATGATCGGATATCTCTCATCGGGCGTAAGATCTGCATGTATCAATCGGCCATTGACGCGCAAAAGTCCATCGTCATCGACCATGGGGTTCAAGGGTAACAGTTCGCTCTTTTTCCCGAGAGGCTTTCCCTCGCTCAGGTCCTGATATTCGAGTAGATAGTTTGCGAAAACAAAATTAGACGATTTCTCGCAACCGTCAGCTCGTCTTGTGAAAGTATGAGTGTGGTCGGCCTCGGTGCGAGCTCTCTTCGCGCTTGCTTGTTAAATCGCAGTACAAATCCGAGTACTCTCAAAGCTCGGTCGTAAGATGAGAATCTGGCTAGCAGATCCTCAGTCTCGGTGATGGTAGTGAAGGCGATCGTGTTTCGTTCTTCGATAATGGGGGCTGGTGGCGACTCAATTTGGGGCCATTTTGCGGGTGGCTCCACAAGCCACGGCGGTCCATGCCACCAGAGCACATTCTCATGTAGATCTTGCGCTAGCATCCCGCGAGTTATATGTTCACCCCACTGTACCGTGCTACCGCCAAGACCAACTCTCAACTTCGATATCTAGCAAGCATTGTTACTTTCAAATCAAATCTAGTAGACATTGCATATCTCAGAAAACAATATATAAAAAACTTTCATCGTTAACAAAATAAAAAAGGAGAGCAGTTCAATTATTATTCTTAAAAAAGAAGAACAAAAAGCATATTTTTACTAAAAATAAACAATCCTTCCAAAAAAGAAGGAATTCATTATAAAAAAACGTTTTTACTTTTTAAACACGAACAAACACATATTTGGCGCAGTCGAACGGAGCGCCTAGTCGGAATTCAGTCGTGAAATTTTAAATATCCTGATTCGCGGTGTATAAAAGGATTTTATAAATATCCTAATTCGCAGGATATCAAAAAAAAAAAATTTAAGAAAAATGAGAAATGTGCTGTGTTGTGGTTATATCATCAGGTGATCCTTGTGAAAGCATATCACAAGTAAATACAAATGGATCACCTATGAAATAAGGGCCCTTTACTGCATATAAAGGAGACTCTTCGGTGAAGGAATATCACCAAAACCCGACACAGTTAACAGTATAAGAGCTCCCTCACGGCATATGAAAGGAGACTCTTCAATAAATAAATATAACTAAAGCAATATCTCAATATATATTAGGTGTAGTAAAGAAATCCATTATTTTTCCAATAGATGGCGTTATTTATCTGCATCTCGCGTTGTATAAGTCCGATCGTGTTCCGCTAGGGGGCATTAGAAAGATGACAGTTCCTACTAAAAAAGCTTTTTTGACACTTTTTAGATTGATTGATTCAGTTTTGTTTGAGAGCTTGTCAAAGATGGACATCAGCAAAGAGAAAATTCGCTACATTTTACAGTTTTTCTTCGATAAGGGAGAAAACGCAAGCCAGGCGGCTGAAAATGTGAATAGCGTTTATGGACCTGATACTGTAACAGCCAATCATGCGCAATTTTGGTTTCGTCGATTCCGTTCCGGTAACTTCGATGTCAAGGATGCACCACGCACTGGAAGGCCAATTGTCGAAAATGTCGATAAAATCATGGAAATTATCGAGTCCGACCGTCATGTTAGCACTGTTTCGATTGCAAAAGAGCTAAAGATTGCACAAAAAACCGTTTGGAACCATTTGAATAAGGCTGGATACACAAAGAAGCTCGATGTATGGGTGCCACACGAGTTAATGCAAAAAAACCTCATAGACCGAATTTCCATCTGCGAATCGCTGCTGAACCGCAACAAAATCGACCCATTTCTGAAGCGGTTGGTGACTGGTGATGAAAAGTGGGTCACTTACGACAACGTCAAGCGAAAACGGTCGTGGTCGAAACACGGTGAACCGGCGGAAACGGTGGCCAAGCCAGGATTGACGGCCAGGAAGGTTTTGCTGTGTGTTTGGTGGGATTGGCAGGGAATTATCTTCTATGAGCTGCTCCCATACGGCAAAACTCTTAACTCGGAACTCTACTGTCAACAATTGGACCGTCTGAAGGAAGCAATTGCCCATAAGCGGCCAGCTTTGGCCAATAGGAGAGGAATTGTGTTCCATCAGGACAACGCCAGGCCACACACATGGATAGTGACTCGCCAGAAGCTCCGGGAGTTTGGTTGGGAGGTTCTTCTGCATCCACCTTATAGTCCGGACCTGGCACCAAGTGATTACCATCTGTTCCTGTCCATGGCGAACAATTTTGCTGGTGAAACAGTCGCTTCAAGAGAGGCTTCTGAAATTCGACTGTCTCAATTTTTTGCTAATAGGAACGAGGGCTTCTATGAGAGAGGCATAATGAAATTACCTTTAAAATGGCAACAAGTTATCGAACAAAACGGCGCATATTTGACCTAAATCGGGTTATTCTAACTATCTTAAATAAAGCCCTCAATTTAATGCAAAAATAATGTATTTCTTTTTACTACACCTAATATATCAAAGTATTTTGCAACAAAATAACATCGTCATCATTAAAGAATTATAGAAACGACAACAACAGCTGAATACTGACTAGAAGTTTCAACTTCATAAAGGCGCAGAATTACAGAACCAGCTCTCATCGACGATACTCAGATCAACAACATTAACAACAAATCTGTAAGTCAATAAACCAATAAATTCTATAAATATTAAAAACCTTAAATAAATAAATAAAGGAGAAAAAAAACACTTATGTTAAAAAAATATACAAGACACAATCACACATATTACTTAAGAAATAACCCATTGAACATAATACCAGAAGAAACCAGAACAGACATTATGCAAGAACAAAACCCGAATACTTCTCTAGATATTTTCAACGCGTTAAGAATCCCTGACGCAATTAAAGACCTACCAAAATTTGATGGTAATCCCCGACTATTATTCGAATTTATAAATAATATCGAAGAAATACTATCATTGGCACAAGGTTTCAATAACACACCCCAAAGAAAAATATTCCTTAGAGCTATCAGAAATAAAATTGAAGGGGATGCAAACGAAGTACTTAACATGTATGGAACGCAACTCAATTGGGACGAAATTAAAAATAACTTAATTTTACATTACGCAGACAAAAGGACCGAGACCTCACTCATAAGAGACTTACACTTTTTACAACAGGACAGGAAAACAGTAGAACAATATTATAGCGAAATAATAGAACTACACTCAAACCTGATGAATAATATTAGAATCCATGAAAAAGATGACAACGTTATAAAATCAAAGAAGGAATTGTACTCAGAAATGTGCCTAACCACTTTTCTTAACGGTCTAAGACAACCATTAGGATCTAGCATCAAAACCATGAAACCACAATCACTTGCCGAAGCCTTTAGCTTTTGCATTAAAGAACAGAACATTTTCTACTCTCAAAGCAATCCCTACACTAAAAAACCAAATAATCAACAGGTTTCTAATTATTTTAAAGCACAAACTCCTACAAGACAACTGACTCCATATAAACTAAATACCCCACAAAACCAAATCAAACAAGACGCAAGGTCCATCCAAACCAAGCAAAATCAATACTCTCAAAATTTCAAGCCTCACAATAGAAATTATAACGGTAATCAAAGCCATCGAACCAACTACATGCACCCTAGAATGCAAGAGTCAAACAATATTAATACATTCCAAGAAACACATAACAACGATAATCCTCAAAATTTTTACCAACAGCAATACGAAACCAACTTTCAAAAACTTGACCAGTACCAAACCCCCATAGAAGAACTAAACAATATAGAAGAACCTCCAAATTTTCGGTTATTCGCCTCAAGGAACCAACAGGATACGTAAATAAGGAACATGGTGATTGGCTAGCATACATAAACATTAGATCACCCACAGGCGAACAATTAAAATTCTTAATAGACACTGGAACATCTTCCTCTTTTATAGACCCAAAATTCGTTGCCATAAAAGATAGAAAAACATGCTTCCCAGTAACCATAAAAACAGTATTAAACACTTACACATTAAAAGAAAAAGTAACACTACCAATGTTCCAGGAATTTAACCAGAACGGATGGCTAGAATTTCTACTTTTCAAATTCCATAATTACTTTGATGGTCTTTTAGGAATGAACGTACTTTCTAAAATCGGCTCGAATATTGATTTACGAAATAAAGTCCTTAAAACCAAAACTTGCCTGATTGAACTCAAATATAAACCAAACCTTTCATCATTAAAATATGCCATTCCGGCGAAATCCAAACAAATGATAAAAATTCCAGTAGATGTAAAACAAGGTGATATTTTTGTTAGGCCAACCAAAACCGACACATCCCTCTCCATAACGGAAGGCATTTATTATGCAAATGAGTGGCACAGTTTTTTAGAAATCATAAATGAGTCGGATAAAGAAAAAACACTTTTCCTTGAACAACCGCTTAAAGTTCAACCCTATACTTCATCCAACTTCATAAAAATCAACGCAATGGACAACCTTAAAATAGATTTTACACCTGAAATCGAGCTCAATAATATTAACAATCACACAACTTTAGATTTCAATTCGTTTATCAGAATTAACCACCTCAATACTGAAGAAAAAAAAGCACTGTTAAAACTTTGCAAAAAATACAGAGACATTTTTTATAAGGAAGGAAACGACCTTACATTCACAAATGAAATCAAACACAAAATCATTACAACGGACGACATACCCATACATACAAAATCGTATAGATACCCCTACATTCACAAAGAAGAAGTTAAAAAACAGATAGAAAAAATGCTAGAACAAGGAATAATTCGACACAGTTACTCTCCTTGGAGCTCTCCTGTTTGGATTGTTCCAAAAAAAATGGATGCAAGCGGTAAACAGAAATGGAGGTTAGTTATAGACTACAGAAAACTAAACGAAAAAACGATATCCGACCGTTATCCATTGCCAAACATAAACGACATCCTCGACAAATTAGGCAGATGCATGTATTTTTCCACACTAGACCTTGCGAGTGGGTTCCACCAAATAGAGATGCATTCAAAAAACATACCAAAAACAGCTTTTACCGTCGAAGGTGGACATTACGAGTACATTAGAATGCCATTCGGGTTAAAAAATGCAACATCGACATTCCAACGGGTCATGGATAATGTTTTAAAGGAACTGATCGGCAAAACATGTTTAGTATATCTAGACGATATAATAATATTCTCAACATCCCTGCAGGAACACATAATTCACCTAGAACTAGTTTTCAAAAAGTTGAAATTCGCAAATTTCAAAATTCAAATGGATAAATCAGAATTTTTAAAAAAAGAAATAGCATTCCTCGGACACATAGTATCAACAGAAGGAGTTAAACCAAATCCAGCAAAAATTCAAGCGATACAGAATTTTCCCATTCCCAAAACTCAAAAAGAAATAAAAGGATTTTTAGGACTCTTGGGATACTATAGAAAATTCATAAAAGACTTTGCTAAGTTAACCAAACCTTTAACAGAATGCTTAAAAAAAGGCAAGTCAGTCGATCTAAACGAAAATTACGTCAACACTTTTGAAATTTGCAAAAACATTTTAACAAACGACCCAATATTACAATATCCAGACTTTAATAAACCCTTCATTTTGACCACCGATGCCAGCAACTTCGCATTAGGCGCAATACTTTCTCAAGGCCGAATCGGCAGTGACAAGCCTATATGCTTTGCGAGTAGGACCCTGTCAGAATCAGAATTAAATTACTCTACTATAGAAAAAGAACTTTTAGCAATTGTTTGGGCAACTAAATATTTCAGACCTTATCTATACGGCCATAGATTTCAAATCGTGACAGATCACAGGCCACTTACATGGTTAATGAGCCTTAAAGAACCAAACTCCAAGTTAGTCAGATGGCGTCTCAAACTCGAAGAATTTGACTACGAAATAATATATAAACAAGTAAGAAAGCTAAAGTCGGTCAAGCCCGACTTTGAAATACCCAGCGTCCCGACATTATGAGCGCACTATGTTTTGCTTCTCTATTTGTGGGCGTGGCAGTGGGAGGGCAACATAAATTATTTCCGTACACCTTTCATTCGCCTTGGTGAACCTATGTTGCGAATTTGAAGCTTCTACGCCTTTTACTTCGGAAGTTACGAAAAGTCTTTATTTGTGGGCGTGGAAGTGGGCGGGCCACAAAAAATTTTTTCCTACACCTTTCATTCGCCTTGGTGAACCTATGTTGCGAATTCGAAGCTTCTACGCCTTTTAGTTCGGAAGTTACGAAGAATCTTCATTTTTGGGCGTGGCAGTGGGCGGGCCATAAAAAAAATTTTCCTACACCTTTCATTCGCCTTGGTGAACCTATGTTGTGAATTTGAAGCTTCTACGCCTTTTACTTCGGAAGTTACGAAAAATCTTTATTTGTGGGCGTGGCAGTGGGCGGGCCACAAAAAATTTTTTCCTACACCTTTCATTCGCCTTGGTGAACCTATGTTGCGAATTCGGACCTTCTACGCCTTTTTCTTCGGAAGTTACGAAAAATCTTCATTTTTGGGCGTGGCAGTGGGCGGGCCATAAAAAAAATTTTCCTACACCTTTCATTCGCCTTGGTGAACCTATGTTGCGAATTTGAAGCTTCTACACCTTTTACTTCACAAGTTACGATAAGCCCTTAATTTTGGGCTTATTTGTGGGCGTGGCTCGAGGTGGGCGGCGTCCATTTTTTTCCAGGATATGTCCCTTTTCGTAGTTAACCAGTACACCAAATATCAATGGAATGTGTTGAGTGGTTCGCAAGTTACAAGCATTTTACTGAAAACACATTATATTCATTTATGGGCGTGGCAGTGGGCGGATGTCTCCCATTTTTACTTAGGATCATACTCGGATCCCGATATACCTGTGTGCCAAATTTCGACTTGATTGGTCCAGCCGTTTCGGAGGAGATCCGACCACGGACGGACGGACAGACGGACAGACGGACGGACGGACAGACGGACAGACGGACAGACGGACAGACGGACAGACGGACAGACGGACATGTCTAAATCGATTCAGTTTTTGATCCTGATCATTTCTATATACATTTTTCTATATCTCCGGAGCTTAATTCTCCCTGTTACAAGATTTGCACAAAACTAATATACCCCGCTTACGCTGGGTATAAAAAGGAAAACTCAATTCCAACGCAGATGCTTTAAGTAAAGCAAAAATTAACGACCCATTTAACAGACCAATAGAAATAAATCTCAACGACATAGGATCAGACAATGCTACATCCGGCACAACAGTCCATCTAAATGACGGCATCCCAATCTCAGAGAAACCATTAAACGACTTCAAGTCGCAAATAGTGATAGAAAAATCAATTGAACCCAATACTACAAAACTAACGGTACCTTTTCAAAATAAGCAGCGCAAACTAATAAGAAGGCAAAAATTTACCGAAAAAAGTATAACAGATATTCTAAAGACGTGTTTAGTCCCCAACAAACTCAATGCTATTTTTTCAGATAACGAAACCTTTCGCTTAATCCAAGAATCTTATTCAAAATATTTCTCAGACAGTAGGGTTTTTAAATTGGTACGATGCACCAAAAGTTTAACAGATGTACAAGACACCGACGAACAAGAAAGACTAATCAGAAATTACCACGAAAATTCTAAACATCGAGGAATTAACGAATCATTCGAACACCTCAGAAGAACATATTTTTTCCCATTGATGAAAAACAAAATATGCCGAACTATAAACAATTGTGACAAATGCCAGACTCTAAAATATGACAGAAGTCCTCCAAAACCAATGTTCCAAAAAACGGAAATTCCTACCAAACCTATGGATATAATTCACATGGACATCTATACTATAAATCATCACCAAATCCTAACAATAATAGATAAATTTTCAAAATTTGCCGCAGGTTACACCCTCACTGCTAGAACAAGTTTAGTTGTATTGAGAGGTTTTAAGGAATTTATAACTCAACATGGAATACCTAAAAAAGTAGTCTGTGACCAAGGGGTAGAGTTCACAGCAAATATTTTCAAAGATTTTTGCAGGCAATATCAAATCGATCTACACATAACATCCTTCCAACAAACAAGCAGCAACTCACCCATAGAACGATTTCATTCAACATTTACAGAAATTTATAGAATAATACTCACCACAAGGAAAGAATTAAACCTAGTTGCAAACCATGAAGACATATTCCCCGAGACACTCATTACCTACAATAATTCAATACATTCAGCAACAAAACATACCCCTTATGAATTATTCACAGGAAAAACCCACGAGTTCAACCAAACGGTAAAGTTCAACAATGAACATGAATATCTCTCAAAACTTAATGAATATAAAGAAAAAATATTTCCCATAGTAAAAGATAAGATGAAAAAAACCATCGACAGACGAATAGAGAAACTGAACTTAACAAGAGAAGAACCCAAAGATATAGAAGAAAATAAGACAATACATAGAAAAGAATGTAGAAGAAACAAGATTACTCCTAGATTTAGCAAACACAAAGTAAAAAAGAACAATAAGATTACAGTCATTACAACGGACAATCGGAAAATACACAAAGGAAGAATAACTAAAAAACGTAAATTTACCTAAATTAAACATTCAGATTTTACTTGACGACCACAAAAATAATTTTTTCCAATACGGACGAACTCGTTCTTGTTTTTCCGTTAGTCTTCGTTGCAGATTTGCTACTGCCGGACATTATATTTCTGTTATCTCCTGGTGCAGGATATGCTTCTTTGAATTTTTTTTATACTCCTTTGCTGTTATTTCTGCTCCAAAGGAACAATAACGAATACGAAAACTTGTTGCCAATGAAAACACCCTAAATAACTAAATGATATAACTAAAAATAGAGAATTACTTGAAAAAAAAAAAATAATATTAAATAAAAAAATAAGCTGTATGAACTCTTCAGTCTACAAACACACTATAATAATTCGAACATCACATTTAATTCCAGTTTTAAATAAAGAACAAAACAGATTCAATTAATATTGTAAAACTCCCCATAAATAAAACTAAAGAAATCATAACTAAGCCATACAAGGCATATAATAAAAATCATATCAGATACTACAAGATTGCCAAGAAATCAACAAGAGGATCTTCTGCGAAGAGACAAATAACAGAGAAAATAACGGCGAAACCAGCTACATTGACCAACTATTATGCAACCGCCCAATGCGACCTTAATTATGTTTGATACAATATTGATACAATAAAAATTTATCTCAGGAAGTTGCAGCAGAACAACGCTGCAGCAGAACAACGCTACAGCCCCACCGAATTCATTGTGGCCTTCGCTCTACTCTAAGGGGGGAGGAGTTATATGTTCACCCCACTGTACCGTGCTACCGCCAAGACCAACTCTCAACTTCGATATCTAGCAAGCATTGTTACTTTTAAATCAAATCTAGTAGACATTGCATATCTCAGAAAACAATATATAAAAAACTTTCATCGTCAACAAAATAAAAAAGGAGAGCAGTTCAATTATTATTCTTAAAAAAGAAGAACAAAAAGCATATTTTTACTAAAAATAAACAATCCTTCCAAAAAAGAAGGAATTCATTATAAAAAAACGTTTTTACTTTTTAAACACGAACAAACACATATTTCGCGCGTTCCCAGGTCAGCCGGATTTTCCCGCGATCGAACATGGTGCCATGGAGTATTCCCAATATTGGTCAGAATTTGGGAAATTCTGTTCGCGACGTAAGTTTTCCATGCATTTGAAGGGCGCTTCAGCCAAGCCAACACAATCGAGGCATCAGTCATTAAAACTGTTTGATGTTCATGAATATGTAGTTGAGCTTTGACCGCTTTGATCAGCTTGGAAAGCAGAACTGCGGCACAGAGCTCGAGCCGCGGCAAGCTGACAGTTTGAAGAGGTGTAACTTTGGAATTCGTCGTAAGCAAGTGGGCGTAGACTTGATTGTGGCTCTCGATGCGCAGATAAAGGGCTGCTCAATATGCTCGCTCTGAAGCATCGCAGAATCCGTGAAGTTGAACGGAGGCGGTGGGGACGCAATGGACCCATCTCGGAATTAGGATTTGCTCGATAAATGGCAAATCAATTACAAAGACGTGCCAGCGCTCCAAAGCCTCATTTGAGACTCGTTGATCCCAGTCAGTGCCTTCGAGCCACAGTTGTTGCATCAGAACCTTGGTTCGAATGATGATCGGAGTCAGCCATCCCGCTGGATCAAACAATTTCGCGATGTCTGAAAGGATCTGGCGTTTGGTGGTGGAGTTCGCGGCGGAATGAGTACTTAACTTGTAGGAGAAACAATCCGTGACAGCATTCCATTGAATTCCTAACATTTTTGCATCACTGGCAGATCTGATCTTCAAAAACTCGGCGTCGAGAAGATGCGAGGGGGCGACGTCTTCCAATAACGTTGGATGATTCGCAGGTATTTTCCTCAAGGGAAATCTGGCGGATCCGAGCGTACGTATGAGCTGCGCCTTCGCCACACAGGTTTCTTCCAGCGTATGTCCGCCGGCCAGGACATCATCGACATATGTTTCGTTTTTCAAAATGAAGGCTGTCGTGGAGCATCTTCAATGGAGTCGTTGGCCAGCTGATGGAGCGTTCGAATGGCTAAAAATGGAGCACAGTTGACGCCAAATGTGACCGTTTTCAGCTCAAAGTTCCGGATCGGCGCAGTATCATTTTCGCGGAATAAGATGCGCTGGAATGCCCGATCATCTTCATGCACTCGAATCTGTCGGTACATCTTTTCAATGTCCCCATTGAAGACGAACCGGTAGAGCCGCCAATTGAGCAAAAGGAATACTAGATCTGATTGCAACACCGGTCCCACGTGAAGTATATCATTCAGCGACAGGGCGAAAGAGGTTTTCTGCGACGCGTTGAAAACGACTTGTACCTTGGTGGAGGTGCTCTCAGGCCACATCACCGCATGGTACGGTAGATAGAACGAAAGGAAATTATTTTCTCGTATAATTTCAAAATCAGGGCATGGTCCCATATGATCGTATGTGAGATACTCAGACAGAACGGAATTATATGTGTCGCGCATAATTGGCTGCTTTGCGAGCCTTCTCTCCAGGCTCCTATACTGCGTCAGCGCTCCAAATCGTGACGAGCCCAAGCGAAGAGCGGCTTTGGAAAATTCATCCTTAAATGGTAGACGCACGACGTATCTACCATCCGAATTCCTAATGGTGGTTTGAGAGTAAAATTCTTCGCAATATATGCCTGCTGGAAGAGGAGGAGGGGAGGTCGTAACTTATTCATGCTCCCAAAATGATTTGAGTAACTCGTGGAGTGACTCGTGGGGATCTCCGGAGGAGACCTGCGTCGTAAACGCGTCGGTGGTTTCGCTGGCGATCGGCCCACTCAAATACCAACCGAAGACAGAATTTTGGGCAATAAGGCTTCCTCCGACATTCATCTTGACGCCCGGCCGCAGTAATTTCGGCATGATATCAGACCCGATGACCATATCGATGCGGGCTGGATTCATAAACCGGGGATCGGCGAGCTCCAACGATGATATCTCGTGGGGATCCAAATTGGAGACCCTTTTGGCCGGAAGCCAATTGGTCAATTTCGGCAACACCACGGCCTCGATTTCTTCCTCGAACGAAGAACGAGGCGATGCGAGCGTGATGGTGCATTCCTTTTTTGCGATTTGGGTGCATTGGCCACCCATGCCGGATACGTTGCAGATTCTATGAGTCGTCGGCAAGTTCAACTGCAGCTGCATGCGTTCGGTTAAAAATGGTCTCTGCGAACCTTGGTCTAAAAGCGCCCGGACTAGGAATCGTTCTCCATTATGTAGAATCTGCGCGATGGCTGTTGGCAAAAGCACCTGTGTCTGGCTGATGGAGACGTGTGCGTGTGCCTGTGACGTGGAGGGGATGCTCACGGAGCTCGAGGCCTCTGGTTGCGCATGGAAATGCGGCGGTTGGCTCGTCGGAGACGGGCCCATCTCCGGAGGAGATGTCAAAGAGGGGGTAGAGGCTTTCGTGTCCGTTGTTGCAGCCGCGCTCGCAAAATGCAACAAAGTGTGATGTCGTTGTTGGCACTTCGCACAGTTGTGTGGACTGGGGCATTTGGACCGTTGGTGATTGGTGGCGAGACAGTTGAGGCAGCGCTTCAATTTCGTAACAATTTTAAATCGCTCCGCGACTGGCATCTTCAAAAATTGGGCGCATTGGCGTAAGGGATGGTTTCCGTTGCACAAGGGGCACGACCCTGGAGTCTGATCCTGAGTGTGGAAAACGTTGGTCGACGAAGTTGACTGGTTTGCAGATAGAACCGGTGCTTTTACCTTCGTGAAGCTCGAAAGGCGTTCGACGACTTCATAGCGGTTGCTGAGTAATTCGTTCATCTGTTTCCAAGTCGGCAGCTCTCGATGCGATGACAGCGACTGCTCCCAATGTGCGATCGTAGAGGCTGGCAGGCGGCTGGAGCAAAAATGAACGAGCATGGCATCCCAAAAATCGACAACTCATTGGCTTCTCATCACGGTGATACAATCGTTGACTGTCGTCTGAATTTTCAAAATTACTTCGCTGGTTTCGTCTTCAATCGCGGGCAGATCGAACAAGGTCTTCAATTGGTGATCGATTAAAATGGGCTTGTTCTCGTACCGCGCTTTAAGAGCCTCCCAGGCGTGCGAAAAATTCGATCCACACAGGGGGTATCCTTTGACAATCGCTCCGGCGGCGCCTGTCATTTTGTTCTGCAAATAATACAGCTTTTGTACAGGTGGCAGTCTCGGATTGTTGATATACACGGCGGAAAACATGTCACGAAATGCTGGCCACTCGTTGTATCCTCCGGAAAAACTCGCAACGTCACAAGGGGGCACTCGAATAAAATTATCCTCTGGCGGCATCTCAGCATATTGTGGAGACGACCTTGCTGGATAGTGGTGGGTGAGATTGGGAATGCAACCGTAGCATATCTTTCAGCTGCGCTCGAGCGATGACTTGGAGGTCGCGACACTCATTATATGTCACTTGAGCTATAGCGGCAACTTCAGCGGGCCATACGTCGTGTGAACGGGCCTCGCCATAAGTCTCTTGAACCCGCTGCCAACAGTCATGAATTTCCTCAATTTTAATCTCGATGAGTGACCCGGTTTGGTTCAAGGGGTCAGACTGTATGATCATGTCGCAATAGATCTTAACCCATTATAGTACATTGATGCCATATGGCATCACTTTGTCACGTTGCAGTTTTACGGGCAATACTCATACTCATACTCATACATGAACAAATTCACATTGACACACATTTGACAGTTTTATTTTCTAGAGAAATGTTTGGCGCGTCTAACATTGACTTTATTTGAACATTTGCTTTTGAACTTTCGTCAGAGAGCATCATAAACACGAAACTCGAAAAAAAGACAAAATGCCGGTCTGTAATGGGTTAAGCTGCTGTACCGCATCGCTGAAGTCCAAACCAAAAGACATATCGGTAGCTTTGATGAAACTATGTCACAAAAATCAGGTGCCGTGCTTCCGGAATAAAGATGAAAAATATTTAATAATATCTCAGCAAATGTAACGAATATATTCGCCCACGTTAAACTTAATTTTGCCCAACGCAAATGATCGATGTCACTATGGATGTGCTAAGCTGTGTCAGGTGCGGAAAATACCGATCGTAGAGCACTATGATGATTGAAGGCATACGAGCACCCTCAAAATCAGTTGCAAACGAACGTATGTAAACTGCTATATAAATTTATGTTGGCAAGGAAAATAGCAATAGTGCGACCAATGCCGACGGTAGCGCACTTCCAGTTCCAGACCTTTATTTTCGCAACACCCCCACAAATTCCTGCAACCCCAGATTCAATATTAAAAATCCAAATGATTTAATAAATTTTATTAAAATCAAATCCAAATCCTACAAAAATTTCAGTAAAGTCAGCAATCCCAATATTTACGAACTTTCAACACGCCAAGAAACAAATTCAAATGATTTTTTTCTTGTTTGTCCACTGTCACAGAATTTCATGCAAGCTGCCTAAGCCAATTTCTCATACGCACAGACAGAGCGCAGGCCGCGCGTAAGCAGCGCACAAGCAGCAGAGAAAAGGTGAGACGTTCAATAGCGATCGACAGAACGACCGAACTTCAAAGCGACGCTTTCAGTTCCCTTGTCCCTGCGCCGAAAAACGTAAGCATAAAAACGAGAACTTATGCGTGTCTGTGGGTGCAGGCGAACCGCGATTTCAATAGCTTTGGCAAGTTCGTCCGCACAAACTCCACTCGATCACGTTTGATGTTCGATGCGGCGCACAGCGTAGCAACTGCCCAGCACAACAATCGTCCCGTACGAAGTTTGTAGAGAGGTACAGGCGCGATTTCAGCTTGCTTTATGTGAAACTGTTGATGGAAAAAACCCAAAACAAAGGAACGGTTTTTGCTCGTTCAAATAGCAAAGCAAAGCAAGAAGAAAAACAAGTAAGAAAGCTAAAGTCGGTCAAGCCCGACTTTGAAATACCCAGCGTCCCGACATTATGAGCGCACTATGTTTTGCTTCTCCATTTGTGGGCGTGGCAGTGGGAGGGCAAAATAAATTATTTCCCTACACCTTTCGTTCGCCTTGGTGAACCTATGTTGCGAATTTAAAGCTTCTACGCCTTTAACTTCGAAAGTAACGAAAAATCTTCATTTGTGGGCGTGGCAGTGGGCGGGCCAATTAAAAATTTTTTCTACACCTTTCATTCGTCTTGGTGAACCTATGTTGCGAATTCGAAGCTTCTACGCCTTTTACTTCGGAAGTTATGAAAAATCTTCATTTGTGGGCGTGGCAGGGGGCGGGCCAGTTTAATTTTTTCCCTACACCTTTTATTTGCCTTGGTAAACCTATGTTGCGAATTTGAAGCGTCTACGCCTATTAATTCGGAAGTTACGAAAAATCTCCATTTGTGGGCGTGGCAGTGGGCGGGCCATATAAATTTTTTTCCTACACCTTTCATTCGCCTTGGTCAACCTATTTTGCGAATTTGAAGCTTCTACGCCTTTTACTTCACAAGTTACGATAAGCCCTTATCTGTGGGCTTATTTGTGGGCGTAGCTCACAGAGGGCGGCGTCCATTTTTTTCCAGGATATGTTCCTTTTCGTAGTTCACAGTACACCAAATATCAATGGAATGTGTTGAGTGGTTCGCAAGTTACAAGCATTTAACTGAAAACACATTATATTAATTTGTGGGCGTGGCAGTGGGCGGATGTCTCCTATTTTTACTTAGGATCATACTCGGATCCCGATATACCTGTGTGCCAAATTTCGACTTGATTGGTTTAGCCGTTTCGGAGGAGATCCGACCACGGACGGACGGACGGATGGACAGACGGACGGACGGACAGACGGACAGACGGACAGACGGACGGACGGACAGACGGACATGTCTAAATCGATTAAGTTTTTGATCCTGATCATTTCTATATATATATGTCTATATCTCCGGAGCTTAGTTCTCCCTGTTACAAGATTCGCACAAAACTAATATACCCCGCTTACGCTGGGTATAAAAAGGAAAAACCGCAAGGCGTTGATGCTGGCTGTGTTCGTTCGCAAAAAGGGAACGAGAAAATCTAACGATGCCGACAGACCCGCTTTATGGCTGTTGGTCCGCAATATGCGTTGTGCAAAAAAACCACCACCAAAACGGACACGGGGGTGCGAGCGAGAGAGACTGATGTGTGTATGAAGAGAAAAGGTAAAGCTGCCCGGCAATATTTATCACGCGCTTAGATCGTGTTGCCCTTGACTTTGTTCGAGGGCAAATATCGGTCAAGGGTGACGCACACGTGGTGGGCTTTTTCGACCTTTTTCTTAGAATGTGGTCCACCGGAACCTCCAAGCTCGTGGCAGGATCGCCAAATGTTAAGTTGAGGGGCAAGGAAACAAGAAGACGTATCTGGTATTCCGCTGCTGATCCTGGGGGATGCCGAGTACGTTAATTAATAGGTCGGCGATTACGCGATGCGGATTATATTGGTGTGTTTTATATGAATTTAAATTAGGCGCCTTCCTGGCGGTGATGTAATAAAATGAATAATAAAAAAAATAAAACAAATTTGCCTTCTTGGCGATTTAGGTGTATAATTCACCATTTTCACTTTAGTGCACTATCTTTCTTAACTCACGTTGCTGTTTGTTTTTTTTTTTTTTTTTTTTTTTTTTTTTTTAATTCAATTTTCTTTTCGTGGTTTTTTTTCAATTCACCTTTAATTGGGGTTTGTGTTTTTTTTGTTTTTTAATTCTTTTCACGGTTTGCCTTTTAATTCTTTTAACGGTTTGATTTTTAATTCTTTGATCTGGAGGATAATGTTGCGCGCACGAGATTTTTCAGCGAGATTACTTTTTCGAGTGGAATCGGTTGAAGGGCCAGAAGTCGCTCGAACTCGAACTTCGAAGTCGCAAAAAAAAAGGAGGAGTTGAATAGTTCGCCGCGCTTTAAAGGTTCGGCTGCGTAGCTGCGACGGCGAACACGAACACATTCCTTCATAGATTTGTATCCGAACATACTGCATATCTGTGCATAAATAGTGCAAGCAAACAAATAAAAATAAATAAACAGGAAAAACACCGAACTGATTTCACCTTATAAAAAATTACTTTATAATCCAGTGTGCAAGTTAGGGCAACAGGCCTTTTCGCATGGGAAAAACTATTTTCCTCGTCATTCTTTATTTTTTAAGTGACAAAACCATTTCAAACTATTTCTACTAATGACTTTCGTCGTTGCCTCTTTACCTCTTTTTTACATCTTTTTTATTATTTATTATTTATGGTGTCGCAATATTATATGTAGAGATGATTATATTGAAGTAAGGATTAGGGTTTTAACAATTATGTGAAGTACAAAATATATTGATAATATTGATAATGGGTATGAAATGACGTGATCGTGACTGATAATAACTGCTGCTGAATATAACCGCTCTTGAATACGGCTGATACTGGATACAACTGCTGTTGGAGGTGACTGCTGCTGGATACAACTGCTGTTGGAGGTGACTGCTGCTGGATACAACTGCTACTTTTTGCAACTCTCACCGCTCACGACCGTTTCTGTTGACCATTAATCGGAAGACTGACTAACTAGAGCGCGACCGTTGCTTATTGCGTGTATGAACTTTCTTAATACTACGAGTGTCCGCTGAGAACAGTTGAGCGCAATCAGTGCTGCCAATCTTCATGTCACATTCGGTCATCTTGACATTCGTCTTCTGTCCCAGAAGACAACGCATCTCCATGGGATGCGACAAATTTCCACATCTTCATCTGATCGGCACTTGTAGACGTATGTACCGGCCCTTCTCCTTCACCGACTTTCTTTACGTCAAATCGATCTTTGCGTTTTGCTTTTGTTATTTCGTATGGTCCCAGAAAAGGAGTAGCCAATTTTTTCCCGGCGACAAATTGCGTTCGCTTGATTGCCACTATGTCACCTTCCTTGTACCCGAACTCAGTCTTGCGATTTTTATCAAAGCTTTTCTTGTATGCTGCTTGTGCTTCTTCGATTTGAGTTTTTGCTGCTTTTCTTATTTCTTGTCTTTCAACGTCAAAGCTTTCGATCATTTCTTGTTCCAATAAAGCTATAAGATTATCGCTGGTCTTGTTCTTCATCGTAACCCCAAACATGAGTTCGAATGGAGACCTTTTCGTCGAACAGTGAACATGGGAGTTGATTGCCCTTTGCACTTGCGGGACAAACTTGCACCATTTCAAAGAATCCGATGCAGACAGCTTGGAGATGATAGACAAAATAGTTCTGTTCACGCGTTCCACCTGTCCGTTTCCTCTTGGCACACCTGTTGTAGTCCATACGTGTTTAATTCCGGCTGATTTGACATATGCTTCAAACTTTCCTGATGTGAACGCTGTCCCTCGATCGCTTATAATTCGAATTGGATCTCCGAATACTTGAGCCCACTCTGTGAGTTTATTGACGACTTCTTCGCTGCCTGTAGACTTCGTGGTAAACAGCCAGACAAATTTTGAAAAGCCATCAACTATTGCCAGAATAAATTTGTACTGTTTCGTGGTGCAGTCCATTGGTCCCAAATGATCGATATGTAGAGTGTGCAATGGTTTATCGCCTTTTGCGATACAATGGAGGTACCCGTCTTGCTTGCCGAGTTTTTTGTTGTTGATGATGCATTTTACGCACGCGCTGATGAATTGTGTTACTTTATTTTCCAGATGTGGTACAAAGAACTGCTGTTGTATACTGTGAACCGTTTTATGTGTACCGAAATGGCTAACATTGTGTGCTTCGCTTATTATCTCGCGCTCCATTCCCTTTGGTACGACCAAAAGATCGATGCCTTTGACATTTTTGTAAACTAGATCGCCTTTTATTTTGAAATTGTCGTATGGTTGGTTTTTCAAAATCTCGAGTACGGCTTGTATAAAGCTATCTTTCCTCTGAGCTATTTTAAATCGCGATGCAATGTCTGATCTAATGGTTAACACCATTTGTGGATATCGGCTGAGACAATCTACGTGCTTCATTCTCTCCGCATCTCGGTGTTCGACTTTAAAATCGAAGTCCTGCAGGCACAAGATCCAATGTGCTACCTCTCGCGGCACATCCTTTTTTTTTATTGTTTGTGTGAACGCTATGCAATCTGTGACCAACACGAAATGAATGCCTTGCAGGTAGAGTCGAAACTTTTCCACTGCCAAATAAGCCGCTTTAACCTCTAACAGATAGCGTTGTCGTTTAGTCACTCTGAGAAGTTGCCTTGCTCCAAAAGAATATTGGGTGTAGCCGATCATCAAATTTTTGTAACAAAGTGGCACTGAATCCGTTTTTGGATGCGTCTGTGTGTAGCTCTGTGGGTGCGCCTCTACAATATATTCTTAGAACAGGCTCTTTACAAAGTGCTTCTTTCAATTGGTCGATTGCATTTAGTTCAGTTGCATTCATTTGGAATTTCATATCTTTTCTGAGTAGATTTGTCAATGGTCGGGCGATTTTTGCGTATCCTTCTATGAACTTGCGAAAATAGCCGGTCAATCCTAGAAACGATTGGACGTCTTTCACATTCTTTGGAACTGCAAATTTCTTTACTGCCAGCGTTTTTTCGTCTCCTGGCCATATTTGACCATTTTCGACTTTGTGGCCCAAAAAGCTAATTTTGCTCTGCAAAAAATGGCATTTTTTCCACTTGATGAGCAACTGGTGCTTAGCCGCTTGTTTCAGAACTAACTTTAATTTTTGTATGCCCTCTTCATTCGTTTCCGCGTATATGATGATGTCGTCCATGTACAACTCCATTACATCTTGCTCGATTATGTCTTTGAACACGCAAGATATAAAGCGAACAAATACGGCTGGCGAATTGCAATAACCAAACGGTGCTCTATTGAACTCGAACAACCCCTCTTTCGTGATGAATGCAGTGTATTTTCGGCTTGACTCCTCCACCGGCACATGAAAAAACCCATTTTCCAGATCCATAACCGAAAATACCTTGACCTTTTGTAGTTTTTCCAGAACATCATCGATAAGAGGTACAGGGAAACAGTCCTTAAGCACCATGCCATTCAGCTGCCGGAAATCGACGCAGGTTCTGTACGAGCCATCTTTTTTCCTCACCACCACCACCCTGCTGGCAAAATTTGATGTCGATTTGCGTATGATACCGTCTTTCAGCCATTCGTCGACTTGTTTTTTGATGGCTTCGCTTTCCACAGGTGGGTGTCTGCTCGGCTGCTGGTGAAATGGTCTGATGTTTTCATCTGGTACAATCTGAAGCTGCACTGGACAATCCTCAGTAAACCCATTTGGTTGGTACTCATCAATTAGCGATTGAATGAGTGATTCGAACTGCGGTTTAGTATTTATGTTAATTTTAGTTTCAACAATATTATAAATACTTATCTGGTTTGTCTCAGCGCTGTTCGCCCGCGCTACCGGCGTCGAAAAAACAAAGCCTTTTTCGTCCAACGTGAATCGAAACTGCGATGCAAAGTCGTAACCCAATAAAGCGTCATATTCCATTTTGTTGTCCGGCACGACCAAAAATTTATGCTGCACTATGACGTCATCGACTTCGATTGTACCCACAAAGGCACCCAATGGTAACGTTGTCGCATTTCCCAGATCTCGCAAAACGGAATGGCACCTTTCCAGATCTACGTTCAGTTTCTTGTGTACTGTTTGCCTTATAATTGACACGTCTGAACCAGTATCAATCATGGATTCCACCTTTACGTCATTTAGACGGATGATTTTTAAACGCCTGCTATCCTTCACCATTTGCACGCTTTTTGAAGTTTGAGGACAATCTCTTGAAATGTGTCCGCGACCTTCACACTTAAAGCATTTTGTTTCTTCTTCGCAGTCTTTCCTTAGGTGTTCCGTCGGTCCGCAATTGAGACAATGGCTCTTTTTGTTGCCATTACTGTTTCTGCTTTGCACATTTTTGTCGCCACCGCTGCGCGCATATCCTTCTTGCTTATTATTCTTGCCACCACTGTATGCATTAGTATTTGCACCATCTGTTCTGTTTATGTGTTCAAAGAGCTCATACTTCTGTTGAAGTTCGATGTATGTGTTGCAACTTAACATGTTGTACTTGTATTCGTTTGGAATGTTCAGCCCATCAACTATATAACGGATCACGGAAAGTGTGTCCACATTACCCATCGCTGCTAACTTTTTCATGTGTAAAAGGTATTGATGAAAACTTTCGTCACTTTTCTTTTTTCTTTCTCTTAATTTTTTGTGGAGCTCAGCACTTGAAATTGTGTGTGAGAACTCTGACTCCAATTCACGTTTTAAATCACCATACGTACTCACAAACGTAGACTCTAGAAACAATTGTGCAGTACCTTCAATTTTGCTGCGCGCCTGCACGAATTTTTGTTTTTCACTCAGATCATATGCGTCTGCGTTTTGCTCAAAATTCGTAAACCATAGCTTAGCTGGAATTGATTCTCCATCAAAATCGGGTACAATGCGTCCAAAACCTTCTATTGACATCCCGTCACTTTTGGAGATTTTCTCTGCAAGCATGTTCATCACTTCACTAAAATCACTCATGTTGTTTGATGTTGTTTCGCTCGCTGTGTTTGGCACTGTTTCACTCGGCTTCGAAATTTTCTTTATTCGCTCTTTTTCTATGCCTTGTTGTTGCGTGCTTTTTAAAATATTCGAGACACTACTTTTCACTTCTTCCTCTGTTGCACTTTTATTTTCCTTTACTTCTTTTCCTTCACTTTCTGTACCAGGAGCTGTACTTTTCGATGCTTCTCTCTGCGCCGAACGTGTGAGATAACGGATTTTTGAATTCTCATCGACTTGCGGATCAATGTTCATGCTTCGTTTCTAAGCTCTTGTTGTTGCTGTGTTTTCTTTCAGACACTGTTTGCCCTCTGCGCTCGGTTGAGCCCCCAAATGTAGAGATGATTATATTGAAGTAAGGATTAGGGTTTTAACAATTATGTGAAGTACAAAATATATTGATAATATTGATAATGGGTATGAAATGACGTGATCGTGACTGATAATAACTGCTGCTGAATATAACCGCTCTTGAATACGGCTGATACTGGATACAACTGCTGTTGGAGGTGACTGCTGCTGGATACAACTGCTGTTGGAGGTGACTGCTGCTGGATACAACTGCTACTTTTTGCAACTCTCACCGCTCACGACCGTTTCTGTTGACCATTAATCGGAAGACTGACTAACTAGAGCGCGACCGTTGCTTATTGCGTGTATGAACTTTCTTAATACTACGAGTGTCCGCTGAGAACAGTTGAGCGCAATCAGTGCTGCCAATCTTCATGTTACATTATATTTAGCGATATTCACTTGTAAGCAGTTTTGCGTTCGATCGAGTCAAATTGACAGTTCCACTTTATGACGTCGCAATTTCATATTTAGCGATATTCACTTGTAAGCAGTTTTGCGTTCGATCGAGTCAAATTGACGGTTCCACTTTTTGATGTCGCAATATCATATTTGGCGATATTCGTTGGAAAGCAGTTTTGCGTTGGTCACACATTGACCGTTCCACTTAAGAATGTTGAATTTGGAAATTCATCACCCACATGTGAGTTGCAGCCGTTGCACTTTTCTTTTGGCGTTTAAAGCGGTGTAGTGAAAGGTTTCTTTAGGCTAAGAAAAGTATTCTGAAGACAGTCTTAATCGAGCCTCAAACCTACATAGTAGGGAATTAAATTGTTTACATAAAAAAATATAAAATAAAACTATTGAACTTTAAAATAAGAACTCAAGCCTACATAGTAGGACAGTAATTGAAATAAATTAAGACAACTCGTTCAATATTCAATAAAGTGAAATCTAAACTATAACGGAAAGTTGTCTTATTTACTGGCGCCCAACTACAAGAAAAATCCAAATCCAAAAACTTAAATCCTTCTTGTTAAAAAAAAGAGAAAAGTTGGCCTTTTGTAAGCAAAACATTACTATAAAATCGTAATAAAGAAAAACAATAGTCGTCCGTTTACACAAAAAAAAAACCTTTGGGTAATATTAAGGTGTAGTGTTTAAACACACCTACCACGTTAAAAAAAATATCTTCACTAGCTAAGCGTCAGTTTAGCTATAACCTGTACATTTCTCAGCCTGATTGCTGAAACAGTGGCCGAAGGGCAAAACAAACAAAAATAGAAAAATTATTAATCAACAGCAGCATCAGTTCATCGCAGAATCAGCCCTTTGACTGGAAGAACAACTTTGGACACGTCAGCAAGGATAAAGGAGAAACCATTGCTACTCAATTATTTACACACAGACAAAATGCTATTAGTGTAAGTGATAAGACATTTTTTTTTGTATATTTTTATTGATTTTACTATAACCTAATTCAATTATCGACAAACCATAAAAAGAAAAAAATTAAGAAAATATTCGTTAAGTTAACACTTTGAACAAAGTCAAAATTCTAATTTTTTCAACAAGATTATTATACTATGATAAATAAATTGTGCACCTTTTCTGTAAAATTATAAAAGTTATAGTCTTTTTCCACCATTTTGCAAAGTTTTCCAAAAAAATTTTTTATATGTCAAACGTCGATAATTTAATCGACGTTCTCGCCAATTTTCATTTAAATAATAGACAACCCGCTCCAATCATGAATGCCGAAACAGTTCAAGCTCTTCTCAATACGGCGATCACTAAAGCTGTAAATCAAACTAAGGCCGAATTAAATGCCACTATTGAAGAATTACGTACTAGACTTAATGCCCTCCAACCGCCTTCCGCTAAGGAAGATTACCAGGAGATAACAATAGTGCTAGGAGTTCAGTGTGACGAAAGCTTAGATATAGTCAAATCTGTTCCAGAATTTAAGGGCAACTCGAATAGTTATGTTTCTTGGCGTCAAGCCGCCGTTACAGCTCATAAGCTTTTAAAATCTTATTCGGGTAGCTCCAAATACTACCAGGCCGCAGCCATTTTACGCAATAGTCATAGGTAGCGCAGACACTACATTAAGCGCTTATAGCACAGTCTTAAATATTGACGCTATTATAGCACGACTCGACTTTACTTATGCAGACAAAAAATCCATTTACACTTTGGAGCAAGAGCTCTCCACATTAAGGCAGGGGCAGAAATCGATTATACAATTTTATGACGACGTTGAGCGTAAGCTTACCGCCATCATAAATAAGGTAAATATGTCGCATGAAAATGACTCCTCTTTGATTCAATCTCTGAACCAAAAATACCGGCAGGACGCGTTAAGAGTGTTTATCTCGGGCTTGAAACGGCCCCTTTGCGACACGCTTTTCTCTTGTAAACCTTCTGACATGCCCTCCGCTCTAGCATTCGCCCAAGAGTTGGAGACTAATCAAAATCGTTATAATTTTGCTGCCGTATATAATCACGGACTGAACAGAGCCCATCCTTCTCAACCACAGAGTTCGGGCAATACACCCTCTCAACCTCCATCGCAGTATCTCGCTCCTAAGCACAATACATTTAATCAAACAACAGGTTCTCAAAATCAGACCGCCCCTTTCAATCAGCAAATGCGCGCTCCACAGCCTCAGCGCCCTTTTAATCAGTTTCAAAGAGCTTTTGTACCAAACTTTATAGCGCGGCAGAATATTCGTGATATTCCGCAACAGCAACCGCAATTTCAACCGCAATTTCAACCACAGTTTCAACCAAAATCTCAACCACCATCAATACAAGTTGACACCGACGTCAATATGCGTACTGTCCGTTCAAACGCACAAGACTTCCAAAGACCAAAAAGACCATTAGGCTCCGCTAGGCAAATGACCAGTAAATTCCAGAGAATTAACAATTTAGCGCAGGAAAGCCCGGAGGATCATCCTCATGACCAGACCGACGATTTCCAGATCGAACAGGACGATTCACAGGCCGATCAGTCAGATGCCATTGAATCCTTTGAAGATGAAATTAATTTTTTAGCGGACGCTCCGCCCTTCCATACATTGAACGATTAGTCAATGGAACGACAATAAAACTTTTACTAGACACAGGAGCTTCAAGAAGTTACATCAGCAATATCCCAGAATTACAATACATAAAACCAGTAGACAAACCCTTTTTAGTTAAATCAATTCACGGTGCAGACAGGATTTCCCAAAAAACTTTAATAAATGTCCTTAACAGAACTGAAACATTTTTCATTATTCCGAATTTGACACTTTTTGATGGCATTATAGGTTTCTCTTTCATCAAAGACATTAAGGGAATTATTGATACCAATAATGACACCTTGTACTACGAAGGTGGTCCACAAAAGTTACAAAATTTTCAGCTAGATTCAGTAAATACCTTGATAGATATCACTTCCATTCCGGAGAACGTGCAATATGATTTTTCTGATGTGATTAAAAGAAATTTGAGCGTTTTCGCAAACCCTAACGAGGCATTGCCTTTCAATACTAAAATATCCGCCACTATTAGGACCAAGGACCAAGAACCAATTTACTCAAAATACCAATCTTACCCAATGTCCATGATCGCATTCGTTAATAGGGAAGTGAGGGAACTTTTGAACAACGGCATAATTAGGCCATCTCGCTCTCCTTATAATAGTCCAGTCTGGGTGGTCGACAAAAAAGGATTCGACGAAAATGGCAAACAAAACAAACGCCTTGTTTTTGACTACACCAAACTAAACTCCAAAACGGTCAGCGACCGTTATCCTATTCCCGATCCGTCAATTATTTTATCTAATCTCGGTAACGCAAAATATTTCACGACACTGGATCTGAAATCTGGCTTCCATCAAATAAATTTGATAGAACGCGACAGAGAGAAAACAGCATTCAGCGTAAATAATGCGAAATACGAATTTTGTAGGCTCAGCTTTGGATTAAAGAATGCACCGAGCATTTTCCAAAGAGCAATTGACGACGTATTAAGGGATGAAATCGGTAATTGCTGCCATGTTTATATCGATGACATTATCATCTTTTCAGATTCCGAACAAAAGCATATCGCAGATATAACAGAATTTTAGAAAGATTGTACAATGCAAACATGAGAGTCTCCTTGAAAAAATCTAAATTCTTCAAAACATCAGTAGAATATTTAGGCTTTATTGAACTTCCCAGCCCCCAAAACACTACGAGCTCTCTGATCATTTTTGGGCCTAACAGGTTATTACAGACGTTTTGTGAAGGACTATGCTGCAATCGCCAAACCAATGACAAAATTCTTACGTGGCGAAAACGGTCACGTTGGTGCTAAGCAATCGAAATTTATGGAGATTTTCCTCGACGAGGAAGCTCTCGCCGCCTTTGGTAAATTAAAAGAAATTCTTGCGTCCGAAGATGTACTGCTGCTTTACCCCGATTTCAACAAGCCTTTCGACCTCACAACCGACGCGTCGTCTCACGCTATTGGAGCTGTCTTGTCTCAGAACGGACGCCCGATCACTATTATTTCGCGTACGTTGTCAGCCACAGAATAGCATTATACAACCAACGAGATGGAACTCCTCGCTATCGTATGGGCACTTAAAAATCTTAGACATTACCTATATGGAGTTAACAAGCTCAATATTTTCACAGACCATCAACCCCTTATCTTCGCAGTCTCCGACCGCAACCCAAATTCTAAGATAAAACGCTGGAAAGCCTTTATCGAGGAATATTCACCCACCCTCCATTACAAACCAGGTAAAGACAACGTAGTAGCCGACACGCTGTCACGACAATTTTTAAATCACGTCTCTGAAACCGAATCATCACCTTCGATGCAGGTTTGTGCCAGTGAGCTATCACTTACAGAAGTTATCCCTACAGTAGAGAACCCCATTAACGCATTTAGGAATCAAATACTGATAGTAGAGGAATCACAACCTAAAAAGGACACAAAGATGCTTTTTCAGAGCCAGACCGCGTTTCCTTTTCTAACATTGATGACCTTTTGGACACAATGCAGACTTGTATCAATCCCAAAGTTGTAAACTCCATCTACTGTGATTTACACGTTTTAGCACAAATCCAACACTTTTTAATAAGCAGCTACCCTTCCGTTAAATTTTGCCACACAAGTAAATTTGTAACTGATGTCTTCAACCCAAACGATCAGTCGGAAATACTGATTAATGAACACAATCGAGCCCATCGTTCTAGCAAGGAGAATATCAAACAGGTCATTCAGGATTACTACTTTCCCAATATGACGAAGCTAATGAAAAAAATTGCAGCGAACTGCAAGATTTGCCGCGAAACGAAATATGATAGGCACCCCCAAAAACAAAAATTAGGCGAAACCCCAATTCCCTCCGCCCCTGGCGAAATATTACACATAGATATCTACAGTACCGACAAACAATTTTTTCTCACCTGCATTGACAAATTTTCAAAGTTTGCCATTGTGAAGCCAATCGCCTCGAGGGCAATCATCGACGTCAAGCCAGCTTTAATTCAAATTTTGAACCTTTTTACACAGACTAAAGTCATAGTTTGCGACAATGAGAGAACCTTAAATTTGCAAACCATTATAGCGCTTGCAAAAAATCATTATGGCGCAGAAATTTACGCCACACCGCCACTGCACAGTACTTCGAACGGTCAAGTAGAACGCTTCCATAGTACACTGACAGAGATCGCTAGGTGTTTAAAATTAGAACTAGCAATAGAAGACACTACAGAGCTCATCCTCATGGCCACAATGAAATATAATAGAACAATCCATTCCACAATTAACTACAGACCTGTTGACCTCATTCATGCAATTCCGAGCGAATTAAAGGCCATAATTCAGAAAAAATTAATAACAAAACAGAAAGCAGACTTAGATTTTTACAATAAAGGCAGAAAATTCAAAACTTACGTGCCCGGTGAAAAGGTCTACGTTAAAGTGAACAAGCGTTTAGGGAATAAACTGAGCAAATCTTACGTTGAGAAAAAAGTTCAGGAAGACCTAGGTTCAACTGTCAAGATCGACAACAGGATAGTCCATAAGGATAACATCAAATCTTTTACCACAGATTAAATTTAAATTATTGCTTACAGGTTTCTTACCCTCATTTTGGTCACCCTCGCGTCCAACGCTACAATCCTTAATTATACTTCATCCCACTACATACCGATATCGGACGGGCAAGTCGCAATTTACGAGTCCTTTAAAACTTTGGCCCATGTTACTAATCTCACAGGTTTCGTCGCTATAATGGAGGAAACCAGAACCCTCTCGAGCAATTTCCCAAAATCCCAAATAATGTCCCTATTACGACCCGGAATTGAAGAAATTGAGAAAGCTTTTAGATCCCTGCGGGTCCATCATAGACATGCTCGTGGCATCAACTTGATTGGTTCAGCGCTAAGGTTTATCGGAGGTACCCCGGATTATGATGACTTTAACGAACTTCGCAACAAGCAAAGCGAGCTCATCTACGCAAATAATCAACAGATTATTATAAATACCGAAAACCAAATGCTAATAAATAACCTCACCCGAATTGTCAACATTTTCCTTAACACGACTAACAATGACGATGCCTACCTCGCAGAAGACCTTTACTTCCTGCTTAGAGACAGAAATATCGCAATTTTGAGAGAGCTTGATAATGTGGCATTGTCGGTTGCATTGGGTAAGGCAAACATAATCAATCCCATTCTTCTTGATTCAGCTGAAATAAACTTTATTTTTACGTCAGACAAAAATATAAGCATAAGCACCAGCGAAGTTTTTGCTAACTCTAAATTAAAAATTTTGCAAAATGAAGACGTTATGACCTTTGTAGTTAAGTTCCCGGTTATAAGTTCAG
This sequence comes from Chlorops oryzae, assembly GCA_020466095.1. Lineage (NCBI taxonomy): Eukaryota > Metazoa > Arthropoda > Insecta > Diptera > Chloropidae > Chlorops > Chlorops oryzae. The sequence goes on from CM035806.1 coordinate 88,534,122, forward strand.
TTTGTAACAAAAAATTAATACTTCCCGTAATTCATACGAACAAAATTTTATCTTTCGAATCTAAATATGTGGCCAAATGTGCAGACGATTATATTATATTAACTAACTGTACCAAAAATTCTATTACCTCTCTTTGTAAACCGCTTAGCAACGCATCTCAATTCTGCTTAAGAAACTTATTAAACAACAACTCAGCCAACTGCAACTCGATCTCATCTTATACTGTTCCACCCATCGAAATCATTGGCATCGTTGTCGTAAACGACAGACCGGCAAACGTATCTGTTAACGGCAATGTAAAGAGCCTCTTAAAAGGCACTTTCTTAATCACTTTCCAAGACGAACTCTCAATAAACGACATTAAATTTTTAAATATAAAGAAAATAGACTTCATAAGTCCCGAATCTCACATAGCCCATTCCGTTAATTTGTCCGATCATATTACCCTACTTTCTCTTCCATATTTACATGACTTAAACTCAAAAAATAGAGCCTTCATACATCAGATTCACACTAAAAAAAAACGCAATGATGTACTCTTTCATTTCCGTCTCTTCACTAGCGATAATATACTCAACGTTATCCTCAGAGCCGCTCAGACGGGGACGTCTGAAACTCAGGGGGGGAGTAGTTAAGGCAACAGGCCTTTTCGCATGGGAAAAACTATTTTCCTCGTCACTCTTTATTCTTTAAGTGACAAAACCATTTCAAACTATTTCTACCAACGACTTTCGTCGTTGCCTCTTAACCTCTTTTTTACATCTTTTTTATTATTTATTATTTATGGTGTCGCAATATTATATTTAGCGATATTCACTTGTAAGCAGTTTTGCGTTCGATCGAGTCAAATTGACCGTTCCACTTTATGATGTCGCAATATCATATTTAGCGATATTCGTTGGAAAGCAGTTTTGCGTTGGTCACACATTGACCGTTACACTTAAGAATGTTGAATTTGGAAATTCATCACCCACATGTGAGTTGCAGCCGTTGCACTTTTCTTTTGGCGTTTTAAGCGGTGTAGTGAAAGGTTTCTTTAGGTTAAGAAAAGTATTGTGAAGACAGTCTTAATCGAGCCTCAAACCTACATAGTAGGGAATTAAATTGTTTACATCAAAAAATATAAAATAAAACTATTGAACTTTAAAATAAGAACTCAAGCCTACATAGTAGGACAGTAATTGTAATAAATTAAGGGGACCTTCTGGTCTAGAATTTTTTGAAAATTGATTTTTTTTTTATATATTTCGGAAGAATAGACTTTTAAGAATATGCTGGCAAAGTTTCGTGAAGATATTGACAATATTTTCTTTGCTACAGCCGTTTTAGTAGGTAGAGACAGCACACAGCGCGCTTGATCAAAGCAACTTTGAACGCGTTTATCTCAAAACCACTTTTTTTGACCTGGTGTGAATGAAAACAAAAAAACCATCGAACCGAGTTGTCTGGAAATTTTATATATTATTCATAACATCAATGGCTATGGCTCGAACTAGAATCGAATTTTTATTTCAAGAACTTCATATTTTTTCATCAAAAAAATGGTCAAAAAAGGGGAGTTTTTGATGGTTGAAATAAAAAATTGCGCGATTTTGTCAATTTAAAAAAAAAATTTTTTATTCTAGTTCCTGCCATAGCACATTGGGGTTTTTTCCATTTTTTGTGGCATAAACTTATAACTTTTTTATTTAAGCAGCTAGAAATCTGAAATTTTCACTATGGATAGTTAGTTTGATTACCTTTGTTAATTTTTAGAATGGGCTTGATCGGATCATTTTTTCGGGTACCTCCAGTACTAGGGTCTGTTCCTAGATAACAAATTGCAGTTAAATCTTGAATTTTTGAGATATTTGCATGAAATTTGATATATGAGCTGACTTTGAGGCCCCAAATGTCATTTTAAAATTAAAAAAAAGGGGCGTGGCCCAAGATCTGTGTTGGAAAAATAACACCTACACCCACAATTGCTAAAAGAATTGAACGAGAGTCGGTTTATGAGTTTCCACCGTGCTCATAAGCGTCCTCTGGATAAATTTTTTTGGTGGGCGTGGTCTATGGTCCACTTATACAAAAAATAGTTTTTCCCTCTATCGATAGTTTTGAATTAAATAATGAGGAATAAACAGACTATATATACAAATTTAACATGTTTTGCTTTTCGATTTTTCATAAGATGAAGTTTGTAAATTATTATATAAAAACTATTTTTTGTATAAGTGGACCATAGACCACGCCCACCAAAAAATTTTATCCAGAGGGCGCTTATGAGCACGGTGGAAACTCATAAACCGACTCTCGTTCAATTCTTTTAGCAATTGTGGGTGTAGGTGTTATTTTTCCAACACAGATCTTGGGCCACGCCCCTTTTTTTAAATTTTAAAATGACATTTGGGGCCTCAAAGTCAGCTCATATATCAAATTTCATGCAAATATAATATCTCAAAAATTCAAGATTTAACTGCAATTTGTTATCTAGGAACAGACCCTAGTACTGGAGGTACCCGAAAAAATGATCCGATCAAGCCCATTCTAGAAATAAACAAAGGTAATCAAACTAACTATCCATAGTGAAAATTTCAGATTTCTAGCTGCTTAAATAAAAAAGTTATAAGTTTATGCCACAAAAAATGGAAAAAACCCCAATGTGAGGTGCCTAAAAGAAACATGACAAACAATGAACTTCCGCAAACTTCCGCAAATCAGTTTAAATTTTCTTTATATAGAATTTCCTGCTCTACATCACTGTACCTACCTCTTTCTCTTGATATCTCTTGGAAAAAAGTTCTAGCTTTTCAAACCTGAGAAATTTTTTTTCCTCTCCATGTTTTAACTTCTATCGGAAAACCCTATTTTTTGTCTAACTAAAATAAATTTTTCTTACATATTTATATGCACGTCAAAAATACATACCATAAGCTTGAATTTCCATTGCCTAGTTTTTTTTTAGACAAACGTCTTTACTTTTTATGCTTATTTGAATTGGAACAAAAACTCAGTGCTTTCGACAGACAAAATTTAATAAAAACAAACTTGGACTTCATCAGCTGATAAAACTAACGGTTAATCGCATAAGGGAAATAAAAACCACTATTTTACTATAGTCGGAGTTTCTAAATTATGAAAATATTGTTGCCACCTTTTATTTTTATACTTTATAAATAAGGTTAATGCCAGAAAATCTGACTTTTTCCCCAATGTGCATAGCTGCATTCATTCTGATTAATAACATATATTTGTTTTTTTTCCGATTACCAGAACTGCCAAAATCTTTCACACCACGGAGGTACTTTTTCAAAAAGTGTCCACTTCAACGCAATTTTTAAAATACAAAAAAAAAAAAAAAAAAATTACAACAACATTTTTTATTTTTTGTCAATAAAGAATATAATACTTAAGCCTGCTTACTTAGAAAATCGTTTTTTATTTGGCTTAATACCAAAAAACAATCATGAAAATACCCTAAATTTTCGTGCTCTAGACCAGAAGGTCCCCTTAAGACAACTCGTTCAATATTCAATAAAGTGAAATCTTAACTATAACTGAAAGTTGTCTTATTTACTTGCAGTATACAGCGACTGGTGTTTTTGGTTTCCTTTTTTCTTCATGTATTCTTATTCTTTCTCTTGTGTGTGGGGTTTGCTTATTGCAATAAATCGCTTGAAGTATTCTTTTTAACAAAATGCAAACGAAAATCCATTTTTGACAGATGTTTGCGGTTGTATGCTCCGTTGTGAGTCCTCCTCGATTGTTGCGTTGAAAGGGTTTTGTCTTTTAGTTTTATGCTTTTACCATACATTTTAAAATGCTTTCTAATAATTGTTCTTGGATTATGTGCTTAAATTTCTCTTCTTATCCCTTCTTTCTTTTCCCAAATTTTGATTTTATTTATTTATTTTGTGTTTTGCTTTTTGTTTTATTCTAGCAAAATTCAAGGAGCAATCGTCATCGAACTCGGCTTGGCTGCCAGTTTTGAATTCACGCGTTCCGGAACCACGACCCGGAACTTGTGTGAATGATACATTGAATCTTCCCGACACTGTTTTGAATTTTATACGTTCACATCCACTTATGGATAAAGCCGTAAATCACGAACACAATAATCCAGTCTATTATAAACGGGATTTGGTATTTACAAAGCTCGTTGTTGACAAGTAAGTGCCGAAATTATTCCATTATTTGAGAATTTTTTGTGTTTTTTTTTTTTCTTATATTCGTTTACACTATAAGAAAGAGAAAAGTAATTGAAATCTTGGTTAATCGAAAGTTTTATCTCTAAGAAAAAATGTTCCATATTACACTACTCCACCGTACTCATATCTAGACAAGAGCTGTAAACGAATGATTCATTTTTGCTTTTTAACTCACAATGAACTAAAAAAAATTTGAATACATTCGATTCACCAACAATTTGAATTGAAATAAAATTTGAATGCATTCAAAATGAATTAAAAAATTGGAATGCATTCATTTCACCAAAAATATGAATTGAATTAAAATTTCAATGCATTCATTGAAGATTTAAAAAAAGGAGTTGCAATTCATTATTTCATTCACTTTTTTAATGATGAGCAAAATGATTGTAAGCTAGTGTAGTCAATAACTTACCTAGCAGGAAAACGCCTCCTGCATGACAAAGTCGCAAGCGATGCCATCGATGATAAATAGGTGACAGTGGCGTATAGAATTTTACAAACAGAATCGATTGAAAGACCAGAGAAGAAACGAGAATAAGGAAAATAAAGAGCCCCTTTCACGATGACATGTCACCCTGACAGTCATGCAGAACAGAACATAACTGATGACGTCGTCATGTAGTAGCCATTTTCCTGCTGGGTACGAAATAATGATTGATACATCCATGTGTTCATTTGACTCTCAGCGTTAACTTTGGTTGCAATTTACATTGCAACGGAATAAGAAAAGTGTAAAAAGAGTTTGAGTTAAGTGTCTGTTTATAATGTCTGTTTCCCCAAATTTATTGTTTGAAAATGAAGTGTGTGAAATCCTGGAAAATTCCTTGCCTAAACCTTCGCGAAAAAGAGCTTTTACATCGAATGGAGTTGTAAATGACGACGGACCATCCAGCTCGAAAAATTGTAGATTAGATTAAGGAAAAACGGAGGAGCTCGAGCTATCAGGTGTCACATCATTATCTGAAGAAATCAAGGATCCAGCACAGTCGTTGCTGTTTAAAAAATATTTTGCTATTATGGAAGAGGTCGATTTCTTTAAAATTAAATGGGTGTTTCAGCGTTTTTAAATATTTTTTATTTTATTTATTTATTTATTTATTTATTTAATTATTTGTTATTCAGTCTATGAAATTACATTTCTTACAGACTATCGCTAACAGTAATACTAATTTACTTATGCTACCAAGCTCCTTTATATAAACCGAAAAACAAAAAATAAAAAATTTTTTTAAATTAAATTCATTAAAGCTGATTTAAGAGCATCCCTGTTCAAGGCTAAGTCAATAGTTATGTTGGAAGCAATAGAATTTAAGATACTTATGGCTCTATAAATGGGCGCATTCAAAGCATAGTTTGTTCTCATAGTACTTAGATGTAAAACCTCAAATGGCCTCAAAGTTCTGACAGGAACATTAAACGAAATCATTTCCAATAGGGCTTGACAGTCAATTCTAGCTGTGACGATATCAGCAATAAAAAGCAAGGAATTAAGGGTACGATGCGACTCAAGGGACTTTATTCCAATAAGAGCACATCTCACATTATATGGCGGAATTTGGGCATTAATATACAAGGAGCGCAGGGCCAGCCTAGTGAACGATTTCTGAATGCGTTCAATACGAAAAATATTTATAGCGTGGTACGGACTCCAGATAACAGAGGCATATTCTAACTTCGAACCAACAAGGGATATGAAAAGTGCCTTAAAAGTATAAGGATCAGTAAAATTTGTACTGTTACGCTTTACGAAAGCTAGCATCTGATAGCATTTCGGAATTACGTAGTTAAGATGATGAGAAAAAGTAAATTTAGAGTCAAAGACTACTCCCAAGTCTTTAACTACATCAACTTTATTCAGTGGAGATCCCCCCAATAAATAGGAGGTAATAACAGGTTGATGAGATTTTGAGAACGTTACATAAGCACATTTATCTAAGTTCAAAAATAGTTCATTTTGAATGCCCCACTCATAAAAAGCGTTGGCATCAGATTGCAATTTCATTGAACCAGACAGATTGTTTATTTTACTAAAGATTTTTACATCATCGGCAAAAAGCAAAATTTGTGAAGATTTAATCAAACATGGAATATCGTTAATAAATAACAGAAAGAGAAGAGGACCCAAGATACTTCCTTGTGGCACACCTGAGGATGCGATAAACGGCTTAGAGAAGACATTATCCAGTTTGACAAAGGCGATTCTATTAAGTAAATAAGATTTGAGCCACATAAAAAATTTCGAATGAAAACCAATTCCTTCGAGTTTCTTTAACAGGACATTATGTGGAACTCTATCAAACGCTTTAGAAAAGTCCGTATAAATAGCATCGACGTGTGCCCCTTGGGAGAAAGCCGAGATACAGAATTCAGCAAAAATCCACAAATTCGTCACCGTAGAGCGTCCAGGAACAAAACCATGTTGATTTGGCAAAATCTTAGTTTTTATCGCGTAAAGCATTCTATCCTTAACCAAGCTTCAAAGAGTTTACTAGAATTAGTAAGTTTAGAGACAGGTCTATAGTTTTCAATATTGTTTTTATTTCCAGACTTGAAAAATGGAGTGATTGAAGCAATCTTCCAGTCATCAATGAAATTACCACCAGCCAAGGATTTATTAAAGATGATTTTAAGGGGCAACGCAACACTATAAGAGCATGCTTTGAGCAAAGTGGCCGAAAAACCATCCAAATCGATTTAAGAAGAGTTTCATTTTGAAAATACCATTTGCTATAGCATCTGAAGTTAAGCTTAGGTACCCGAAATCAATTTCAGACACCGACTTTGAGACATCATAATAGTTACCAGAGGCAGCCGCAAAGTTCGATTTTAAAAACTCAGCAAATAAGTTCACTGATCCACTAGCGTCATTTGATGTGACATTTTTTAAATACATAGATTTTGGGATATTTCAGCACTTTTTCCTTGCATTCACGAAACGCCAGAATTCCTTTGGATTTACTTTGATATTTGATTCACTTAAAAAAGAAATCAAGATTGCTAGAAGGAAGATACTTCTTATAGTACTTGTTTCTCAGATTTTTAAGCTTTTTTAGACTAGTTGTAGCCCACGGTAAACTATACGTTTTATGTCTTACCGTAGGAATGATTTCATGAAATATGTTATTAAGCGTGCTCTTGAAGCAACAAAAAGCATCTTCAGGACTCAGGGAATTTAACATACTCTCCCAATCATAACTACTGATTAAACGATTTAATAGGACATAATTACAATTTTTATAGTCATAACTCCAAGATTCAATATTATCAAGACTCAACGGTAGGAAATCATAGAACTCAAGATCAATGCTTAATGCTGCATGATGAACAGTATTTGGAGAAATATTAAAAGGAGTATGATAAACTTTACTGTTCACATTATCAGAAATAAAAACTAGGTCCAGGAGCCTATTCAATTCACTAAAACAGCCATTTACTTGAGAAAGCCTGATTTCCGACAATGAATCTACTAGGTAAATCTCAATATTACTGGTGGCATTAGATCCGAATAAACAATTTTTATTAAAAGTAGGAATCCAAATTAATTTACTTAAATTGAAGTCACCTACTACACACAGGTGATCGTCATCAATAATCTCAGCTGATATAGAAAGAATATTATCTATATGCGATTTGTATAATTCATATAAGCTTTTCGGTTGAATGTACGATGCGCATAAAAACAACTTGTTATGTTTACCACAAATCTTCACACAGATTTGATCAAGAAGAGAATCATTACTTTGAAACGAGACAAGAGAAACCGATAAAGAGCGTTTGACAGCAACAAGAACACCGCCACCTCTTACACAACCGGTTTTTATATGATCACGATCTTTTCGAAACACTTGATATAAGGGGGTCTTCTCATTGAAAACCCGTTTTTTTGACCCTTTTTAAAAAAATTCTTATTTGAAAACGTAAAAAATAATTGAAAATTTTTTTTATTTATTGTATTAAAAAAGGTTCAAAGTAAATAAAAAAAATTTTTTTTGCCTCCATACGTGGGCTGTTCAAAAACGAATGAGACTTCAAAGTTGGTGGTGAAAAAAAAGGTGCCGTCACGGCGGCCACGATTCCGGGTCTCCGGAGCGTCCGAAATGGAAAAAAAACGGGGTTATAATCAGTATAGATGTAATGGGTGAACCTCAAGCTTAATTTTGTGATTTTTTTTGACAAAATGGCGGCCATTAAAAAAAAAATTTCAATTTCGGGCTTTTTTTGTAGTTTAGTGTAAAAAAAAAAATAGTAAAAAATTTTTTAAAATTATGGTCGAGGTTCACCCGAGAATGGTGACAATTCTGCGTCGATTCCATTTTGTTTCATGAAAATCGATTCAGTTGAACTGGAGATATCATGGCCGCCAGTTCGAAAAACGTGGTTTCGAGATAAACGCGTTTAAAGTTTGAAGCATGGATTATTTTAAGGCGGCCGCTCTGGCCGCTCTAGCCACTCTTAATGTAAAATTGGCCACTCTAAATCACAGAATTGGACGCTCTTAAAATATAATTTCGTAATGAAAACTCGTCGGAAATATGACAAAAATTCTTTCTCTCTTTCTTACGGCAGCGTGAAGCGGTCAATAGCGATAAAAGTGGTACAAACGATTACTTTATAATCAGCGATTATTTATGTTCCTTATTTTTATTAAAATAAAATACCGTTTAAGTATGTACAAAATTTATGAAAAAAAAAATGCATTAAAACCTATATTAAAAAATGTCCGCTCTTAATTTTTCTTAAAATAATCTATGGTTTGAAGCAACGCAAAAATTACTCGTTTTAGCGCAGATCTTGCTCGAAAAAGAAGGCTATATCCTCTAAACTCTTTCGAATTTCAAAAAATCCTTTTAGGGGCATATTCACAACTACCCAAGCTATAAATAAATGCAAAAAAAAAATGAGAAGACCCCCATAAAGGATAATGGGCAAATTTGTATGGTACCTGTCCTATCTGCAGCCATCGATAAGCTATGAATTTTCTATTATATTATTATGTGTCCAATGCGAATACGAGAGGTTATTACTGTGGTTTAATTTAGAAAAAAGTTATGGACATGAAAAGAGCCATTACATGTAAAAAATATATTAGAATAACAATCTTAGAAAGATAGTATAAGGCAATATAACTGTATATAGGTATGTTAAACAGTTAAAACAAAACAAATTACTTATTATGCAAAATATTTTATTAAAAAAGCTTATAACTAAAACCAATATTCATCAATCATCATCAATAACAAAACTTTTTAAAAAGTCTGCTGGTAAAAGAATATCCCCCTCTTGGTGTTTTGCCCATCCCAAGTACCACACCATACTCATTACATGAGTGCAGCATCCCACCGTGCGCCTGCCACTAAGGCAACTACAGTAATAGTTTTGTATTGCTTCTCTGCTACTACACAAAACACACGGTTCACGACTTTCTGCCATTATAATTAACGAAATGTGATTTATGTTCAAGTTTATAAAGTAAAACAAAGCCTACTACCTACTGAACATATATTATGAGTTACGCGATGCTAATAATATAATATAAATATATAATATAAATATATAATATAAACACGCATATAACTCAGCTCCTAAACAAAATTTTATAATAGTTCCAGAACAAAAAAAAATCTATATTGACTCCTCTTTCGAATGATACTAGTGTCATCGATGGCCGCTCATAGGACAGAATGCCCATTGTCCTTTATAGCAAAATGCTCTTCATTAAAGAAATTTTCGTTAAGCCAAGTTTCAGATAAGACAATAATGTCATAATCACCGTGGGCAGTAGTACAATAAAACAAGTTGGTTTTAGTACGCATGCCGGAAACATTCTGATAATATATGTTAAGAGAAAACCTAAAGTCACTAATAACTCCAGATGATGTATTACTAGTTTCGCGAGTTAAGTTAACATTGTTGTTGGCGATATATTTCACTATATACTTTGTTAAGTCTCGATAGAGAGACCACTTATTAAAATTAGTTTACTCAATTCGTAAACACCATATTAACAGCAGTGCCCTAGCAATTCTGATCTGCGTGGGGGGAAAATTTTTTTTTCAATTTTAAATATGATTGAATGTCATTGTAAATAATAATAAATAAACTGTTGAACTTTAAACCATACAAATTGCTTTCGTTATTAATTCAATAATTTTTAACATAGAAGAAAAATAATATTAATAAATATTAAATAAAAGCTGGTGACCTCGCCGCGTAGACGTCAGCTTTCGCGCTCGGAAAGTTTGTTTAAATAAAAAGTAAATAACGCCGAATATCAACGATATTGCTGGTCGAGAGCCACCACAAGCGTAAGGCCAATTGAGGAATACCATGGTCTGGTTGGAGGATAGCAGCTGTGATCATCCAAAGGTGAGAAGTAATCTTTCCAAAATTAAATAAGAACCCTTAGGCTTTGTTGTTGCCTTGGGCTCCTTCATTTGATTCTATTATTTATTTTTCACATACTTCCCTGTATTTTTCCCACTAGCGACCGACTAAAACCACTATCTATTATAGACACTCACCATAACAGCTTTAAAGCTGGTGCTTTTCGAAGTTCAGCTTCAAACTAGATATACAAAACGTACGCATGCAAAGCGAAAGCTCTACACGATTTCGTAGTCACTGTAGGCACTCAAAATGTTAAGAATGCTTATGTAGTAATTAACGAAGCTAATTCGTCAATTGATAAACGCTTAAAAAGCGACGAACAGTGGCTTAGCCAGCGCGCAACAACAACACCAACAAGTAAAAGCACCGAAAAAAATAGCCAAATAGCTACTAACACTAACACTCCTGACACTGCACACAAAGCAAAATCAAATGAGTCGGCGATCCAGACAGGTATGGATCGCTACGTTTATATTAAAAGGAAGCTCAGCCCTCAAAAAACAAATGTAGGCAAAGCTAAAGGTAATAAAACCACTTCAACTTCGGCTCCAACAAATGTTTTGGCGGGTAATAGATTTGCTGCGTTAAGTGAAAACGCAAGTTCTGAAGAGAGCACTAATAGTGCGGCTCCTAAAACGCCAAAATTACCTCCAATTTACCTTCGTGAGCGTAGCTTTAATCTCTTGGTAACGAGTTTAACTCAAATTATAGGGAAAGATAATTTCCACATAACCCCACAAACTCGGGGAAACATTTACGAGACGAGAATTTCAGGTCTATAATGAGAATAACTATCGAGTTGTGGTTTAACATTTTGATAATAATAACACATATCAGCTCAAGAGTAGTAAAGGTCTGTCCGTCGTTATTAAAGGTTTGGAATCAGATATAGAGCCGGCTGAGATAAAACAAGCGCTTGAGGAAAAAGGCTTCCAGGCGAAAGCCGTAATTAATATTTGTAATAAACAAACAGTGCCTCGACGGCACAAAATTAAAGAAAAATGAGAATCATCCCATTTACAATCTGCGGTATCTTCTTCACCGTAGTATTGTGAATGAGGAACCGCTTAAGCGAAGCGGACCTGTTCAATGTGCGAATTGTCCGGAGTATGGCCATTAGGGTGATGACTTTTAGTGTTTTTTTCTCCAAAAAAATGTCCTGTATTATAGTACGATGAACTTTTATTAAAGATGCCATAAAACACTAATTTTAAGGTTATTTGAAAAAAAAATGTCACGCACCAAGTCATTTGAGAAATTTAATTTTTTATTTTTTTCCAAATTTTTGAAGTTAATGTAAGCAGAGTCGCTCCTAGAGGAGACAAATGTAAGACCAACTCCCATTATTTTTTTATTCCCAATAATTTCTCCAAACAAACCTTCCCCCTATCTCCACTCCTTAAGGGGGCTCCCATACAAAAGTAATTTTTTTATTAACATTTTTCCCCAACATACTGGCCCCCTATCTCCTCTCCTTAGGAGGTCACCCATACAAAATTACCTTAATTTTATCACAATTTCATACAAAATGGCTGTCACTACAGTCAAACCCCTCCTAGGGGATGATATATATGACCGACCCCCATTATTTTTTTACCCCAAATATTTTCTTCAAACATACTCACCCTCTTCTCCCCTCCTTAGGGGGTTCCCCATACAAAAATAGGCTTAAATTAAAGAAAAATGCCTTACGAACTTCAATCTATAATATAGATGCAGTAGGGACAAGAACGAGCATGTTCAGTATGCATATTCGAAAAATTTACAAAATTACCTTTTAAGGGGACCTTCTGGTCTAGAGCACGAAAATTTAGAGTATTTTCATGATTTTTTTTTGGTATTAAGCCAAATAAAAAACGATTTTCTAAGTATGCAGGCTTATTATATTCTTTATTGACAAAAAATAAAAAATTTTGTTGTAATTTTTTTTTTTTTGGTATTTTAAAAATGGCGTTGAAGTGGACCCTCTTTGAAAAAGTACCTCCGTGGTGTGAAAGATTTTGGCAGTTCTGGTAATCGAAAAAAAAAACAATAAAATGTTATTAATCAGAATGAATGCGGCTATGGCAGGAACTAGAATAAAAAAAATTTTTTTTAATTGACAAAATGGCGCAATTTTTTATTTCAACCATCAAAAACTCCCCTTTTTTGACCATTTTTTTGATGAAAAAATAAGAAATTCTTGAAATAAAAATTCGATTCTAGTTCGGGCCATAGCCATTGATGTTATGAATAATATATAAAAATTCCAGACAAATCGGTTCGATGGTTTTTTTGTTTTCATTCACACCAGGTCAAAAAAAGTGGTTTTGAGATAAACGCGTTCAAAGTTGCTTTGATCAAGCGCGCTGCGTGCTGTCTCTACCTACTAAAACGGCTGTAGCAAAGAAAATATTGTCAATATCTTCACGAAACTTTGCCAGCATATTCTTAAAAGTCTATTCTTCCGAAATATATAAAAAAAAAAATTAATTTTCAAAAAATTCTAGACCAGAAGGTCCCCTTAAGGGGTTATATATTATATGTTGCGGTCGGTCAAAAAATCGAAAATTTTTGTATTATTTTATCTTGAAGTATATGTTTCTGAGAATGTAATTACGAATTTTCATGAAGATCGAAGCAGTACAAGCAAAGTTATAGCGTTTTTCATCTTGCCTCGCTCGAAAATCTAACGAGTATACTGGAAACTTTAAACGCGATTATCTCGGAATGATGTTTTTCTGAAAACCTCTTTGCGGTGACCGCGATTGCGGGCAGAGTTTTCAACCGATTTTGATGTTTTTTTTTTCAATTGTTTGTAATTTGATTGCCGTGTCTTTGAACGATTCCATTTTTTTATATCAACTCGTATATCAATGTTATGAATTTTTTAAAAAAATTTTACACATAAAAAAACATACTTTTTTCGAAAAAATCGTCCCCGTTGAAAAAAAAAATTTCTAAAATTTTTATCGATCGTTCAAAGACACCACAAGTGGATATGCTAATTGAATTTGTATGGTTTTCTGTTTTCAGTTAAGCTCTTGGACTGGCATCGCGGTCACTGCAACCCTCTGCGAAAAAACCGAGTTTTTTGCAAATTGGCATAGCATCGTCAATTATTGATATTTTTTTATAATTCGAGGCTGATTTTGAAGATCAGTCACTGTACTATAATAAACAAATCACAAAAATTCAATAAAAATATGGCTACATACCTTTTTAAAAAATCAAAATTTTCCCCGTTTTCCTAAACCGCAAGATATATAACCCCTTAAACCAGCCTAATATGAAGAATATTGGATTCGTTTTTGGTATGTTTTAATAATATGTTATAATTATTACATTTTTTTAAAACTGAATTTTTGGTTCCATCCCCTAACTGGCCAAATAATGACCCTAGTAGAAAAAAAAAATTTTTCGATTCAATTGCCACAAACCTCGATCTATGACGAGTTCTTTGAGACTGTAACCATTAAAATCGGTTAGTGGTTTCTATTCATAAAATTAATTCAAAACAAATAAACTCCCTTTCACTGGTTAGACGCACAATATTATGTTCAAAGCAAAACGTTATTACCATAGGTGGGCGCAGTCCGTTACTCCGTTACTCCGTTACTAACGGAAGTTACTTTCCGGGTAACGGAGTAACGCTTTCGCTACATTTTAAAAACAGTAACGGATTCTGTAACTTCCGTTGCAATTAAAAACTTCCGCTACTTCCGAAGATGTTGCTGAAATAAAACATAAGAATTTGTTCTTTTAATTTTTGTTATCCTAAAATAAAATGTTTTTTAATTTCATATTTTTTTTTTTCTGAATACAGTGATCCCAAATGGGAATATATGGTCTATTGTCATCGTCCCCCTCTCGAATTCACCTCGTACAATAGCTACTTATTTTAGAAATTTTTCCTTTTAAGTAACGGTAACGCTATTGTAACTTCCGTTACCTAAATTTTGAAAATCGCTTCAAACTCGACAAAATCGCTACCCAAAATAAAGGAAGCAGCAGCTGTAAGCGAGTATTACTAACATTCATCGAGTGATTTTTAAAGCCAAACACCTAAAGCGTCTCAAAATAAAATGTAAGCAACCGCTGACTGCTGATCGAAAGCAAAAACGCCTTCAATTTGCGAAGAAGTACATGACCTGGAATGTACAAAATGACACTCGCTCGAATGATTGGCGATTGGTCGTGTTTACTGACGAAAAACGCTTCAACTTGGATGGACCGGATGGATACGCGTATTATTTTCACGATCTAAGAAAGGAAGAAATTTTTCGAAGCCGTCACCACAGCCGAGAGGGACAATTGAACAACATTTTATGGGACAATTGAATTGACTTTTGTCGAGCAAACCATGAATGGAACTCGATTCAAATCTTTGCTTGAATCGGTATTTCCTAAGCTAAATAACCTCTTTGGTCCTTTGCCTTGGATTTTCCAACAAGACAATGCTCCCATTCATAACGCGCGAATCGTAAGGTCATACATTTCAAGTCAAAATGTTGAAATATTGTCTTGGCCACCATATTCTCCGGATCTTAATATTATTGAAAACGTTTGGGGCTGGCTATCACGAAAAATTTATGAAGGGGGAAAACAATATGATGATAAGGAGTCCCTAATTTCAGCAATTAAATCCGCATGGAGCGACATTTCTTTGGATTACCTCCAATCCTTATATTCTTCTTTAAAAGACAGACTTTTTGAGGTAATTAACAAAAATGGAGGAAGTACACACTACTAAAACACGATTTTTCAGTTGTACTCATCTTATTTAAAACCAATGTAAAAAAAAATAATGTCTTTTTAAGAAATTTTAAGTTTTTTGATACTGCGTCTATTCTATTGAAATGCAAAAATATGTTTTTTTTTTTTCAAGTGCCTTCATATGAAGTAAGAAAAAATTGTTTGTTTTTCGTTTTAAATTTTGTTTTGCTATTTTATGTGTGGAAGTATTAAATAAAGAAGACATCTGCATACTCTTTATTATACCCGACACACTCTGTGTCGAGGGTATATTGCGTTTGTGTGGTTGTGTGTAACACCCAGAACTAGTCGAGATAGACCATACAAAATATATATAGAAATGATCAGTGTCACCAGGAGATTCGATTTAGACATGTCCGTCCGTCTGTCCGTCTGTCCGTCTGTCCGTCTGTCCGTCTGTCTGTATACAGTTATCTTATCGAAGGAGTTGAGCTATCTTGACAAAATTTGGTATGCGTGCTCACGGGGACATGAGTAAGAACAAGTTCGAGAATGGACCCGATCGGACCATTTTTAGGGGTACCTCTAGTACTAGGGTCTGTAACGAAAATCACAAAAACTGCTCTAAATCCGATGTTTTTCAAGATATTTTGATGAAATTTGATATTTGATCATATTGAAAGGCCAGTAATATTATTTCCGAAAATTGGAAAAGTGGGCGTGGCAGAAGGGCGGTTTTCGAAAATTGTCTCCTACATCCGAAATTCAAATGGGACTTGAACGAAATTTGGCACTTATGCTTCCTATGTAGCCTTAAACATCCTTCCAAAAAATTTCCTTGATCGGTCCATTTTTAAGGGTACCTCCAGTACTAGGGTCTGTCACAAAAATCCCAAAACTGCCTTAAAGTCGGACTTTTTCGAAATATTTTAATGAAACTTAGAATTTGAGCGTATATTTAAGCCTCCGATTAGAATTCAAAAAAATTGGAAAAGTGGGCGTGGAAAAAGGGCGGTTTTCATAAACAAATTCAACAAAAGTGGGTATATGGGGCCCGTAATGGCCTTAAACACCTCTTGATATTAAAAATTATTTGAAGATGTGTGTCTGTGTCGGGTATTCTATTGTCAGGCTCGCCTGACTATAACACCCTTACTTGTTTTTAATTCACTTGAATAAATGAAGATATATAGGAATTAGTTTGCAAGGTAAGGGTGCGTCTAAATCATTGAAAGGGAGTGTATTTTTTGAAACGCATTATTCACTGTTTTCATATGTTAGAAATTCCCATTAACATTTGACTCCTCTAGGGGCACTGTGGGGCTAGTTAGGACAGTGGGGGGAAATTCATAAAAAAATTACTTTTGTATAGGAGCCCCCTTAAGGAGTGGAGATAGGGGGAAGGTTTGTTTGGAGAAATTATTGGGAATAAAAAAATAATGGGAGTTGGTCTTACATTTGTCTCCTCTAGAAGCGACTCTGCTTACAGTTACTTCAAAAATTTGGAAATAAATCAAAAATTAAAAATTTCAAATGACTTGGTGCGTGACATTTTTTTTACCAAATAACCTTAAAATTAGTATTTTATGAAGTCTTTAATAAAAGTTCATCGTACTATGATACGGGAAAAGAGTTTCAAAAAAAGTCATCACCCTAATGGCCATACAAAGTCATATTGTACCCTACGCGTTGTCTGCGTTATATGTGGAGAGTTCCACCATTCTACAAACTGTAATTTTAAAGCCAAGTGTCGACTATAGATTTATTTACGTAGAGATACAGAAAAAACTCTCGTGTAGATACGTAGACAAGTGTATACACCCTGTAGAGCGCACTACACAAGCTCTCCACAAACTCTACTTGAGATAATTGTTGGATACAAAAATCTATAGTGTATACATATTTTCATGTAGGGGGTAGATAGATATATCTGCTCTGAACTCTATCAAACATGTTTGATAGTTTTTTTAAAATCTTAAGTAGAGATAGGAATTTGAAATTCAAATCAAACCTACTTCGATTTAAAGCGCTCCCTTTTTGTTCAACACAAATGTGTTTGAATTGCTATTTTGTAGAAAAATGGCACAACTTCAAAAAAAAAGCTCCAGGAAAATGTGACTCCAAGCTGTGGATAAAAGAAAAAACTTGTCAATTGATTGGCTTATACGCAACGCACAGCGATTTATGGAATACATCTAATGAGAGGTTCAACCATTTCAAGTAAAGAAGTTAACATCGGCTTAGCCGATATGTGTGCAACCTTTTCCTCTGCTTAAAATATATTAAAACATTACCCTAACAAAAATTCCTATAGTTTTCATTGTTCTAGCTTGGATATCTAGTTATACCTTATGTGTTCCTCGATTTAGCTTCTCAAACTCGAAATTATTACTAAGCACAAAATTTTCGCGAATGGTGGTCATGGTCAAGTTTTAACCATTATAGGACATTTTGTCTAGCTGCGAAATACTCAATTCAAAATAGTGAAAGTGAAATTTTTGCGAATTTCGCGAATTGTGGTCATGGTCAAAATAAAATCAAATAAAAATGACCATATTTATAGCGATGTCTCAACTTTTTTTCAGCCAAAGCTTAAGCGATCGAGTCACGCTCCCAACATTTTCTTTAAAGTAGTTCCTAGTTTTTCTTGAGTCAAAAGAACAAGGGCAGCAGATACTTGCTTTTGGCGACGACTCATTTTAACGGAATGAATTTGAAAAATTTTCTTTTAATTTTTGAAATTTTTGAAAATCTCGAAATTTATAGCCGAGCTATACGATTATGCTCTACTACACGATTCTAAAGTAGAGAAAAATTCTTCTGCAGTGTATACAGTAGGCTGGGTCGTTTTTACGAAAGTTCTATGATCGCGTTGGAATAGTAAAATTATGTTTCCTTATGTATAAAAAATAATTTTGTGTAAAAAAAAATTCAAAATAAGCTGCATCTTCATACCGCGCAAGCGTATTGAAAGTTGGGACAAAAATTTATATGAGATTTTTCCGACTTCAATGATAAAATTAAGAATTACTCAGCTTTAATCTCATTTTTTAAATACATTATGTTCCCAGATATTTTTGGTCATAAAACTATCTTTCAAAGGAAAGCAACGAAACTACGATCGACAAAAATTTTACGGAGATATGGTCGAAGAAACTCAGACCTGAGGAAATTGCTCCAAGACATGCCAAAAATGTGTTCCAACCTATCAATATTGTAACCATTTGGAAGAAGGCATATTGCCATTTCAAAAAAATCTTCCTTGAAGAAAATCGGTTATTTCATAAGGTTGTTATAACAATTTATATATTTATCTATTTATCGGTTTCATTTCAGAACGTGCCCTGAAAAAAAAGTCCATGAAAGTTTAAAATCCTTCTACTTGAGCTCGAACAGGAAAAAACAACGCTCAATTACGATTATAGATTTTTTAAATCGGTTCACAGAAACCAAAGTTACACGGCTTTGAAATTGGACAATTTATTATTTTTTAAATCCTGTGTTAGTTAAAAAAAATGCCGAAAAGTCAGAGCTGTAAAAGAATCAATCATTTCAAGATTGATTCAAGAATCAATCACAGCCTGATTGGAAAAAAAAGATTTAATTCATTTTATTCGAAAATCATGAAGATTTAAATCTGAATTAATTCTTTTATGATAGCCTTTTGGTGATTTATAATTCACTTTGGGGCAATCAATTGATTTATATTTTGAATTGTCAATCATTTGATTTAAATCAAAAAGGATTTAAATCATTTGATTTAATTCAAAATGATTTCAATGATGTTATTTAAATCCAAAATGATTTAAATCATTTGATTTAAATCAGAAAGATTTCAATCATTTGATTTAAATCCAAAAAAATTTAAATCATTTTTGAATGAAATCAGAGAGATCGTACTCGATTTTGAATACATGAACAAGTACGTAGTTTTACTGCAACCTATAGCTGAAGCAATCGATTTTTTACAATCAGAAAACGGAATGTTCTATGGATATTTGCTCCCAACGTTGGCAACAATAAAGGCAAAATATCGTGTAATGATTCAAAATGGTTCCAGCGACTACGTTGTTGAAATGGCAAAGCGAATGGTATCAGCACTGGATAAGCGATTCGACACATATGTTAATTTGCAAAAGGGGTCAGAATTGGCTGTGGTAGCTTCTCTTCTCTGCCCTTCCATTAAACTGAAATGGATAAAGGCTATCAACCCAGCGTTTGACACGTGCAAAGAAGCTGAAGCAATGGAAGTGGCTAAGATGGCGCTCACAAACTTTTTTAAAGATGAGCCAGTGGAAGAGATAGATCAGCTCGATGATTCTGAGGCATCAAAATATTTCTTTTTTGACATTTTAGGTTCGTTGAAAGAGTTTCATTCATCACTCAGCATATAACGATTTCAATTAATTTGTATTTAGAAACCCCAGAAAAACAACCCAAAACTGGCTCTTTCCAATGGCAACCGGAGCTATTTGCATATGTTGCTGACAATTCAAAAGGCTTCCAATTGCTCAACAATTATAAATGCATGAGGAAAGCGTTTTTCAAATTTAATTGTCCATTGCCATCTTCGGCTGCAGTTGAAAGACTTTTTTCCCATGCAGCATTCTTGAACGCACCCAGGCGAGGTTGTCTGACCGACGAGCATTTTGAAAAACTACTTCTTTTTACAGTGAACAATTATGAACAAATATTGAAAAATAAATAAAAATAATTACAATAAAAATTTAATTAGCTGTATTTTATTACAAATATTACACTATAAAATAAGTTTTTTTTAACATACAAGTTGCTCGAAAATACAAAATGATTTTCGACGGAAGAACTGCTACGGGTTAAGTAAACTTAATTTACTAATGAAACTAAATAACTAAATTTTCGCTTAAATCGACCTAAGCACCTCTTCAATTTAACCACATCTATAATGTGTTTGACATATTTTACCTTTTCAACAATTTTATAGAACATGCCATCAAAAATCAAGTTACTTATTCCCGGTGCACTTTTGTCATCATCTTTTCGTTCTTCTTCTGAGGATTTCGAGCAAGTTGCATCATATATTCTATTGATTGGCATGGCAAGTGAAAAACTAGGGCAAGACGAAATCTGAACGGCCTTAGGGTTGCCTATTTTCCTGAGTCTCCATGCATTTTAGAGGAGATTTAAAACCCCTTAATGACCGCCTGCGTTAGTTCCTGCCGCTTTCTTCTTTGTATAAAGTAAATGAAAAATATTGAGTTCGAAAACAAAAACGAAAACTGGCTTAAAAAGTAATGATTGTTGACGTACAATATCACTCTCACAAACTTCTCCCCAGATTTGGTTAACGAATTCTCTTAGAATCATTTTTTATAGTTGTCATATAAAATTAGTGGTTGCCAAATATATCTTCGATTTTCACTGAAATGTTAGCGGTTTGAGTTTGCTGTTTCACTACTAGTGGAGTGTTTTGTTCAACTAACTCTAACTATTAGTGGTAGTGGAGTTTAATTGGTTAACTACCACTAATTACACAAGTTTACAAATAAAGGCCAACTTTTGGACCAGAAAAACTGGATAGCGACCCTATAGGAATTTTTTGTGCTGATTCCGAATCTGGTACCCGTTTTTCTCTATCACGTCAAGTTTTTGAGAAATCGTTAAATAACGGTTTTTGACATTTTGACCTATAGTCTATGTCAATAATGAGGTCGTAGACCCTATATGCCTTAACCGATTTCAAAGTTTTTGGTACTCATATGAAAGAGGAATGACAACGCAATATATCCTTTATACACAAATTTGGAATTGATTCAGTAACTTGGAAGCTATAGGGCAAAAAACGCGATGCTGATTTCCAATTTTTAGCGATTTTGTTTAAAAACTTGAAATTCAAATGGTTATAATTTCCGAACCAAGGCTGGTATTCCAGGTCTTAATACTTTGAATGAAAGAACAATCAATTGAAAAAGTTTTGAGCCTAAAACAAAAAAAATCCGTTGCGTCGTTCTAGTTTTGTGAGGATTTTCGCTGAAAATGACAAAAACGAATTTTTTTAAATGTTGACAAATTTCCTATGCCAAAATTAAAGAAGGTGTTTTTATTGGACCAGACATCAGAAAAATCATGCGTGATGAACACTTTTCGAAACATCTGTCACCTATAGAAGCAGCTGCTTGGTCATCATTTAAAGACGTTGTGGGAAATTTTTTGGGAAATAAAAAAAGCGACAACTACATAAAAATAGTTGGAGGACTCTTGAAAAATTATCGAAAAATGGGAGTTCGGATGTCACTAAAAATACATTTTCTCCACTCACATTTGGATTTCTTCCCCGAAAACTTGGGCAAAACTAGCGACGAACAAGGAGAGCGCATTCACCAGGACCTACAGAGGATTGAAAAAAAATATAAGGGCTTTTGGGATGAAGGAATGTTGAGTGACTATTGCTGGTCCCTTATACGCGAAACAGATAGTAAACAATACAAAAGGCTCAGTTCAAATTCTGTTCATTTTTAAAGTTTAAATTGGTTTTAGCTTTAAAGATAGGTTTAAAATAGAATTTAAGTTTTATGTTTTTTAAGCCAGTTTTACCAACATACACAATTCGAACTGAAATATACATATGAACGAGCGAAGAATATACCAAAAATAAAAATTCGTTTTTGCCATTTTCAGCGAAAATCCTCATAAAATTAGAACGACGCAACGAATTTTTTTTGTTTTAGGCTCAAAACTTTTTCAATTGATTGTTCTTTCATTCAAAGTATTAAGACCTGGAATACCAGCCTTGGTTCGGAAATTATAACCATTTGAATTTCAAGTTTTTAAACAAAACCGCTAAAAATTGGAAATCAGCATCGCGTTTTTTGCCCTATAGCTTCCAAGTTACTGAATCAATTCCAAATTTGTGTATAAAGGATATATTGCGTTGTCATTCCTCTTTCATATGAGTACCAAAAACTTTGAAATCGGTTAAGGCATATAGGGTCTACGACCTCATTATTGACATAGACTATAGGTCAAAATGTCAAAAACCGTTATTTAACGATTTCTCAAAAACTTGACGTGATAGAGAAAAACGGGTACCAGATTCGGAATCAGCACGAAAAATTCCTAAAGGGTCGCTATCCAGTTTTTCTGGTCCAAAAGTTGGCCTTTATTTGTAAACTTGTGTAATTAGTGGTAGTTAACCAATTAAACTCCACTACCACTAATAGTTAGAGTTAGTTGAACAAAACACTCCACTAGTAGTGAAACAGCAAACTCAAACCGCTAACATTTCAGTGAAAATCGAAGATATATTTGGCAACCACTAATTTTATATGACAACTATAAAAAATGATTCTAAGAGAATTCGTTAACCAAATCTGGGGAGAAGTTTGTGAGAGTGATATTGTACGTCAACAATCATTACTTTTTAAGCCAGTTTTCGTTTTTGTTTTCGAACTCAATATTTTTCATTTACTTTATACAAAGAAGAAAGCGGCAGGAACTAACGCAGGCGGTCATTAAGGGGTTTTAAATCTCCTCTAAAATGCATGGAGACTCAGGAAAATAGGCAACCCTAAGGCCGTTCAGATTTCGTCTTGCCCTAGTTTTTCACTTGCCATGCCAATCAATAGAATATATGATGCAACTTGCTCGAAATCCTCAGAAGAAGAACGAAAAGATGATGACAAAAGTGCACCGGGAATAAGTAACTTGATTTTTGATGGCATGTTCTATAAAATTGTTGAAAAGGTAAAATATGTCAAACACATTATAGATGTGGTTAAATTGAAGAGGTGCTTAGGTCGATTTAAGCGAAAATTTAGTTATTTAGTTTCATTAGTAAATTAAGTTTACTTAACCCGTAGCAGTTCTTCCGTCGAAAATCATTTTGTATTTTCGAGCAACTTGTATGTTAAAAAAAACTTATTTTATAGTGTAATATTTGTAATAAAATACAGCTAATTAAATTTTTATTGTAATTATTTTTATTTATTTTTCAATATTTGTTCATAATTGTTCACTGTAAAAAGAAGTAGTTTTTCAAAATGCTCGTCGGTCAGACAACCTCGCCTGGGTGCGTTCAAGAATGCTGCATGGGAAAAAAGTCTTTCAACTGCAGCCGAAGATGGCAATGGACAATTAAATTTGAAAAACGCTTTCCTCATGCATTTATAATTGTTGAGCAATTGGAAGCCTTTTGAATTGTCAGCAACATATGCAAATAGCTCCGGTTGCCATTGGAAAGAGCCAGTTTTGGGTTGTTTTTCTGGGGTTTCTAAATACAAATTAATTGAAATCGTTATATGCTGAGTGATGAATGAAACTCTTTCAACGAACCTAAAATGTCAAAAAAGAAATATTTTGATGCCTCAGAATCATCGAGCTGATCTATCTCTTCCACTGGCTCATCTTTAAAAAAGTTTGTGAGCGCCATCTTAGCCACTTCCATTGCTTCAGCTTCTTTGCACGTGTCAAACGCTGGGTTGATAGCCTTTATCCATTTCAGTTTAATGGAAGGGCAGAGAAGAGAAGCTACCACAGCCAATTCTGACCCCTTTTGCAAATTAACATATGTGTCGAATCGCTTATCCAGTGCTGATACCATTCGCTTTGCCATTTCAACAACGTAGTCGCTGGAACCATTTTGAATCATTACACGATATTTTGCCTTTATTGTTGCCAACGTTGGGAGCAAATATCCATAGAACATTCCGTTTTCTGATTGTAAAAAATCGATTGCTTCAGCTATAGGTTGCAGTAAAACTACGTACTTGTTCATGTATTCAAAATCGAGTACGATCTCTCTGATTTCATTCAAAAATGATTTAAATTTTTTTGGATTTAAATCAAATGATTGAAATCTTTCTGATTTAAATCAAATGATTTAAATCATTTTGGATTTAAATAACATCATTGAAATCATTTTGAATTAAATCAAATGATTTAAATCCTTTTTGATTTAAATCAAATGATTGACAATTCAAAATATAAATCAATTGATTGCCCCAAAGTGAATTATAAATCACCAAAAGGCTATCATAAAAGAATTAATTCAGATTTAAATCTTCATGATTTTCGAATAAAATGAATTAAATCTTTTTTTTCCAATCAGGCTGTGATTGATTCTTGAATCAATCTTGAAATGATTGATTCTTTTACAGCTCTGACTTTTCGGCATTTTTTTTTAACTAACACAGGATTTAAAAAATAATAAATTGTCCAATTTCAAAGCCGTGTAACTTTGGTTTCTGTGAACCGATTTAAAAAATCTATAATCGTAATTGAGCGTTGTTCTTTCCTGTTCGAGCTCAAGTAGAAGGATTTTAAACTTTCATGGACTTTTTTTTCAGGGCACGTTCTGAAATGAAACCGATAAATAGATAAATATATAAATTGTTATAACAACCTTATGAAATAACCGATTTTCTTCAAGGAAGATTTTTTTGAAATGGCAATATGCCTTCTTCCAAATGGTTACAATATTGATAGGTTGGAACACATTTTTGGCATGTCTTGGAGCAATTTCCTCAGGTCTGAGTTTCTTCGACCATATCTCCGTAAAATTTTGGTCGATCGTAGTTTCGTTGCTTTCCTTTGAAAGATAGTTTTATGACCAAAAATATCTGGGAACATAATGTATTTAAAAAATGAGATTAAAGCTGAGTAATTCTAAATTTTATCATTGAAGTCGGAAAAATCTCATATAAATTTTTTTCCCAACTTTCAATACGCTTGCGCGGTCTGAAGATGCAGCTCATTTCGAATTTTTTTTTACACAAAATTATTTTTTATACATAAGGAAACATAATTTTACTATTCCAACGCGATCATAGAACTTTCGTAAAAACGACCCAGCCTACTGTATACACTGCAGAAGAATTTTTTTCTACTTTAGAATCAATACTATAGAGTTTTTGAGGTAGAGAGTAGAGTGTAGTGTGTAGAGACTCTGCGTTTGTTGTATACACTGTAGACCGTTTCTACAATTGCACAGCTCTACGTAGAGCTGCTGTAGACATATTTAGAGTAAAGCTCTACTATGTGCTCTACAGCCTGTATGCACTGCAGAAGAATTTTTCTCTACTATAGAATCGTGTAGTAGAGCATAATCGTATAGCTCGGCTATAAATTTCGAGATTATCAAAAATTTCAAAAATTAAAAGAAAATTTTTCAAATTCATTCCGTTAAAATGAGTCTTCGCCAAAAGCAAGTTTCTGCTGCCCTTGGGCGATTCCGCTCAACATGATTTTCAATACTAATTTTTTATTTACGACAAAAGTGTTTTTTTTTGTCAATAGTACAAAGAAGAAAGTCGAAATTTAATATTAACTTTATTTATATTTGATTTAACTCCATATTTCATTTATTGGCGCGTTTGAAACTATTACTATTCGAAAAGTCTGGCAAAACTTTAAGGTCATACCTTTTTAAACTGTCACAAAACAGCTGTTGCCGACAGCTTGACGTTACATTTGACCGACTAAATTGAAGTGGGAATATTAATTAATCGTCGCGTTGAAAAAAGTTATTATATGTTGTTATTTATTAAGCATTATTGATTCCTAAAATACACTGTTGATTTGTTGCACCCGCGATACAAAAAGTGTAAAAGTTTACTTTTTTCACAGAAATAAAGAGCTAACATTCCGAAACTTTGTGAAAGTAAGAAGAAACCAAAACTATACATAAATTAATCGTTTTTAAAACTGTAGTGATTGCCAGGTTAAAATAATCGATAACTTAAATTGGTTGCACCCGCGATTTTGATGTCAGATCGCGGGTGCAACTGTTTGTCATTTAACCTTCTTGTGCGATTTACTACAGATTTTGTTATGCCCTGACTAATAATATATGCTGAAAGCCATCGTTAACAGTGTCCTAGAATAGTATGACTTAGCTCGCAGTCACTATAAGAACATCTTCCTTAAATATGTAGCAAAAATAGAAATTAAGCAAGTCCTGAAACTCCTACTGTCCAAACTGCTGTTTTAAAAAGATATTTTTGCGATGGTTTGTATGCCCTCGTACAATTGCTCTGCAAAACCGGCAAAAAAAAAGACTTTTTGCACCCGCGATAATTTGATGTTGCACCCGCGATTAATATAAAAATGAATAACTCTCTGTTTATATTTCTCTGGCTAACACTTTTCATTTCCTGTAGTTTGTTAAATATACATCTAACAAAATATAAAGGCATAACACATAAAATGTATCACAGTTAACAGATTTATGCGTTTTTTGTCTCTGATCTAGAAACGTAGGGCCGAATTTGTTGCACCCGCGATGGCAATTAAAATCATTTTTAAGACTTTGTGGTGGTCTCTACATTAATCGATAACCGATGACAACTGCAATACTTTTATTTTCAATCCCATTTTGTACGGTTAACAACATTATTATTCTTGTTCGCCCCCTTTTTTACGACTGACGCTCAAGCGTTCAATCTTTGTTAAGTTTGTTCTTTATTTATTAAATATAACCGTCTAAACCTGCGATAAATTTGTATGTCTTCTTAAAAGTAGTCGAGTGTAATATACGTATTGGAAGTGTGAGTATCGATACACTAAATACCCGCAAAAGCTACATTGGTGACCCCAGGTGGTTTATATTCACGGACACGCACCCATACACACGTCCTAAGGTCGAATTTCAAAACTAAAAAAAGCGTCATAGAAAATGGCCGATCCCGAAGAAGAGTTTTTCACAACACCTCAAAACGATATAGTGGTGAATTGCATTGCTGTTAAGATACCTCCTTTTTGGTCCGAAAGGCCTGAAATATGGTTCGCGCAAATTGAGGCCCAATTTAGTATTGCTGGCATAACTTCCGACGAGACGAAATTTCATTCAGTGGTTGCCGCAGTCGAATCACATGTAATTGCGCAAATTACTGATGCTGTTCTTCAGCCTCCGCCGAAAGGAAAATACGACAACTTAAAACGATGCATCATTGAACAATACTGCGAAAATGAACAAAAAAAGTTTCAGAAGCTACTATCTGACATGGATCTAGGCGATCACCGACCAACCCAACTACCCAACGAGCTCAGCGCTTTAGCAAAGGATCGTAGTAACATAGATTTTTTGAAATCCTTATGGCTTCAACGATTGCCACCACATGCACGCGCAATTTTGCAGGCATCGCAAGAAAATTTGCAGGGTTTGGCGAAGCTGGCGGACAAGATACTTGAGGTAAGCGGCGTCACACAAATAGCTGCAACCACATCAAACATTCCACAGTCAAGTGACAGCGAATTAGTCAAACGCATAGCACGGTTGGAAACACGCATAGAAGGACTTTTACTCGAACGTTCAAAGAGCCGCTCTTCACAAAAAAATCAATCCAACGTTAAGGAAGAACCAAAATCTTCTTTTTGCTGGTATCATGCAAAATATAAGGATAAAGCTCGCAAGTGCCGTCAGCCTTGCAACTACACCGACGAATCAAAAAACTAGACAAATCGTCTGGTTCGCCTTTTTGTAAACCAGACGATCGCAAACGCTTAGCACGCCTTTCCATCACCGATCCGAATTCAAATATAAAGTTTTTAATCGACACGGGCGCAGACATATCGGTTTTACCAGCACGAAAACAGGATAAACATCGAACTCCTATAGAAAATGGACTGTACGCTGCTAATGGTACTCCAATAAAAACATTTGGATCTCGTCGTCTTAAAATTTCGTTCGGGTTGAGAAGAGTTTTTGAGTGGACATTTATTATCGCAGATGTTTCAACACCCATTATCGGTTCCGATTTTCTCAAAAATTTTGACTTGCTAGTGGATGTTAAACGGCAGGAACTTCGAGATGGCAAAACATTGGCAAAAGTAAGCGGAAATTTGGTTCTGAATCCGACAAGCAATTCAATCAAGGTCTACAACGTCAACGATAATTTTGCTCACTTGCTTGAAGAATTTAAGGATATTACAGTTCTTAATTTGAACAAGCAAGCCGCCGCCACGAAGGTCACACATCACATAGAAACTCGAGGCACGGCAGTTTTCGCTCGACCACGACGACTCGCAGGGGAAAAACTGGCAGCGGCGAAAAAAGAAATACAGTTTCTCCTAGAAAAAGGTATATGCAAGCAATCAGGAAGCAACTGGGCCAGTCCTCTTCATATGGTTCAAAAGTCGAACGGTGAATGGCGCTTATGTGGCGATTATCGGGCTCTCAACGAAAAAACAATACCCGATCGTTATTCACTACCATTTTTACACGATTTTACGCATATATTACACAACAAAAAGGTGTTTTCGAAAATCGATCTTCAGCGTGCGTATCATCAAATTCCCATCGAGGCATGTGATATTCCTAAATCAGCGATCACTAGCCTTTTGGCTTGTTCGAATACAACTATATGACTTTCGGTTTGCGAAACGCCGCTCAAACTTTCCAACGTCATATTAACGAAGTTTTAAAGGATCTGGATTTTGTATTTGCCTACATAGACGATATATTGGTCGCGTCGAATAGTTTCGAGGAACATGAGAGACACATTCGTATCGTTTTCGAACGACTTCGGAGCAACAATTTAGCAATCAAGATTGAGAAGTGTCAGCTTTGTCAAAACGAACTAAATTTTTTGGGACAACCAGCGAAAGACAGAGTAACAGCCATTCACAATTTCCCGCGCCCTAAGACAGCTCGAGAGTTCAAAAAGTTTTTAGGAACGCTTAACTTTTACCGATCTTTTCTTCCACAGGCATTGCGCAATCAAAGCAAGCTGCAATCACTCATCAAAGGCAATGTAAAAAACGACACGTCTTCAGTCAATTGGACGAACGATGCTATTTCGGCATTTCAAGCTTGTAAAGACGAACTTGCAAACGCAACGATGTTGGCTCATCAGGCGCCAAATGCCCAGATTTCCTTGACCACCGACGCATCTAACGAAGCTGTGGGCGGTGTAGTTCACCAGCAAGTTGATGGCGTGTCACAACCACTTGGATTTTTTTCAAAGAAACTGACTAATGCTCAAAAAAACTATTCCACGTATGATCGCGAGTTACTAGCAATATTCCTTGCAATAAAACACTTTCGTTACCTTTTGGAAGGAAGGAACTTTTCGATTTTTACTGATCATAAACCGTTGGTCTACGCTTTTTCGCAGAAAGTCGACAATTGTCCGCCGAGACGAGCCCGACAACTCGATTTCATTAGTCAATTTTTAACAGACATCCGTCACTTACCGGGTAAAGAAAACGACGTTGCTGATTTACTGTCTCGTATAGACGCGATTAGCAAAATCGATTTTGAAATTTTATCAAAAGAGCAGTCTAAAGACTCTGAGTGTTACAGTAATAACAATGGGTTTTATGGCGTTTAATATTAACTCTTATAATTTTTATTTTTTTACGAATTTTAGAGCTCGCGTCGAGTTGCCTCTTTTTCTTCTTATCTCTTTTTTCTCGTGTTGTCGTTTTTTATGTGAGTACTTTATGTAATGAGTGTTAGAATTTTAAGTCAAAGTAATCAGTGAAATATTTTTACGTTAAAGGTGAGTATGCACTATGCAACTTATATACATTCGTTCCCTAAGTTACTTATTTACATATTTACAGCTTATTTACATATTTACAGTATTTAACGAGATTAAAGAAATTAACAATATTAGTGAGAATAGCAAATAGATATATAAGAAGGTTGCCAAATATCGAATTTAGCGAATGTAAGCGAATGTAGGCGAACCGAAGCGAACTTAAAATCTTCGTGTGAATGCTCCCTTATGATGATATCGATGTTTATTCGTCATTGGCGGTAACATTCCCCCCCTTGTGAGCACGATGGGTCGCTGCTTACGCTGCTACATTATGCTATAAACAGAATAAGGGCGTCAGCGAATATTCGCTCGACGTCGTTGCTTAAAATACACACGGTTATACGAAGTTGCCCACAACACAGCGAATTTCGCCGCGTCAAAACGCCGCAATAGCTCTAATTCTAATGGTAGCGCCGGCGACTGGCGAATCGCAGAATTTACACATCAAAAAACATATGCATTTGTATAAAATCTTTGAGATTTTGTTTCGAAAATGAGGGTTTGTACTTTCTGCTGGCAATGACTTATATTTTCAATCATAGTTTTTCGAAATTCTGAAAACAACATGAGTTCGCCATTCGCTGTCATTGTGTTTACCCGCGCGAATTCTTCGGCGTATTCGCCTGGCGAATATTCGCTTACGCCCTTATTCTGTTTATAGCATTACCGACATCAAGCCTGGCTAGTTTGATCGTAGGTCGCTGAATCATGCCGAATTGAGTGCGTATGGTAGCCCTTCGTACTTGGCCATCTTTCGTTAAGATTGCTCGCTCGACGACACCTTTGGGCCAACAGTTGCGTGGTAAATTTTCGTCAACCACGACAACGATGTCACCCTGCTGGATAGGCGGTTGTTTTTGGTACCATTTGGTGCGACGTGTAAGCGTAGGCGTGTACTCGCGAAGCCACCTTCGCCAGAAGTTGTCAGCAAACAATTGACTTTGATGCCACCTTTGTCGGATATCATTAGGGTGTTGCACGACCGGCTTACTTCTCTCTGTAACGAAACAAAGGTTAGTGGTCGCGAGTTTACAATAAACTCGACTTCAATCATGGCGTTGCGTAGCGTTTCCTCGTTCCAGCTAGATTTCGGTTGAATTTGATTGAGCACAGATTTAATGGATCGTGTCAACCTTTCCCACGCTCCACCCATGTGAGGCGCTGCTGGGGGGTTGAAGTTCCACTCGATTTCGACGCATTTATTAGCGATGGTTTCATAATTGATGTCTTTAATCAGCTCTCGAAGTAATTTTTCCGTAGCACGGAAATTCGTACCGTTGTCGGTGTAAATTTGCATCGGTGTGCCTCGTCTGGCCATAAAGTTTTGGAGACACATCATGCAGGAATTTGTGTCTAAAGAATGAGCAATCTCAATGTGTATTGCCCGGAGCGTGCGGCACGTAAAAATGACGCCCCATCTTTTTTCCTGACGTCGGCCAACCGCGACCAGAATCGGTCCGAAATAGTCAATACCGACATAGCTGAATGGTCGTTCAAATGGTGCTAACCTGGCTTTTGGAAGAGGTGCCATTTGTTGTTCAACTGGACAGGCTGCTGCGTTTTTACACTGTTGACAGCTTTTCCTCATTTTTTTTATAGACGACACGAAGCTGAGGAATGAGAAACTTTTTGTTGATTTCGTTGATTGACGCCTCATGCAGCAGGTGGTGGTTCTTTTCGTGATAATGGCGCGCTATCAGAAGCGTAATGTAGTTGTTCCGTGGTAGTACAATAGCGTCTTCGAAATTTGTAAGCCATTCTGCTCTTCCATGGGCTCTTATTATGCCTTCGTCGTCCAAATAAACGTTGAATGAAATTAATTTTGATGTTCTTTTAATAAATCTACCGCATCGTAGATCATTTAGCTCCTCGTTGTATGTCGACTTCTGCGCCTCCTGGTAAAGCATTTCTTCAGCTTTCTTTATTTTTTCATGTATCGATTGCCTTTTCGCTTGAGCGTTTACTCTTTGCCTCAGTTTATCATAGAAGAGAATAAAGTTAGCTACGGCACGACGAAGTCTTTTCCAGTCAGAGAAATATTCGATATTAGGCTTTATATCTTGAAGCGTAGATGTGCAAAGATGCGATAGATTGTGTCGAAGTTCGGTGACTTCCGTTTGAAATATGCTGTCGCACGTCGGCCATTCGTCTGCTTTACGGTGAAGGAAGTTAGGTCCATCTACCCAGTCATCTGAAGGTACTTGCGATTGCGTTTTAGTAGCCAGGTCTGCTGGGTTCATTTTTGACGGAACCCATCTCCATTGCGTGACATTAAAACACTCTACGATCTCCCCGACTCGATGCATAACAAATTGTTGGAGCTTTTTTGGATCCATTCGAAGCCAGCTGAGGACAGTTTTCGAATCCGACCACCAGTGGTAGGACGTTATTGTTAGTTTCTTGTTGTTTTTAATCTTACCGGCAAGTCTGACTCCCAATACCGCCGCTAATAGCTCCAAGCGAGGTATCGATACTGGCTTCAAAGGTGCTACCTTGGCTTTTGCCGCGACCAGTGAGACGGTGATTTCGTTGCTTCTCTGTACTCGTAGAAATGATACTGCTGCGTAGGCGTCTTCTCCCGCGTCAACGAAAGTATGGAGCTGGATTGTCTCTGCATTCATCCATATTGAACTATACCGTCGGGGAACTTTAAATTGTGGAATCTGTTTGGTGATTTCCTTCCATTTCACCCACTTGCGGTTTAGCTCCTCGGGAAGTTGGTCGTCCCAGTCGATTCCGGACCTCCATATTTCCTGCAGTAAGATTTTCAATCCGATGGTGTGGCGTGAGAGAAAGCCCAGTGGATCAAAAATTGACATGAGTGCTTGCAGCACTTCTCGTTTTGTTGGTACGACGTCTTCGTTTATGATGTCTCGCTTAAGCCTTGCGTACTTGCATTCGTACTTAAAGTTGTCGCTGCTCGGATCTCAGAACATTCCCAAAATTTTTTCTGTGGATGAGAGCTTTAGTGATTGTTGGTACTTACAATCTTGGCTGTTTAACTGCTGTGCAACTTCTATGTCGTTTGACACCCATTTTCTTATGTGGAATCCTGCGTTGGAATGAATTGCCTTTACTTCGTTGGCTAGCTTTAGTACCTCTTCTGTTGAATCGGCGCTATCAATGAAGTCATCCACGTAATGATGATATTTTATTGCTTCGACTGCTCGTGGATGCTTCTGTTGAAACTTATCTGCGTTGAGATTTCGTACGTCGTGTGCAATAAATGGTGCGCAGTTCATGCCAAACGTTAGTGATGTCATCACGTAGACCTGTGGTTCGTCGTCGCCTTCACTTTGTCATAGAAAGCGTTGTGCGTGCATATCTTCCGGCCTCACCTTGATTTGGTGAAACATTTCGGCGATGTCTCCCGAAATGGCCACTTTTCCTATGCGGAATGATAGAAGGACGTCTATGAGTGGCGTCAACAAATCCGGCCCAGCAAGTAGGTAATCATTTAGTGAACGTTGATTGGACTTTGCAGCTGCATCCCATACTAGTCGCACACAGTTTGGTTTGTTCGGGTTAATGGTGACAAATGTTGGCAGATACCACACCCGATAAGAGATTATATGTTCTTCACTATCAAATTTTCGAGCGTAGTTTTTTGTTAACAAATTATCGACTTCAGCCTGCATCTTTCTTCTTTCTTTTTTTTTTTTTTTTTTAACGTTTTATTATTTATTGGATCACTCCTCTAATATAGGAGTCTAGCAATAAGTTTTTTTAAATCTTACACCTAATTGGACAATATTACAAATCACAAAGCATTTTCTTAATTGAAAAGATTATGACTTAGTAATAAGTTCATTGCGGGCCTCGGATACCGAAAACTGGGCTTTGCTGATGTGTGAAGAAACACGTGTAATATTGGCGGTGCGGAAATGAAGATTTAAGCAGCTAGGCTGTGCGTGGATTTCAAGGGTGCATGGAGTGCACCCACCGAGATGACGATCAGCTAGGAAAGCTTAGTTTATGAATGTGCGTGGATTGCAAGGGTGCATGGAGTGCACCCACCGAGTAGACGATCAGCTAGGAAAGCTGAGTTTATTAATGTGCGTGGATTGCAAGGGTGCATGGAGTGCACCCACCGAGTAGACGATCAGCTAGGAAAGCTGAGTTTATGGATTTGCATGGATTGCACCTGCTGCTGTAGAACGATTTATAATTGCTGGCCGGTCATTTCTTTTCAATCTCGAAGAGAACGATGTGTTCGATAATCCACGGGCAAGTGGATTTACATGTCTGCGCAATTTATTGAAGTATTTCTCTTTGATATTGGTGAACTCTGTTTTAACCAGTTCTACGTTGAGCTCTTTATGGATCCGTTCATTCGAAACAAACCAAGGAGCTCCTGTTATAGTCCTTAGGATCTTGGACTGTGCTCTTTGCAGGATTTCTATATTCGAAGAGCTGGCATTTCCATACAATTGTAAGCCATACGTCCATATTGGTTTTATAACTTGGTTGTATAGAAGGATTTTATATTCAAGCTTTAGAGGAGAGCGGCTATTTATTAACCAGTGCAGGCTGTTGGCTTTAAGCTTCATTTGGGTTCTCTTGGCTTCAATATGCTTACGCCATGTCAGTCTTTTGTCCAAATGAATACCGAGATATGTGACTTCCTCACATTGTGGGATGCGTACATTATTAAGGAAAATGTCTGGAGAAGCTTTTCTATTGAGCGTGAAATTAATGTGTTGACATTTAGGCTCATTAATTTTGATTCGCCATTTAGATAACCAGCTTTGGATTTCGCTCAAGTGATCTTGGAGCTGAGAAGTTGCGATACTTATGTCCTTGTGCCGACTAAGTACCGCTGTGTCATCAGCAAATGTTGAAATCAATATTCTATCGTTATTTGGAATATCTGCTGTGTATATAAGGTAAAGAAAAGGCCCAACAACACTCCTTTGGGGGACTCCCGCGTTTATTTGAAAGGTTTTTGTAATAAATGAGTTATGTCTTACTTGAAACGTTCTATGTTTTAAGTATGACTCAAAGATCGCGTGAAAATTGAAGGGAAGTAATCTTCTGATTTTGTATAACAGTCCGTCATGCCAAACTTTATCGAACGCTTGTTGCACATCAAGGAATACTGCAGAGCAGTACTCCCGATTTTCATAGGCAAGTCTTATTTCATTTGTAATCCGATTTACCTGTTCAATAGTACCGTGTTGTTTTCTAAACCCGAATTGATGTGGAGGGATAATGTTCTGCTCTTGCAGATAAGGTGTTAATTTAGCTATGAGTAACTTTTCGAATAACTTTGAGAGACAAGGCAGGAGGCTAATTGGCCTATAAGAGGATGTTTGGGTAGGATCTTTTCCTGGCTTAGGCACCATTTTAATAACCGACCGTTTCCAATCTTTTGGGAAGTAGCTGAACTCAATAATTGCATTAAATAAGACTGTTAAAAACTGTACTGCTACTAATGGTATATTTTTTAACATTTTTGGAGTGACAAGATCATGTCCCGGGGCTTTTTTGCAGACAAGTTCATTTTTTATGATACCGACAATTTCTTTTGAACTGATTTGTATGGAAATTCTACGAGTGTTTTCGGACAAAGTTGGGAGAACATGCTCAGCAGTGCTCGGATTCGGTTGGAATACCTTATTGAGGTGCAAAGCAAAAACCATAGCTTTCTCTTCATCTGAGCGCGCCCATCCACTGTTGAGACACCGAACGGGTGTTTCACTCTGTACTGGGGTCTTCATAGAGCGGCTTGCCAGCCACAAGGAACTACGATTTGAGCCTCTGGGCGTAAGGTTCTCGACAAAGTTGCGCGTTTTACATTCTTTCTCCCTATTTAAACTTGCTCTTAGCTTTTTTTCTACTTCTTTTAGCTTGTTTTTGGCCAACGGAGAACGGACCCGCTGCCATTCGCGCCTGAATCTTCGTTTTTCTGCGACGAGATTTTCAATTTCCCTATTAGAGAAGGCGTGTTTTGTTCTATATTTAGTATGAGGAGTCGATTTTTGCGCTGCTGATGCCAAATAAGAGTTAAAAACAGTTACGGCATCATCAATATGATCAATGCATTCAATTTTATAGTTAGTATGAATATGCGCACTTATGTGCTTTTTGTATTTTAACCAATTTGTGCCTGCATCTGTTAAGCTGGGTGGGCGTTTTACTGGTTCCGGATATTTGTTCAAAACGAATACAACTGGGGAATGATCTGAGGAGAGGTCGGTTGTTGCTTTTGCAGAAATAAGCTCTCTTGCAATACCTTTAGTTATTCCGAAATCTAAGAGGTCTGGAATTTTTTGGAGATCTGTTGGCCAATAAGTTGGCTGTTTTGGGGATACAAAGTCTAGAGAATTGTTTTTATTGATAATTGCCTTGTATAATTGCTGACCCTTAGGATTGCACGTTCTGGAACCCCAGAAAATGTGCTTTGCATTATAGTCTCCTGCTGCTAGGAACTTATCACCTAATGTCTTAAAGAAGTCTAAGAACATTTTTTCGGTTATGCTAAAACGAGGTGGGCAATAAATCGCCGATAAAACCAGATTTTTACCTCTCACTATTACGCAAAGCGTTGTTGCCTGAACGAAATCATAACTGTAAGAATCTAGAATAAAATGTTGTATTCTTCTACGAATAAGTATACCCGTGCCTCCATGCGCCTTGCCATCTGGGTGGTTGGTTTGATAAAATATATACCCGGGGATTGAGAAGAAATTTTTGTTTGTTAAATGTGTTTCAGAGAGAAGCATAACGTCAACTTCTTCCTGATTTAAGAAATTCTGAATTTCTAGCTTATGCTTGGTTAACCCGTTCGAATTCCAGGCACAAATTTTTAGGAAATTCATATTTTAGCCAAAAGTGCTGTCATTAATTGTGTTTGCATTTGCACAATTCTGTCGAGTGAGCTTTGCATTGTTTGCATAAATTGGGACAAACTTTGAGTTAGAGTAGATATCATTATCTCAAGACTACTGTTGTTGTTAGTAGGAGCACTAATAGGGGTCGCGGGTTTTAGTGCATTTGCATAAGAAACTCCTGGAGTTACGGGGTTCAAATTAAGGTTGTGAGAGGAGAATGGTACCGAAACAGTAATATTTTTTGTAGGATTACGAGCTGATTCCTTTTTAATGTTGATTCGTTTTTTCAGATCTTGATAAACTAGACAACCTCTGAAATTTGCAGAATGATTTCCATCGCAGTTACTACATTTAAGTAAATTGCGATCATTTTTTGATTTTTTATCACAGACTGAGCTGTGATGAAGCTCGCCACATATTACACACACGGTGCGCAATGTGCAATACGATTTTGTGTGTCCAAATTCTTGACAGTTGGCACATTGTATGGGACCATTTCTTTTATGTGGCTCTTCTACCGTTATTTTACGATGCAACAGGAATTGCAAATTGTATATCGGATGGATTTCGTTTTTTTTAAGCTTTAAGTTGTCCGGTACCAGATCAACTTTAAACATAGGCTGAGGAATTTTAGCTTTGTTAAATATATTTATAACCGATCTTGCGTGAAAACCATTCTCTTCTAGCGCACTCTTTATTTCGTTTGTGTCAACATCTGCTTCAATACCTTTGATCACCACTGTAATACCTTTGCTACTCTTTAGCTGGTATGTGTAAAAATTTTTATTCGCTCCTTCAAACTCTTTTACAACTTTTCGGTAACTGTCTTCCGTGTTTGTTTGAATTTTAGTTTCATGGATATTACCCCTAGTTAAGGGAACTACGTAAAATTTGCTATTTCCTAATAAATTAGCTAGTTTGGCAACAAGTGCATTCGAGCTCCGCTCGCGCAAATAGATTGGGGGCGGTTTAAATACTTTTTTTGGTTGATTTTCTGTTGAATTTTCATCAGAAATTGCAGCAAGTGGAGCGAACCGATTACCAATTAGTGTTTCTTGAGAAGCAGGAGCTTCCATTTTATTAAGTTTGGCCCTGTTGTCATTTTTTCCGGAAGGGCTTCTTTTCCTCTTCGTGATATTAATATAACGGTGCATACCGATTAGCACCGCCTGCTGCTTGTTTTGCTCTTTATTCATTTCAGCAACTATTGGACTTTGTTTGGACGAATTAAGTTCAATTACATCTCTAGAAAGAGCTTCCAAAGGGGAATTTGGTAAAATACTCTTAGGAGTGTTGTTAGGGCTATTTTTCTTAACGCTTAGAGAGATTATTCCACTGGTAGAGTTCGATCTCTTTCTTTCGAACTGGATTTTAATATTTTTGAATTGGCTTATACCTGGCTGTTCACTTGTAGACTGGTCCAGATTGTCACCATTTTGTGTAATTTCCCTACTGGGAATTAGTAATTTTTCCCTACCGGGATGTTGATAAAGCCCAGCTTTTAACTGGTTCGTGTCGCAGCTATTGGATGGTGGACTGTGTCCGATTGGCATCACTTTCGGGCAGAGCAGCTAGCTGCTGCAGCAGCTGCAGAGACCGAGTGTCTCTTTCTGTCGTTCCTAGAAGTTTGACGACATCTTTCTTCTAAGATCAGGATTTCTTGAAAACTTTTTCTGGAGGCAACAAAGTCGTTTATACGCTGTATTGTAGCTGTCAGTGAGCTTTTCCTCGCTGCGCCTAGCAAACCGACCACATATCGGTCATCGATGTATACGGTTGTTGATTCTAGTGTTCGCACTGCCTTTTCATCTTCTGCTGATGATATGCTTGCATTGGACGCCTCGATTTCGAAAAACTTCTTTACCGACTCATGAAGCTCGCTGTATTTCTTTTCACAGCTGCATACGTGAATGTTTAATACCTCCATTTCACTCTGATCATTTGCGCCGCCCTGGATCGTCCATCCTAGTCTGATCTTTGAGGCGATAGGTTGATTCAGTTTGCCTTCTCGAATTCTGAGGGGAACTGCAAGGCTCCAGTTGTCCGAACCTATTAAAATTGTTCGTTTGATGTCTGCGTAGGATGCAATTGGCAACCCCTTGAGATGTGGGTATAGCTGAATAAGAAGCTCCATGTTTAACGACTGCCGTGGTAGTTCAAAGTTTCTGATCGTATGTACATTACGCAATGTGTACGTTGAATTGCTGCTCCTGCCTGAAATTGTAAGCGATGCAGTTCTGCTGGCTTCCTCTTGACGAACAGTATCGCCAGTCCATCTTAGGCATAGCGGAGAGCGTTCACCTTTTACTCCCAACATGTTGAATACGCGTTCTTCGATGAGTGTAGCCGAGGAACCCTCATCTAGAAATGCATAAGTTTCGATAAGCTTCTTACCATATAAAAGTCTTATGGGCACGATTCGAAACAAGGTACTATTTCTGGAGTCGTGGGTGTGAACGTTGGTTACTTCTCGCTCTTTAACTTCCACTCCTTCTTCTTTTGGTTTTGATGGTGGTGTTGTTTTATGCAGCAACGGGTGATGCTTTGCCTTACAATTGTCTTTGCCGCATTCTTTGTTAATAAAGCATTTGCGACGATGTGCATTCAAGCAGGTGCGGCAAAGGTTGTTATCTTTGACAATTTTCCATTTATCATCCGTTGAGAGACCAGCAAACTTTTGGCATTTTCCTATTTTATGCGTTTCCTTGCAAACGACACAGTTACTTTGGGTGTGTCCATCTGCGTGGACGTTTATCGATGCGTTTTTCTTGTAGAAACTTGGTGTTACAACTTGAGATGCTGCTTCGGCTAATTTGTAAATCCATATCGAAAATTCAACCACAATGGGCTGACCAGTTTTCGGATGCATGGCCCATGCTAATTTGTGTTGATTCGGCAGTTTGTTTATAAACTCTTTGACTAACATGGGGTTGTTCAAGTGCGCAGTAGCATTACATGCTTCCATCGTAGCACATACGTTTTTCACCTGCAATGCGAAATCTATGAGCGACTCTAATTTATCTTTTGGCGACGGTAAATGGCGAGCCTTTTCGATCATTCTCTCTATTATAAGATCGGGTCGACCAAAATACATTTTTAAAGTTTCGATCACCTCTGGCACCATGTCTGGTAGCATAAGTTTACTTCGCACTAATTCACGCGCTTTGCCTTTTAGACTTGTTTGGAGACGGATTAAATTTTCTACGTTGGAAAATCCACCACTGCTCGTGCTGTTTTCGTAACAGCTGATGAAGACTGGCCACTCATCGGGATCCCCATCGAATTTCGGCAGTTCCTTTGGTAGTACTTGTCGAGCTGCTATTTGTGCTGCGGTTGGCCCTCGCGACGCAAACGAAGCGGTGCTGCTTAAATGTGAATCATTAAATTCCCCATCACTCAGAATTTCGTATTTTTTCTTTAAATATTGCAGGTTGAGTCTATTCTCTTCTTCCAGCATTTCTAGTTCAAGTTGCAAACGACGATCTACAACCCGTTGATCAGAAAACGTGGATGTAGCCGAATTCGCCTTAATGCGACTACTTTCAATGGCGCCATTTTCTTTATTTGTATTGGCAGTGGCGTTAGTATTGGTACCGCATTGCATTTGTAACGGTTTTGGTGCTAAATTCAAAGTTAATGTCTTTGGAATAGTTCCGTTATGACTCACCCTCGATGCGCCGTCACCCGAAATTCCATCAGAAATGGCGGTGGTCTGTTGTGCCTTTAGCCCGTTATTTTGCGGTAATGAATCTGGAACTCCACCGGTAGCTCCTCCGGTGTCGTGCAGTTCTAATCTATTGCACGATTCACAAGCACACTCTCTTTCGCAAATGCTTTCGTTAGTGCCGACACACACGTGGTGGTACCACTGGTCACACAAATCACATTGGACCATGTCGTCATTGTCCGGCGATGTACATTTTTTACAATTAAATTTGTCCATGTTTAATTATTTGAATTACTTGAAACGATTAGTTAGTTTTGTCGTATACGTATTCGCCCGAATTCACTTTGCGATTTTCTATACTCTTTGTTTTTCTTTTCTATATATATTCGCTTGAATTTACTTCGCGAAATTTTGTATTATTTTTTAAAGAAACTTAATCGTAGACCGCGCGTTTGCACTTTGTGTCTGTTTAATTTTACTAAGTTTCTATTCGTTACCGCGAGCTCTGTCTTTCCCGCGAAAATTCTTTCTTTTCCGAAACTTTTAGGTTAGGCCGCGTGCTTTCACTTTGCTGTCTATACCTTTTTAGTCACTTCTATGAGTTTCGGCAAATTTGCCTTCCTTTTCGCAATAAGTTTTTTTTTATTTCTTTTTTTTTAGGATGTTTTCGGTTAGATCGCGTGCTTTCGCTTTGCGATCTGCCGTACACAGAATATTCGCGTCTGTCTTCGACCGGAGAAATTTAACGTTAGATCGCGTGCTTTCACTTTGCGATCTGACGCACACAGAATATTCGCGACGTCTTCGACCGGAGAAATTTTATGTTAGATCGCGTGCTTTCGCTTTGCGACCTGACGCACACAGAATATTCGCGACGATTTTTATTTTTGGCGAATTGAGAAATTTCAGGACGTAGAATGAAGATTTTAAGCTATTGTTACAGTAATAACAATGGGTTTTATGGCGTTTAATATTAACTCTTATAATTTTTATTTTTTTTACGAATTTTAGAGCTCGCGTCGAGTTGCCTCTTTTTCTTCTTATCCCTTTTTTCTCGTGTTGTCGTTTTTTATGTGAGTACTTTATGTAATGAGTGTTAGAATTTTAAGTCAAAGTAATCAGTGAAATATTTTTACGTTAAAGGTGAGTATGCACTATGCAACTTATATACATTCGTTCCCTAAGTTACTTATTTACATATTTACAGCTTATTTAAATATTTACAGTATTTAACGAGATTAAAGAAATTAACAATAATAGTGAGAATAGCAAATAGATATATAAGAAGGTTGCCAAATATCGAATTTAGCGAATGTAAGCGAATGTAGGCGAACCGAAGCGAACTTAAAATCTTCGTGTGAATGCTCCCTTATGATGAAATCGATGTTTATTCGTCATTGGCGGTAATACTGAGCTTACCGAGATTCTAAAAACAAACCAGTCTTCATTAAAGTTAACGCGTATACCAGTTTCGGACTCACTTTTTGTGTATTGCGATTCAAATAACAATAGAGTTCGACCGTTTGTTCCTTTTGCAATGAGACGTCAAATTTTCGAAAAGCTATATAACTTATCGCATCCAGGACGAAAAGCAACGCAAAAGCTGATATCACAACGCTACGTATGGCCATCAATGTCGAAAGATATAGCGATGTTTGCCCGAAACTGCTTACAATGTCAACGCAATAAAATACATCGGCATAATAAATCTGCACTTGGAACTTATGGTGCGGTCGACCAACGTTTTGACCATATAAATATAGATATTATTGGTCCGCTACCAACATCTGGAGGCAATCGTTATTGTCTAACTTCTATTGACCGCTTCAGCAGGTGGCCAACGGCGATACCCATTCCAGATATGTCAGCAGAAACAATTGCTCTTGCACTCGCAGAAGGTTGGATTGCAATATTTGGAGTTCCCGGCCGAATCACCACGGACTTAGGACGGCAATTTGGGTCCACACTGTTCTCGGAACTAATGCGATTGCTTGGAGTACAGCACCTGAAAACAACGGCTTACCATCCGCAGTCCAATGGGCTTATTGAACGATGGCACCGAACTTTAAAGACATCCATAAAGTGCCGCGCAACTAGCGATTGGTGCGAAGTTCTTCCGTTGATTCTGCTTGGCTTACGAGCAACATGGAAAGAGGACTTGCGAGCTAGACCTGCAGAGATGCTATTTGGCTCACCACTTCGTATACCCGGCGAATTTTTTCACAACGAAAAACAGGGCGTAAACGAGACGGATTTTGTTAGTAAGCT
Source organism: Chlorops oryzae (assembly GCA_020466095.1). Taxonomy (NCBI): domain Eukaryota; kingdom Metazoa; phylum Arthropoda; class Insecta; order Diptera; family Chloropidae; genus Chlorops; species Chlorops oryzae. The sequence continues at coordinate 88,576,684 of CM035806.1, forward strand.
ACGAAGATATATGCAGTCCTTAAAACCATCTTCAACCTCACGACACGGCTCCAAAGACGATTTCATTCAGCGAGATTTACAGAACTGCAAATATGTTTTCGTCCGCGTCGATCGTGTTCGAGCGCCTTTGGAGTCACCCTACGAAGGTCCTTATGAAATAATTCAAAGAGGGGACAAATTTTTCAAACTCAACATTCGTCAAAAATCTATCAACGTCTCTATTGATCGACTCAAGGCAGGTTTTGCGGAGGAAGGTGAATCGATTCAAAATTCAGCCACAACCAGTCAAACCACTTCTTCTGAGACAAGTCCATCAGATGTTAGAAGCGCTACAGATGTTGAAACAGCGCCCACCACTTCGCCTACAGATGAAAGGAAGACATCATCCGGCCGACAAGTTCGCTTCCCAGCACGTTACCTTTAGACACGTCTCTGGAGGGGGAGTCCTGTGGTGGTCTCTACATTAATCGATAACCGATGACAACTGCAATACTTTTATTTTCAATCCCGTTTTGTACGGTAAACAACATTATTATTCTTGTTCGCCCCTTTTTTACGACTGACGCTCAAGCGTTCAATCTTTGTTAAGTTTGTTCTTTATTTATTAAATATAACCGTCTAAACCTGCGATAAATTTGTATGTCTTCTTAAAAGTAGTCGAGTGTAATATACGTATTGTAAGTGTGAGTATCGATACACTAAATACCCGCAAAAGCTACATTGGTGACCCTAGGTGGTATTATATTCACGGACACGCACCCATACACACGTCCTAAGGTCGAATTTCACAACTAAAAAAAGCGTCATAGAAAATGGCCGATCCCGAAGAAGAGTTTTTCACAACACCTCAAAACGATATAGTGGTGAATCGCATTGCTGTTAAGATACCTCCTTTTTGGTCCGAAAGGCCTGAAATATGGTTCGCGCAAATTGAGGCCCAATTTAGTATTGCTGGCATAACTTCCGACGAGACGAAATTTCATTCAGTGGTTGCCGCAGTCGAATCACATGTAATTGCGCAAATTACTGATGCTGTTCTTCAGCCTCCGCCGAAAGGAAAATACGACAACTTAAAACGATGCATCATTGAACAATACTGCGAAAGTGAACAAAAAAAGTTTCAGAACCCTGCAGGAAGTTTGTCGCCATATGGCCCCATGTCTATATTGACGTCAATATAGACAAGAGAACTAGTGACAACGTCAACAGTATTTATAGGCGGTGTCATTAGAGAAACTGTACTGTCAAGAGATATAGTTCATCTCCATTGACCATGTCAACAACGTGTCTCCTTGTAAAATGTGTCGCGAAATTGAACAAGTTAGACTCGTTAAAACTTTAAAGCAAGCTATTTTTATTGAAAGCGGAAGGTATAAATATATATATTAATTACTGGTGACTAGGGAAAAAGTACTCCTTTTGTCTACATAATAGTACCGACGTCACTAGTTCGTCAATAGTTTTTCGGTCTACTGTCGACATTCAATGACAACTCAATGTTAAATGTCTATAGCGCAAAGCATTGCGGCGGGTATAGCTGGTCAGTAGTACTGTCGACGCGGTCATTAGTGAAAGAGTATAGATTCACTATTGACATTTCCTGCAGGGAAGCTACTATCTGACATGGATCTAGGCGATCGCCGACTAACCCAACTACTCAACGAGCTCAGCGCTTTAGCAAAGGATCGTGTTAACATAGATTTTTTGAAATCCTTATGGCTTCAACGATTGCCACCACATGCACGCGCAATTTTGCAGGCATCGCAAGAAAATTTGCAGGGTTTGGCGAAGCTGGCGGACAAGATACTTGAGGTAAGCGGCGTCACACAAATAGCTGTAACCACATCAAACATGCCACAGTCAAGTGGCAGCGAATTAGCACGGTTGGAAACACGCATAGAAGGACTTTTACTCGAACGTTCAAAGAGCCGCTCTTCACAAAAAAATCAATCCAACGTTAAGGAAGAACCAAAATCTTCTTTTTGCTGGTATCATGGAAAATATAAGGATAAAGCTCGCAAGTGCCGTCAGCCTTGCAACTACACCGACGAATCAAAAAACTAGACAAATCGTCTGGTTCACCTTTTTGTAAACCAGACGATCGCAAACGCTTAGCACGCCTTTCCATCACCGATCCGAATTCAAATATAAAGTTTTTAATCGACACGGGCGCAGACATATCGGTTTTACCAGCACGAAAACAGGATAAACATCGAACTCCTATAGAAAATGGACTGTACGCTGCTAATGGTACTCCAATAAAAACATTTGGATCTCGTCGTCTTAAAATTTCGTTCGGGTTGAGAAGAGTTTTTGAGTGGACATTTATTATCGCAGATGTTTCAACACCCATTATCGGTTCCGATTTTCTCAAAAATTTTGACTTGCTAGTGGATGTTAAACGGCAGGAACTTCGAGATGGCAAAACATTGGCAAAAGTAAGCGGAAATTTGGTTCTGAATCCGACAAGCAATTCAATCAAGGTCTACAACGTCAACGATAATTTTGCTCACTTGCTTGAAGAATTTAAGGATATTACAGTTTTTAATTTGAACAAGCAAGCCGCCGCCACGAAGGTCACACATCACATAGAAACTCGAGGCACGGCAGTTTTCGCTCGACCACGATGACTCGCAGGGGAAAAACTGGCAGCGGCGAAAAAAGAAATACAGTTTCTCCTAGAAAAAGGTATATGTAAGCAATCAGGAAGCAACTGGGCCAGTCCTCTTCATATGGTTCAAAAGTCGAACGGTGAATGGCGCTTATGTGGCGATTATCGGGCTCTCAACGAAAAAACAATACCCGATCGTTATCCACTACCATTTTTACACGATTTTACGCATATATTACACAACAAAAAGGTGTTTTCGAAAATCGATCTTCAGCGTGCGTATCATCAAATTCCCATCGAGGCATGTGATATTCCTAAATCAGCGATCACTAGCCTTTTGGTTTGTTCGAATACAACTATATGACTTTCGGTTTGCGAAACGCCGCTCAAACTTTCCAACGTCATATTAACGAAGTTTTAAAGGATCTGGATTTTGTATTTGCCTACATAGACGATATATTGGTCGCGTCGAATAGTTTCGAGGAATATGAGAGACACATTCGTATCGTTTTCGAACGACTTCGGAGCAACAATTTAGCAATCAAGATTGAGAAGTGTCAGCTTTGTCAAAACGAACTAAATTTTTTGGGACAACCAGCGAAAGACAGAGTAACAGCCATTCAAAATTTCCCGCGTCCTAAGACAGCTCGAGAGTTCAAAAAGTTTTTAGGAACGCTTAACTTTTACCGATCTTTTCTTCGACAGGCATTGCGCAATCAAAGCAAGCTGCAATCACTCATCAAAGGCAATGTAAAAAACGACACGTCTTCAGTCAATTGGACGAACGATGCTATTTCGGCATTTCAAGCTTGTAAAAACGAACTTGCAAACGCAACGATGTTGGCTCATCAGGCGCCAAATGCCCAGATTTCCTTGACCACCGACGCATCTAACGAAGCTGTGGGCGGTGTAGTTCACCAGCAAGTTGATGGCGTGTCACAACCACTTGGATTTTTTTCAAAGAAACTGACTAATGCTCAAAAAAACTATTCCACGTATGATCGCGAGTTACTAGCAATATTCCTTGCAATAAAACACTTTCGTTACCTTTAGGAAGGAAGGAACTTTTCGATTTTTACTGATCATAAACTGTTGGTCTACGCTTTTTCGCAGAAAGTCGACAATTGTCCGCCGAGACGAGCCCGACAACTCGATTTCATTAGTCAATTTTTAACAGACATCCGTCACTTACCGGGTAAAGAAAACGACGTTGCTGATTTACTGTCTCGTATAGACGCGATTAGCAAAATCGATTTTGAAATTTTATCAAAAGAGCAGTCCAAAGACTCTGAGCTTACCGAGATTCTAAAAACAAACCAGTCTTCATTAAAGTTAACGCGTATACCAGTTTCGGACTCACTTTTTGTGTATTGCGATTCAAATAACAATAGAGTTCGACCGTTTGTTCCTTTTGCAATGAGACGTCAAATTTTCGAAAAGCTATATAACTTATCGCATACAGGACGAAAAGCAACGCAAAAGCTGATATCACAACGCTACGTATGGCCATCAATGTCGAAAGATATAGCGATGTTTGCCCGAAACTGCTTACAATGTCAACGCAATAAAATACATCGGCATAATAAATCTGCACTTGGAACTTATGGTGCGGTCGACCAACGTTTTGACCATATAAATATAGATATTATTGGTCCGCTACCAACATCTGGAGGCAATCGTTATTGTCTAACTTCTATTGACCGCTTCAGCAGGTGGCCAACGGCGATACCCATTCCAGATATGTCAGCAGAAACAATTGCTCTTGCACTCGTAGAAGGTTGGATTGCAATATTTGGAGTTCCCGGCCGAATCACCACGGACTTAGGACGGCAATTTGAGTCCACACTGTTCTCGGAACTAATGCGATTGCTTGGAGTACAGCACCTGAAAACAACGGCTTACCATCCGCAGTCCAATGGGCTTATTGAACGATGGCACCGAACTTTAAAGACATCCATAAAGTGCCGCGCAACTAGCGATTGGTGCGAAGTTCTTCCGTTGATTCTGCTTGGCTTACGAGCAACATGGAAAGAGGACTTGCGAGCTAGTCCTGTAGAGATGCTATTTGGCTCACCACTTCGTATACCCGGCGAATTTTTTCACAACGAAAAACAGGGCGTAAGCGAGACGGATTTTGTTAGTAAGCTACGAAGATATATGCAGTCCTTAAAACCATCTTCAACCTCACGACACGGCTCCAAAGACGATTTCATTCAGCGAGATTTACAGAACTGCAAATATGTTTTCGTCCGCGTCGATCGGGTTCGAGCGCCTTTGGAGTCACCCTACGAAGGTCCTTATGAAATAATTCAAAGAGGGGACAAATTTTTCAAACTCACCATTCGTCAAAAATCTATCAACGTCTCTATTGATCGACTCAAGGCAGGTTTTGCGGAGGAAGGTGAATCGATTCAAAATTCAGCCACAACCAGTCAAACCACTTCTTCTGAGACAAGTCCATCAGATGTTACAAGCGCTACAGATGTTGAAACAGCGCCCACCACTTCGCCTACAGATGAAAGGAAGACATCATCCGGCCGACAAGTTCGCTTCCCAGCACGTTACCTTTAGACACGTCTCTGGAGGGGGAGTCCTGTGGTGGTCTCTACATTAATCGATAACCGATGACAACTGCAATACTTTTATTTTCAATCCCGTTTTGTACGGTAAACAACATTATTATTCTTGTTCGCCCCTTTTTTACGACTGACGCTCAAGCGTTCAATCTTTGTTAAGTTTGTTCTTTATTTATTAAATATAACCGTCTAAACCTGCGATAAATTTGTATGTCTTCTTAAAAGTAGTCGAGTGTAATATACGTATTGTAAGTGTGAGTATCGATAGACTAAATACCCACAAAAGCTACATTGGTGACCCTAGGTGGTATAATATTCACGGACACGCACCCATACACACGTCCTAAGGTCGAATTTCACAACTAAAAAAAGCGTCATAGAAAATGGCCGATCCCGAAGAAGAGTTTTTCACAACACCTCAAAACGATATAGTGGTGAATCGCATTGCTGTTAAGATACCTCCTTTTTGGTCCGAAAGGCCTGAAATATGGTTCGCGCAAATTGAGGCCCAATTTAGTATTGCTGGCAAAACTTCCGACGAGACGAAATTTCATTCAGTGGTTGCCGCAGTCGAATCACATGTAATTGCGCAAATTACTGATGCTGTTCTTCAGCCTCCGCCGAAAGGAAAATACGACAACTTAAAACGATGCATCATTGAACAATACTGCGAAAGTGAACAAAAAAAGTTTCAGAAGCTACTATCTGACATGGATCTAGGCGATCGCCGACTAACCCAACTACTCAACGAGCTCAGCGCTTTAGCAAAGGATCGTGTTAACATAGATTTTTTGAAATCCTTATGGCTTCAACGATTGCCACCACATGCACGCGCAATTTTGCAGGCATCGCAAGAAAATTTGCAGGGTTTGGCGAAGCTGGCGGACAAGATACTTGAGGTAAGCGGCGTCACACAAATAGCTGGAACCACATCAAACATGCCACAGTCAAGTGACAGCGAATTAGTCAAACGCATAGCACGGTTGGAAACACGCATAGAAGGACTTTTACTCGAACGTTCAAAGAGCCGCTCTTCACAAAAAAATCAATCCAACGTTAAGGAAGAACCAAAATCTTCTTTTTGCTGGTATCATGCAAAATATAAGGATAAAGCTCGCAAGTGCCGTCAGCCTTGCAACTACACCGACGAATCAAAAAACTAGACAAATCGTCTGGTTCGCCTTTTTGTAAACCAGACGATCGCAAACGATTAGCACGCCTTTCCATCACCGATCCGAATTCAAATATAAAGTTTTTAATCGACACGGGCGCAGACATATCGGTTTTACCAGCACGAAAACAGGATAAACATCGAACTCCTATAGAAAATGGACTGTACGCTGCTAATGGTACTCCAATAAAAACATTTGGATCTCGTCGTCTTAAAATTTCGTTCGGGTTGAGAAGAGTTTTTGAGTGGACATTTATTATCGCAGATGTTTCAACACCCATTATCGGTTCCGATTTTCTCAAAAATTTTGACTTGCTAGTGGATGTTAAACGGCAGGAACTTCGAGATGGCAAAACATTGGCAAAAGTAAGCGGAAATTTGGTTCTGAATCCGACAAGCAATTCAATCAAGGTCTACAACGTCAACGATAATTTTGCTCACTTGCTTGAAGAATTTAAGGATATTACAGTTTTTAATTTGAACAAGCAAGCCGCCGCCACGAAGGTCACACATCACATAGAAACTCGAGGCACGGCAGTTTTCGCTCGACCACGACGACTCGCAGGGGAAAAACTGGCAGCGGCGAAAAAAGAAATACAGTTTCTCCTAGAAAAAGGTATATGCAAGCAATCAGGAAGCAACTGGGCCAGTCCTCTTCATATGGTTCAAAAGTCGAACGGTGAATGGCGCTTATGTGGCGATTATCGGGCTCTCAACGAAAAAACAATACCCGATCGTTATCCACTACCATTTTTACACGATTTTACGCATATATTACACAACAAAAAGGTGTTTTCGAAAATCGATCTTCAGCGTGCGTATCATCAAATTCCCATCGAGGCATGTGATATTCCTAAATCAGCGATCACTAGCCTTTTGGCTTGTTCGAATACAACTATATGACTTTCGGTTTGCGAAACGCCGCTCAAACTTTCCAACGTCATATTAACGAAGTTTTAAAGGATCTGGATTTTGTATTTGCCTACATAGACGATATATTGGTCGCGTCGAATAGTTTCGAGGAACATGAGAGACACATTTGTATCGTTTTCGAACGACTTCGGAGCAACAATTTAGCAATCAAGATTGAGAAGTGTCAGCTTTGTCAAAACGAACTAAATTTTTTGGGACAACCAGCGAAAGACAGAGTAACAGCCATTCAAAATTTCCCGCGTCCTAAGACAGCTCGAGAGTTCAAAAAGTTTTTAGGAACGCTTAACTTTTACCGATCTTTTCTTCCACAGGCATTGCGCAATCAAAGCAAGCTGCAATCACTCATCAAAGGCAATGTAAAAAACGACACGTCTTCAGTCAATTGGACGAACGATGCTATTTCGGCATTTCAAGCTTGTACAGACGAACTTGCAAACGCAACGATGTTGGCTCATCAGGCGCCAAATGCCCAGATTTCCTTGACCACCGACGCATCTAACGAAGCTGTGGGCGGTGAAGTTCACCAGCAAGTTAATGGCGTGTCACAACCACTTGGATTTTTTTCAAAGAAACTGACTAATGCTCAAAAAAACTATTCCACGTATGATCGCGAGTTACTAGCAATATTCCTTGCAATAAAACACTTTCGTTACCTTTAGGAAGGAAGGAACTTTTCGATTTTTACTGATCATAAACCGTTGGTCTACGCTTTTTCGCAGAAAGTCGACAATTGTCCGCCGAGACGAGCCCGACAACTCGATTTCATTAGTCAATTTTTAACAGACATCCGTCACTTACCGGGTAAAGAAAACGACGTTGCTGATTTACTGTCTCGTATAGACGCGATTAGCAAAATCGATTTTGAAATTTTATCAAAAGAGCAGTCCAAAGACTCTGAGCTTACCGAGATTCTAAAAACAAACCAGTCTTCATTAAAGTTAACGCGTATACCAGTTTCGGACTCACTTTTTGTGTATTGCGATTCAAATAACAATAGAGTTCGACCGTTTGTTCCTTTTGCAATGAGACGTCAAATTTTCGAAAAGCTATATAACTTATCGCATCCAGGACGAAAAGCAACGCAAAAGCTGATATCACAACGCTACGTATGGCCATCAATGTCGAAAGATATAGCGATGTTTGCCCGAAACTGCTTACAATGTCAACGCAATAAAATACATCGGCATAATAAATCTGCACTTGGAACTTATGGTGCGGTCGACCAACGTTTTGACCATATAAATATAGATATTATTGGTCCGCTACCAACATCTGGAGGCAATCGTTATTGTCTAACTTCTATTGACCGCTTCAGCAGGTGGCCAACGGCGATACCCATTCCAGATATGTCAGCAGAAACAATTGCTCTTGCACTCGTAGAAGGTTGGATTGCAATATTTGGAGTTCCCGGCCGAATCACCACGGACTTAGGACGGCAATTTGAGTCCACACTGTTCTCGGAACTAATGCGATTGCTTGGAGTACAGCACCTGAAAACAACGGCTTACCATCCGCAGTCCAATGGGCTTATTGAACGATGGCACCGAACTTTAAAGACATCCATAAAGTGCCGCGCAACTAGCGATTGGTGCGAAGTTCTTCCGTTGATTCTGCTTGGCTTACGAGCAACATGGAAAGAGGACTTGCGAGCTAGTCCTGTAGAGATGCTATTTGGCTCACCACTTCGTATACCCGGCGAATTTTTTCACAACGAAAAACAGGGCGTAAGCGAGACGGATTTTGTTAGTAAGCTACGAAGATATATGCAGTCCTTAAAACCATCTTCAACCTCACGACACGGCTCCAAAGACGATTTCATTCAGCGAGATTTACAGAACTGCAAATATGTTTTCGTCCGCGTCGATCGGGTTCGAGCGCCTTTGGAGTCACCCTACGAAGGTCCTTATGAAATAATTCAAAGAGGGGACAAATTTTTCAAACTCACCATTCGTCAAAAATCTATCAACGTCTCTATTGATCGACTCAAGGCAGGTTTTGCGGAGGAAGGTGAATCGATTCAAAATTCAGCCACAACCAGTCAAACCACTTCTTCTGAGACAAGTCCATCAGATGTTACAAGCGCTACAGATGTTGAAACAGCGCCCACCACTTCGCCTACAGATGAAAGGAAGACATCATCCGGCCGACAAGTTCGCTTCCCAGCACGTTACCTTTAGACACGTCTCTGGAGGGGGAGTCCTGTGGTGGTCTCTACATTAATCGATAACCGATGACAACTGCAATACTTTTATTTTCAATCCCGTTTTGTACGGTAAACAACATTATTATTCTTGTTCGCCCCTTTTTTACGACTGACGCTCAAGCGTTCAATCTTTGTTAAGTTTGTTCTTTATTTATTAAATATAACCGTCTAAACCTGCGATAAATTTGTATGTCTTCTTAAAAGTAGTCGAGTGTAATATACGTATTGTAAGTGTGAGTATCGATAGACTAAATACCCACAAAAGCTACATTGGTGACCCTAGGTGGTATAATATTCACGGACACGCACCCATACACACGTCCTAAGGTCGAATTTCACAACTAAAAAAAGCGTCATAGAAAATGGCCGATCCCGAAGAAGAGTTTTTCACAACACCTCAAAACGATAAAGTGGTGAATCGCATTGCTGTTAAGATACCTCCTTTTTGGTCCGAAAGGCCTGAAATATGGTTCGCGCAAATTGAGGCCCAATTTAGTATTGCTGGCAAAACTTCCGACGAGACGAAATTTCATTCAGTGGTTGCCGCAGTCGAATCACATGTAATTGCGCAAATTACTGATGCTGTTCTTCAGCCTCCGCCGAAAGGAAAATACGACAACTTAAAACGATGCATCATTGAACAATACTGCGAAAGTGAACAAAAAAAGTTTCAGAAGCTACTATCTGACATGGATCTAGGCGATCGCCGACTAACCCAACTACTCAACGAACTCAGCGCTTTAGCAAAGGATCGTGTTAACATAGATTTTTTGAAATCCTTATGGCTTCAACGATTGCCACCACATGCACGCGCAATTTTGCAGGCATCGCAAGAAAATTTGCAGGGTTTGGCGAAGCTGGCGGACAAGATACTTGAGGTAAGCGGCGTCACACAAATAGCTGGAACCACATCAAACATGCCACAGTCAAGTGACAGCGAATTAGTCAAACGCATAGCACGGTTGGAAACACGCATAGAAGGACTTTTACTCGAACGTTCAAAGAGCCGCTCTTCACAAAAAAATCAATCCAACGTTAAGGAAGAACCAAAATCTTCTTTTTGCTGGTATCATGCAAAATATAAGGATAAAGCTCGCAAGTGCCGTCAGCCTTGCAACTACACCGACGAATCAAAAAACTAGACAAATCGTCTGGTTCGCCTTTTTGTAAACCAGACGATCGCAAACGATTAGCACGCCTTTCCATCACCGATCCGAATTCAAATATAAAGTTTTTAATCGACACGGGCGCAGACATATCGGTTTTACCAGCACGAAAACAGGATAAACATCGAACTCCTATAGAAAATGGACTGTACGCTGCTAATGGTACTCCAATAAAAACATTTGGATCTCGTCGTCTTAAAATTTCGTTCGGGTTGAGAAGAGTTTTTGAGTGGACATTTATTATCGCAGATGTTTCAACACCCATTATCGGTTCCGATTTTCTCAAAAATTTTGACTTGCTAGTGGATGTTAAACGGCAGGAACTTCGAGATGGCAAAACATTGGCAAAAGTAAGCGGAAATTTGGTTCTGAATCCGACAAGCAATTCAATCAAGGTCTACAACGTCAACGATAATTTTGCTCACTTGCTTGAAGAATTTAAGGATATTACAGTTTTTAATTTGAACAAGCAAGCCGCCGCCACGAAGGTCACACATCACATAGAAACTCGAGGCACGGCAGTTTTCGCTCGACCACGACGACTCGCAGGGGAAAAACTGGCAGCGGCGAAAAAAGAAATACAGTTTCTCCTAGAAAAAGGTATATGCAAGCAATCAGGAAGCAACTGGGCCAGTCCTCTTCATATGGTTCAAAAGTCGAACGGTGAATGGCGCTTATGTGGCGATTATCGGGCTCTCAACGAAAAAACAATACCCGATCGTTATCCACTACCATTTTTACACGATTTTACGCATATATTACACAACAAAAAGGTGTTTTCGAAAATCGATCTTCAGCGTGCGTATCATCAAATTCCCATCGAGGCATGTGATATTCCTAAATCAGCGATCACTAGCCTTTTGGCTTGTTCGAATACAACTATATGACTTTCGGTTTGCGAAACGCCGCTCAAACTTTCCAACGTCATATTAACGAAGTTTTAAAGGATCTGGATTTTGTATTTGCCTACATAGACGATATATTGGTCGCGTCGAATAGTTTCGAGGAACATGAGAGACACATTCGTATCGTTTTCGAACGACTTCGGAGCAACAATTTAGCAATCAAGATTGAGAAGTGTCAGCTTTGTCAAAACGAACTAAATTTTTTGGGACAACCAGCGAAAGACAGAGTAACAGCCATTCAAAATTTCCCGCGTCCTAAGACAGCTCGAGAGCTCAAAAAGTTTTTAGGAACGCTTAACTTTTACCGATCTTTTCTTCCACAGGCATTGCGCAATCAAAGCAAGCTGCAATCACTCATCAAAGGCAATGTAAAAAACGACACGTCTTCAGTCAATTGGACGAACGATGCTATTTCGGCATTTCAAGCTTGTAAAGACGAACTTGCAAACGCAACGATGTTGGCTCATCAGGCGCCAAATGCCCAGATTTCCTTGACCACCGACGCATCTGACGAAGCTGTGGGCGGTGAAGTTCACCAGCAAGTTAATGGCGTGTCACAACCACTTGGATTTTTTTTAAAGAAACTGACTAATGCTCAAAAAAACTATTCCACGTATGATCGCGAGTTACTAGCAATATTGCTTGCAATAAAACACTTTCGTTACCTTTTGGAAGGAAGGAACTTTTCGATTTTTACTGATCATAAACCGTTGGTCTACGCTTTTTCGCAGAAAGTCGACAATTGTCCGCCGAGACGAGCCCGACAACTCGATTTCATTAGTCATTTTTCAACAGACATCCGTCACTTACTGGGTAAAGAAAACAACGTTGCTGATTTACTGTCTCGTATAGACGCGATTAGCAAAATCGATTTTGAGATTTTATCAAAAGAGCAGTCTAAAGACTCTGAGCTTACCGAGATTCTAAAAACAAACCAGTCTTCATTAAAGTTAACGCGTATACCAGTTTCGGACTCACTTTTTGTGTAATGCGATTCAAATAACAATAGAGTTCGACCGTTTGTACCTTTTGGAATGAGACGTCAAATTTTCGAAAAGCTGCATAACTTATCGCATCCAGGACGAAAAGCAACGCAAAAGCTGATATCACAACGCTACGTATGGCCATCAATGTCGAAAGATATAGCGATGTTTGCCCGAAACTGCTTACAATGTCAACGCAATAAAATACATCGGCATAATAAATCTGCACTTGGAACTTATGGTGCGGTCGACCAACGTTTTCCCCATATAAATATAGATATTATTGGTCCGCTACCAACATCTGGAGGCAATCGTTATTGTCTAACTTCTATTGACCGCTTCAGCAGGTGGCCAACGGCGATACCCATTCCAGATATGTCAGCAGAAACAATTGCTCTTGCACTCGTAGAAGGTTGGATTGCAATATTTGGAGTTCCCGGCCGAATCACCACGGACTTAGGACGGCAATTTGAGTCCACACTGTTCTCGGAACTAATGCGATTGCTTGTAGTACAGCACCTGAAAACAACGGCTTACCATCCGCAGTCCAATGGGCTTATTGAACGATGGCACCGAACTTTAAAGACATCCATAAAGTGCCGCGCAACTAGCGATTGGTGCGAAGTTCTTCCGTTGATTCTGCTTGGCTTACGAGCAACATGGAAAGAGGACTTGCGAGCTAGACCTGCAGAGATGCTATTTGGCTCACCACTTCGTATACCCGGCGAATTTTTTCACAACGAAAAACAGGGCGTAAACGAGACGGATTTTGTTAGTAAGCTACGAAGATATATGCAGTCCTTAAAACCATCTTCAACCTCACGACACGGCTCCAAAGACGATTTCATTCAGCGAGATTTACAGAACTGCAAATATGTTTTCGTCCGCGTCGATCGTGTTCGAGCGCCTTTGGAGTCACCCTACGAAGGTCCTTATGAAATAATTCAAAGAGGGGACAAATTTTTCAAACTCAACATTCGTCAAAAATCTATCAACGTCTCTATTGATCGACTCAAGGCAGGTTTTGCGGAGGAAGGTGAATCGATTCAAAATTCAGCCACAACCAGTCAAACCACTTCTTCTGAGACAAGTCCATCAGATGTTACAAGCGCTACAGATGTTGAAACAGCGCCCACCACTTCGCCTACAGATGAAAGGAAGACATCATCCGGCCGACAAGTTCGCTTCCCAGCACGTTACCTTTAGACACGTCTCTGGAGGGGGAGTCCTGTGGTGGTCTCTACATTAATCGATAACCGATGACAACTGCAATACTTTTATTTTCAATCCCGTTTTGTACGGTTAACAACATTATTATTCTTGTTCGCCCCTTTTTTACGACTGACGCTCAGGCGTTCAATCTTTGTTAAGTTTGTTCTTTATTTATTAAATGTAACCGTCTAAACCTGCGATAAATTTGTATGTCTTCTTAAAAGTAGTCGAGTGTAATATACGTATTGGAAGTGTGAGTATCGATACACTAAATACCCGCAAAAGCTACAACTTTAATAGTATTATTTTGAAATACTTGTGACCTAATATGCAATGAAAATATTAAGATGTAGCCTTTTCAAGACTATTTGTATTAAAAATGTTTTTTATTTAGTTACCTGAAACTAAAACATACGTGTAAATGTTGCACCCGCGATAATGGAATCGCCCCCTTGTTCTTTTGACTCAAGAAAAACTGAAAAAAAGTTGAGACATCGCTATAAATATGGTCATTTTTATTTTAATTTATTTTGACCATGACCACAATTCGCGAAATTCGCAAAAATGTGATTTTCACTATTTTGAATTGAGTCTTTTACAGCTAGATATAATACCCTCCAAAGGTTAAAACTTGATCATGACCATCATTTGCGAAATTTGCAAAAAATTGATTTTCACTATTTTGAATTGAGTGTTTCGCAGCTAGATATAAAGTTCTCTAATGGTTAAAATTTGACCATGACCACCATTTGCGAAAATTTTGTGCTTAATAATAATTTCGAGATTGAGAAGCTAAATCGAGGAAAAGATAGGGTATAACTAGATATCCAAGCTAGAACAATGAAAACGATAAGAATTTTTGTTAGGGTAATGTTTTAATATATTTTAAGCGCAGGAAAAGGAATGTGTGCAATCAGCTAAGCCGATGTAAACTTCTTTACTTGAAATGGTTGAACCTCTCATTAGATGTATTCCATAAATCGATGTGCGTTGCGTATAAGTCAATCAATTGACAAGTTATTTTTTTTTTTTTTTGTCCACAACTTGGAGTCACATTTTCCTGGAGCTTTTTTTTTGAAGTTGTGCCATTTTTCTACAAAATAGCAAATCAAACACATTTGTGTTCAACAAAAAGGGAGCGCTTTAAATCGAAGTAGGTTTGATTTGAATTTCAAATTCCTATCTCTACTTAAGATTTAACAAAAACTATCAAACATGTTTGATAGAGTGTAGAGCAGATATATCTATCTACGCCCTACATGAAAATATGTATACACTATAGATTTTTGTATCCAACAATTATCTCAAGTAGAGTTTGAAGAGAGCTTGTGTAGTGCGCTTTACAGGGTGTATACACTTGTCTACGTATCTACAAGAGAGTTTTTTCTCTATCTCTACGTAAATAAATCTATAGTCGACACTTGGCTTAAAACAAACTGGATTAAATACAAGAAATATATAGCCACTCATATTCATGCCAGATACTCTATTCACTGCATAGAACACGTTGATAAAGCTACAAATGTACTGAATTCTATGCTAACGGCAGCGGCAGAGCAGTCAACGCCTTGCATCGAAAACAATGAAAAGAATCATACCTTAACCAATAGCGAAATCGAAAGACTTGTGAACGAAAATCGCAGGCTAAGACGCGAATGGCAACAACATAGATCTCAGCGGCTAAGCTTAGAGTTAAAGCCACAACAACTGAGCTAAGCAAAGCTCTCTTAAGCCAAGTGTCGACTATAGATTTATTTACGTAGAGATAGAGAAAAAACTCTCGTGTAGATACGTAGACAAGTGTATACACCCTGTAGAGCGCACTACACAAGCTCTCTACAAACTCTACTTGAGATAATTGTTGGATACAAAAATCTATAGTGAATACATATTTTCATGTAGGGGGTAGAGAGATATATCTGCTCTACACTCTATCAAACATGTTTGATAGTTTTTTTTAAATCTTCAGTAGAGATAGGAATTTGAAATTCAAATCAAACCTTCTTCGATTTAAAGCGCTCCCTTTTTGTTCAACACAAATGTGTTTGAATTGCTATTTTGTGGCAAAATGGCACAACCTCAAAAAAAACAAGTAAGAAAGCTAAAGTCGGTCAAGCCCGACTTTGAAATACCCAGCGTCCCGATATTATGAGCGCACTATGTTTTGCTTCTCTATTTGTGGGCGTGGCAGTGGGAGGGCAACATAAATTATTTCCCTACAACTTTCATTCGCCTTGGTGAACCCATGTTGCGAATTTGAAGCTTCTTCGCCTTTTACTTCGGAAGTTACGAAAAATCTTCATTTGTGGGCGTGGCAGTGGGCGGGCCACATAAAATTTTTACCTACACCTTTCATTCGCCTTGGTGAACCTATGTTGCGAATTTGAAGCTTCTACGCCTTTTATTTCGGAAGTTATGAAAATTCTCTATTTGTGGGCGTGGCAGTGGGCGGGCTACATAAATTTTTGTTCCTACACCTTTCATTTGCCTTGGTCAACCTATGCTGCGAATTTGAAGCTTCTACGCCTTTTACTTCACAAGTTACGATAAGCCTTTATTTTTAAGCTTATTTGTGGGCGTGGATCGAGGAGGGCGGCGTCCATTTTTTGCCAGGATATGTCCCTTTTCGTAGTTTACCAGTACACCAAATATCAATGGAATGTGTTGAGTGGTTCGCAAGTTACAAGCATTTTACTGAAAACACATTATATTCATTTGTGGGCGTGGCAGTGAGCGGATGTCTCCCATTTTTACTTAGGATCATACTCGGATCCCGATATACCTGTGTGCCAAATTTCGACTTGATTGGTCCAGCCGTTTCGGAGGAGATCCGACCACGGACGGACGGACAGACGGACAGACGGACGGACAGACGGACGGACGGACGGACAGACGGACACGTCTAAATCGATTCAGTTTTTGATCCTGATCATTTCTATATATATTTTTCTATATCTCCGGAGCTTAATTCTCCCTGTTACAAGATTTGCACAAAACTAATATACCCCGCTTACGCTGGGTATAAAAAGCTCGAGGAAAATGTGACTCCAAGCTGTGGACAAAAGAAAAAACTTGTCAATTGATTGGCTTATACGCAACGCACAGCGATTTATGGAATACATCTAATTAGAGGTTCAACCATTTCAAGTAAAGAAGTTAACATCGGCTTAGCCGATATGTGTGCAACCTTTTCCTCTGCTTAAAATATATTAAAACATTACCCTAACAAAAATTCCTATAGTTTTCATTGTTCTAGCTTGGATATCTAGTTATACCCTATCTGTTCCTCGATTTTGCTTTTTAAACTCGAAATTATTATTAAGCACAAATTTTCGCGAATGGTGGTCGTGGTCAAATTTTAAACATTAGAGGACATTATATCTAGCTGCGAAATACTCAATTTAAAATAGTGAAAATAAATTTTTTGCAAATTTCGCAAATGATGGTCATGGTCAAGTTTTAACCGTTGGAGGGTATTATATCTAGCTGTAAAAGACTCAATTCAAAATAGTAAAAATTAAATTTTTGCGAATTTCGCGGATGGTGGTCTTGCTAAAATTTTAACCGTTAGAGGACATTTTGTCCAGCTACGAAATACTCAATTCAAAATAGTGAAAGTGAAATTTTTGCGAATTTCGCGAATTGTGGTCATGGTCAAAATAAAATCAAATAAAAATGACCATATTTATAGCGATGTCTCAACTTTTTTTCAGCCAAAGCTTAAGCGATCGAGTCACGCTCCCAACATTTTCTTTTAGTTCCTAGTTTTTCTTGAGTAAAAAGAATATGGGCAGCAGAAACTTGCTTTTGGCGGCGACTCATTTTAACGGAATGAATTTGAAAAATTTTCTTTTAATTTTTGAAAATTTTGAAAATCTCGAAATTTATAGCCGAGCTATACGATTATGCTCTACTACACGATTCTATAGTAGAGAAAAATTCTTCTGCAGTGTATACAGGCTGTAGAGCACATAGTAGAGCTTTACTCTAAATATGTCTACAGCAGCTCTACGTAGAGCTGTGCAATTGTAGAAACGGTCTACAGTGTATACAACAAACGCAGAGTCTCTACACTTTACACTCTACTCTCTACCTCAAAAACTCTATAGTCGACACTTGGCTTTAAGATTTAAGAATGACGAGTGAAGGAAATATGTTTCGAAGCTTTCCCCACAGTCCTCCGGAAAATCATCTTTATGGAAGATAAATAAGTATTTCAAATCCCCAAAAGTGGGGGAATCTCCCATAAAAGACACCAACGGCGCTTGGGCACGTAGTAGTGAAGAAAAGGCTACTGCCTTTGCTATGCATTTAAAGTCAGTTTTCCAACCTAACCGCCCTGAAATAAATTGTGAAATGCCTACACTTCAAATAAATTCTCAAAATTGGCTCCATGAAAAATGGCCCCAATTCAAAATGGCCCCAAACTCAAAATGAAAAATGACCCCAAAACTTAATATTGAAAACAACAACACGAATTTTGGGGCGATTTTTCATTTTTTTTGGGGTCTTTTTTCCTTTTTGTTTGGGGTCATTTTGCATTTTTCAAAAATTACATTAAGTTTGGGGCCACTTTTCCTTTTTTGATTTGGGGTCTTTTTTCATAATGCAAAATTACCCCAATTTTGGGGCCATTTTTCCTTTTTTGATTTGGGGTCTTTTTTCATAATGCAAAATTACCCCAATTTTGGGGCCATTTTTCCTTTTTTGATTTGGGGTCTTTTTTCATAATGCAAAATTACCCCAAAACTTTATATATTTCCGGGCCCGTTTTCCTTCGTACAAAATTGGGGCTCCAAAAAAAAATGGTCCTAATTCAAAACTATCGCCAACTGAAAATGAAAAAAGGCCCCAAAATAATATTCTGAATGGGGTTATTTTTCATAATGCAAAATTATCCCAAATTTAGGTCCTTTTTCTCTTTTTTGATTTGGGGTCTTTTTTCATAATGCAAAATTACCCCAATTTTGGGACCATTTTTCCTTTTTTTCATTACTAGCCCCAAATCTTCGATAGAGGTTATCGAATAATTTCAATTAGAGCGAGTGTGAACAAATTTCGGTTTGACGAAAGATGAGCAAAATTCCAGACCATTTTATACCGCATGTATAATTGAAGATGGGTTTTCGTATTGTTTTTTTTCCTCTTTAAAATCCATCGATTTAATAAAGGAAAATATACAAGACCGAAAATACCTAATGGACGCGACATTTAAAATAGTTCCTCGCGGATGTTATAAGCAAGTCCTTATTATATATATAGAACATTTGGATGAGGTAAATAAATATATAATAAGCAGAGTGTGAAGTTCTTGCGCCGCAGGCGAAAATTTTTTTTGAAGAAATCGGGTGATAGCAGGCAAAATTTTTTTTAAATCGCGCGCGCGATTTAAAAAAAATTTTGCCTGCTATCACCCGATTTCTTCAAAAAAAACTTTCGTTTCCATCAGAAAAAATGTCGTTTACTAGTTTTAACAGCAGTCATAAATTTTTCTTATATTTCTGTAATTTTTTTATACCTAGATTTTTCCAAGTTTGGGGTAATTTTTCCTTTTTTTGATTTGGGGTCTTTTTTCATAATGCAAAATTACCCCAAAAGTCGGGGCCTCTTTTATTTGGTTATGAATCCATTTTGCGTTCCAGCCCTGTTTTATATTCTTTACTTATAATTTGATTTTGGGGCCAAATTTCATTTTTTAAAGTGGGGCCATTTTGCATAATGAAAAATTACCCCAAAATTGGGGCCATTTTTCATTTCTAGTTTTTCAAATTTCATAGGACCATTTTTATTTTCTAGTTTGGGGTCATTTTTCATTTAGATTAAAAACACCTCTTTTTGATTTTGGGGCCTTTTTTCATTTTATTTTGGGGCCAAATTTCATTTTTGATTTGGGGTCATTTTTCAAAATGCAAAATTGCCCCAAAATTTGGGGCCTTTTTTCATTTTCAGTTTGGGGCCATTTTTCATTGGGGCCATTTTTCATTCCCCCCTCAAAATTACCCAATTTCCACTCAAACGAAATTAAAGCAATTATTACAAGTCAATTATCCCCCAAAAAAGCACCTGGAGAGGATAACATAACTCCTAAAATGATTATTGAGATGCCATACATTGCCATCGTGTTCATTACAAAGCTTTTCAATGCGATCATTCGATTTGCATATTTTCCTCAAGCATGGAAATCCTCCTTAAAAACTATGATTCCAAAACCAGGCAAGGATGCAGCAATGGTGTCTTCTTATCGACCCATAAGACTTCTTCCAAGAATTTCCAAACTTTTTGAGAAGGCACTGCTTTCCAAATTGACTCCATTCGTTTCTGAAAGGGATATAATTCCGCACCACCAATTTGGTTTTCGTAAAAATCATGCGACTATAGAGCAGGTAAGTCGCATAACCAATGGAATAAGGAAAGCTTTTGAATACAAAGAATACTGCTCAGATATATTCTTGGACGTGGCTAAAGCGTTCGACAAAGTATGGCATGAAGGATTTATTCAAAAAATTAAATATCTTCTCCCTCCTACTGTTCACTAAATACTTTCATCCTACTAAAAACATGGGAATTTTAAGGTCAAATATAAAGATTTTGTTTCACAAAGCGTTGAAATCAAAGCAGGAGTGCCCCAAGGAAGTGTTCTTGGACCTTTCCTATATTTACTATATACGTCAGATTTCCCTGCAAACAGTAGTCTTACAACATCCACTTTTGCCGATGACACAGCCATATTAAGCCGCCATAGATGCCCGATTTCTTCCACTTCTAACCTGCAAACGCATTTCGAAGTGGTTGAAAAATGGTTGGGAACATGGCGAGTGAAAGTAAACGAGCAAAAAAGTAAACATGTTACATTTACATTTAAAAAGGGCATCTGTCCCCCTTAAGAATAAACAACATAATAGTACAAGAGACAGACGATGTTGTTTACTTGGGTATCCACTTGGACAAACGTCTCACATGGCGCAAACATATTGAAGCTAAACGAACCCAAATGAAACTTAAAGCTATTAAGCTTCATTGGTTAATTAATCATCGTTCCCCCTTAAAAATCGAATATCAAATACATATAAAAGTATTTTAAAGCCAATATGGTCATATGGCCTTCAGTTATGGGGTAATACAAGTTCCTCAAGTATAGAATTGATTCAAAGATGCCAATCAAAAATTCTCCGTTCAATTACAGGTGCGCCATGGTATATACGGAACGAAAATATCCATCGTGACCTTAATATCCCTTTGGTTAAAGAGGAATTAGTGCGTCTTAAAAATTCCTATTTGGATAGACTCCAGCGGCACCCAAATGAAATGGCTAGGTGCTTAGCCTCAACTTCAACGCACTCGAGGCTAAGAAGAAACGATCGCCCGACCGCTACACACGCACTACAAGTCGAGCGGCGAGGTTCACGACATTCGTCCCCCGTCGTTGGTCTCCGACAGCATCCCCGGCGATGACAAATCCAGTTAACGATGACCGTTCTGCGTCGCTTGACTTTCGACTTAATCCCGTTTGTAACGTTGCGATAACGGCTCGCGAGCTGTCGATTTGTCTCCGACTGTGCTCCCCGTCGATGACGTATACGACGACGGATGTCGATAGCCTCGCCTCGCACGATTCTACGGCAATCGGCTGCCAATTGTACGTGGTTCACCAAGGCGAATGAAAGGTGTAGGAAAAAATTTTATGTGGCCCGCCCACTGCCACGCCCACAAATAGAGATTTTTCGTAACTTCCGAAGTAAAAGGCGTAGAAGCTTCAAATTAGGTTCACCAAGGGGAATGAAAGGTGTAGGGAAATAATTTATGTTGCCCTCCCACTGCCACGCCCACAAATAGAGAAGAAAAACATAGTGCGCTCATAATGTCGGGACGCTGGGTATTTCAAAGTCGGGCTTGACCGACTTTAGCTTTCTTACTTGTTTATTATTAATTTTGGTTTTAAGCAAAGAATGGTATTCTAAAATTTTGTATAATTAGTTAAAGAAACTTTTGTTGGTTTTAAGACATAAGCAAAGAATGGTATTTTATAAATTACAATATTTTTAAGTATACTTCGGCATCTGCTCTGCTACACATCAACATGGCCCATCAACATAACAAAAGAAGCATCATAAGGCAACCGTCTCAATTGCCCAACAACAACTCCCGGCACCAAGATGTCATATTGCCAGAAAAAATATAAATCAGTACATCAGCCCAATGTCTCGTAAACAGCAAAGTATTCGGCAGAAACATTTCACAGTCACGATACTCGCGACTCCGTTAAAAGGGGGAGAGTTGGCAGTCAATATAGACTCACGAGCTACTGGTGGATGAAAAACTACAATCTACGCGCATACATCAGATATCCACAATTTGCCAAGCTGCATTGTCAAGGTCGAGTCATATTTGCTGCATCAACGGTTTTTGGGACCAGCAACAAATGTGCTATCAAAACAATAACAGCACTCGAAATTGAAGTCAATGATCCATAATCGCGTTCACAGTCAAGAGAAGTACCCAAAACAACACCAAGGCGTAATAAAGAAATATCGTCTTGATAACAGCGTAAAATTCCAAGGCTTGCAAGAGCACGAACAGCACTTTACTGCTCTGAGGGTTAATTTCGTCACGATAAACGCGACTTCCTCAAAAGGGGGAGGAATGTTGTGAGTTACAACATACGAGTACTCACTGTGTTACCTAGGTGAACTGATCAACAAAAAGTCAACCGTTTTCGCAAGACCAGCGAATAACGGGCAAAAGCGAACAGAAGAAATGCAACGACCGAAGACGATGACGCAATATCGTCACCAAACAGCAATTAGAACTGGAACGCAGAAGTAGGTCAGCGAAAATGAGAACGATGACTACGTCAGCACCAGCTGATATACGAAGTCATAGAAATTGGGCTATAGTCGATTCCACAACAGCAGTTCATCATTGCGGAAGTGTTCCAGATTTGGCGGGAAAGTGCAGCCTAAGCACTTTCTCCTTATAAAAGGGAAGCATCAACGTCGACAACGCGGACTCTTGATTAAGTATTCAAAGTCTCAACTCCGGTGCACGTACTCATCCAAGGGCCACGACAGCGGAGCGTGGACTTAAGTGTTAGACAGGGAATTAGGGAAGTCGTTTCGAGTCAAAAGGAGATAGATTAGGATCGAAACATTGTAATTAAAATAACAAGTAAAATAATAAAAGGACTTAACTGAATTACCTGTGTCCGGAATTTTATTTATAAGGGATATTTAGGTCTATGTAGTAGTCTGGAGGAGTCAGACTGATACATCCCCTAATAATCACAGCAAAGGGTAAGTTATAAATCGCTAGTAAAGTGTGAGAAAGACAACTATATTCACGCTCCTTTAATTCTTTAAAGTATGCCAACAATTTAACACCTTCGAATTCGGTGTTAGTATTAACTTTGAAAAATGTGCCGCAATCAGCTGTCCTGGCATTTACTTCGTATAAAAAATTGACATGTTCATTTCTATGTCGAAGTAAAGCAGGAAAGTCGCATGCAACCCTGCGCCCTTGATTACTTGACATCTCAGTATAAGCGAAAGTAAAGTAACTTCTAAGTTTTTTTTTGCACGTATTTCTTATGGGCGCTTTACTTACTGTATATCTCAGTATTAGCAGCAGCGTTGCCGCTTGGGGATTTTCCTAACAAATTTGTTAGGAAATTTTCCGCATGGTAGGTTGGTAGGACAAACTCGAGTTTGGTATGTTTTGAAATCGTTGCTCATTTATAAAAAAAAAGGAAATTTAAAATTTCGTTGCTTATTTATAAAAAAAAAAGGAAATTTAAAATTTCGTTGCTTATTTATAAAAAAAAAAAGGAAATTTAAAATTTCCTTATTTTCGTAGTGAAAGAATATAAAAATCTACTTTTTGGCAGCCCTGTTTATAGAAGTGCAAAATTTTAAACACATATGTACTCACTCACACAATCTCATTTGGAATTTTGGAGTGAATATGAGAGAAAGAGCAGAAAATGTCAGAAACGTGAATGGTGATGGTGATTGCGATAATGAAAGTGTACAACTTATTTGGGGTAATGAATCCGTCAAACAACAAAATGGAAAGAGGAAGTTTCGAGCAGAGTGGTTGCAATCTTTCACTTGGTTGTGTGAAAACAAAGCGACCGCGTTTTGTATTCCGTGCGCAAAGACTTTAGTCAGCCATCTTAGCCATCTGAAGGCTCATGAGAAAAATTCTCTCCACATTAAAAACTATGAGTCGCAATAGAAACAATTTACAATGGAGAAGTTCTGCGATGTCAAGCAGCAAAGACTAAATAAACAAGTTAGGGATGCCGAATTAACACTTGTTATGTTTTGCATAACGCACAGCCACCCTCTCTTGTTAATGGATTATCTGCCAATGTTATTGATGGAATGCTGTCCTGATTCCTCGATAGCTAAACTCGTTAAATGTGGAAGAACAAAGGCTACGCAATTAACAGAACTCATAGCTAAGCAGGCAAGTGACAAAATTATATCAACGCTAAAAAAAACAAAATTCTCTTTGATTGTGGACGAAACCACTGATGTATCGATGACTAGATGTATTGTTTTAGTTGCACGCTAACTCCATAACGGTCGATCAGTACGAGACGGGCTTATCGCCTTATTAGAAATCACCAAATCAGACGCCGTTTCAATTTTTAATTTAATAAAATAGTTTTTTACTATGAATGGCATTCCTCTTAAAAATTAAATAGGCTTTACAACAGACGGCGCCAATGTTATGGCTGGTGACCTTGGTGGCTTAAAAGCCTAGCTGAAATCAGAAGTTGATTTTTTTATATAAAGTGCACATGTCACTCACTGCACTTATGTTCTAGTTATGCTTGTAAGCATTTGCCGAAGAGCATTGATATTCTTTGTGTTAGTATTTATTCTTTCTTCTCCCACAGTCCTAAAAGGATAAATGAGCTAAAAGAGTTTCAAGAATACTGCTCAGTAAAACTCATAAATTTTTAGGTGTGTCGCAAACCAGATGGCTTTCCCTGGAGGGGGTCATAATAAGGATTATTGAACAATGGGAAAGTTTAAAATTATATCTCATTTCTTGCTATTACGAAGTAAATGGTGTTCAACCCGCAAAATTAGCAGAAGAAATGAGTAATAACTAGTGTCCGACCGAAGGTTCGGCTTCGGTAATCGGCATAATCGGCCAATTCTTAATCTTCGGCTTCGGCTGGAAAAAGCCGAATATTTTAGCCGAATATTTTTGCATTTTAATGGAAGCAAAAAAGTCACGATAGATTTTCAATTGCTTCATTGAGACCTTTTACACTAGTGAATTATTGCCGTAAATTCTCACTTTGTGGGCGACTAAAGCGAAAGAATAAGATTAAGAAGATTCAATATAAAAATAACCGCAAAAAAAAAATCTTTGACCGCCGTCAACATTGTAAATATTTTTCAATTCTTAACATCGTGCTCTCCCATCGATCATGACGAATTAGTTTTCCAACACTTTGAAATGCATCAAAAGATCTGTATTGTAGAAAAAGGGATCCTACTCATCTTTTACCGCCGTCAACATTGCAACTGTTTTTAAATTCTAAACATCATGTTCTCCCATCGATCATGACGAATGAGTTTATCAACGCACACACACTCACCCACACATTTTCATTTTTCGTCACACATTTTTTTCTGCTCAACACTTTCTTCTCATTTTCTTTGCACCACATTTCCTTGCACCACATTTTCTTGCTCCTTATTTTGCACCACATTTTCTCTTTGCATGAATGGGATCCCTTTTTCTGCAATAAAGATCTTTTGATGCATTTCACATACAATGCAGGAAAATATGATAAAGTGGAGTTAAGAATTTTAAGACAATAGCATATCAACGCTCAAACGGATGGGCCCCTTTTTATCGGCTATTGTTGGAAATTTTGGTCAAATATTTTAATAACCAAATTTTCTTTTCAGACCAAAAACGGATATGTGTGAGTGTAATAGTTTAGTATAAAACGGAGTCCACTTTGAGGTTCAAATTCAGAATCATCATCACCAGCAACGGGTGAATCCTTTTTAAAAGTGGTTGGCTTAACCGAATTACTTGCGATATTTTCTTCAGACTACCATTGTTATGTTAGCAATTAATTTTACCTGGAGCTATCGGCGTATTTACCACCCTTTTATCGGTTCCCCATAATTTTTAAGGAGGTGGGACCCACTCTTGCCTGCGTTTTGTAGGTCCGCCTCCGTAAAACCTTTGAGACGTTAATGCGCTTTAAGTATACGGACCTTGGACATAAAAAAGGCTGCAATTGGTTGAGAGCAATTCAATGAGATATCATCGAGGATATACCTTTGAGGAGAACGTGGCGCCACTGGCGATAAAGGCGTGTGTTGACCATTATGGTGCGCCTGGCAAGGCAACCGTTATCAGTGAACAACATCTATTTGGAATTGGCTCTCATGCCAAATCGAAAACGTATCTGTCTCAGCGGCGTAAGTCGTTTGGACACTTGGTTCATATGAATCGAAATATGGTCATTAATTTTAGTCCCGTCGTTGGGCCTGACGGGAAATTTTTGTTGAAGAAGGAAGTCTTGTGGTCGTAGATGTTTAACTATAAGAGTTCTTATAATGAAAAATATAAAATATATATATATATATATATATATATATATATATATTCTTGATCAGGATAAAAAAGTGAATCGGTTTAGACATGTCCGTCTGTCCTTCTGACCGTCTGTCCGTCTGACCGTCTGTCCGTCCGTCTGTGGTCGGATCTCCTCCGAAACGTCTGGACCAAGCAAGTCGAAATTTGCCACACAGGTATACCGGAATCCGAGTATGATTATGAGTTAAAATTAGAGACATCCGCCCACTGCCACGCCCACAAATGAATTTAATGTGTTGTCAGTAAAATGCTTGTAACTTGCGAATCAATCAACAGATTTCATTGATATTTGATGTACTGGTAAACTACGAAGCCATCCTCCTCGAGCCTTGCCCACAAATAAAGGTTTATCGTATATTGTGAAGTAAAAGGCGAAGAAGCTTCAAATTCGCAACATAGGTTGACCAAGGCGAATGAAAGGTTTTTTTTTTTTTTTTTTTTGAACGGGACTTGTTTATTGAATCTTCTTATTTATAAAGAACTAACAATAAGTTGAAGAATCTTAAATCTAATTTTACATAACTTAACAAAAGTTTTCGGTAGTAAAGTTTCTTGTATAAACGTGCCTGGGAGCGGGCTTAAGAACTCATATTAGGTGTAGTAAAAAGAAAGCTTAAGTCGGTGAAGCCCGACTTTGAAATACCCAGCGTCCCGACATTATGAGCGCAGTATGTTTTGCTTCTCTATTTGTGGGCGTGGTGGTGGGTGGGCCACATAAATTATTTTCCTACACCTTTCATTCGCCTTGATGAACCTATGTTGCGAATTTGAAGCTTCTACGCCGTTTACCTCAGAAGTTACGAAAAATCTTCATTTGTGGGCGTGGCAGTGGGCGGGCCACATAAAATATTTTCCTACAC
This sequence comes from Chlorops oryzae, assembly GCA_020466095.1. NCBI lineage: Eukaryota > Metazoa > Arthropoda > Insecta > Diptera > Chloropidae > Chlorops > Chlorops oryzae. The sequence goes on from CM035806.1 coordinate 88,603,937, forward strand.
CTTTCATTTGCCATGGTCAACCTATGTTGCGAATTTGATACTTCTTCGCCTTTTACTTCACAAGTTACGATAAGCTCTTATTTGTGGGCGTGGCTCGAGGTGGGCGGCGTCCATTTTTTTCAGGATATGTCCCTTTATGTAGTTTACCAGTACACCAAATATCAATGGAATGTGTTGAGTGGTTCGCAAGTTAAAAGCATTTTACTGAAAACACAATAAATTCATTTGTGGGCGTGGCAGTGGGCGGATGTCTCCCATTTTTACTTAGGATCATACTCGGACCCCGATATACATGTGTACCAAATTTCGACTTCATTGGTTCAGCCGTTTAAATCAAATTTCGTATCAATCAGGAGTAACTTTATTAGGGCAATTTAGAACAAGTAAGAAAGCTTCAGTCGGTGAAGCCCGACTTTGAAATACCCAGCGTCCCGACATTATGAGCGCAGTATGTTTTGCTTCTCTATTTGTGGGCGTGGTGGTGGGTGGGCCACATAAATTATTTTCCTACATCTTTCATTCGCCTTGATGAACCTATGTTGCGAATTTGAAGCTTCTACGCCGTTTACCTCAGAAGTTACGAAAAATCTTCATTTGTGGGCGTGGCAGTGGGCGGGCCACATAAAATATTTTCCTACACCTTTCATTTGCCTTGGTCAACCTATGTTGCGAATTTGATACTTCTTCGCCTTTTACTTCACAAGTTACGATAAGCTCTTATTTGTGGGCATATTTGTGGGCGTGGCTCGAGGAGGGCGGCGTACATTTTTTCCAGGATATGTCCCTTTATGTAGTTTACCAGTACACCAAATATCAATGGAATGTGTTGAGTGGTTCGCAAGTTACAAGCATTTTACTGAAAACACAACAAATTCATTTGTGGGCGTGGCAGTGGGCGGAATTCTCCCATTTTTACTTAGGATCATACTCGGACCCCGATATACATGTGTACCAAATTTCGACTTCATTGGTTCAGCCGTTTCGGAGGAGATCGGAATACGGACGGACGGACAGACGGACGGACGGACGGACAGACGGACGGACGGACGGACGGACGGACGGACGGACGGACGGACGGACGGACGGACGGACGGACGGACGGACAGGCGGACATGTCTAACTCGATTCAGTTTTTGATCCTGTTCATTTCTCCCTGTTACAAGATTCGCACAAAACTTACGCTGGGTATAAAAAGCATTAATTATGTTTTAATCTTGTCTCTAAATAAAACAACCGTGCGAATATGCTATAATTCTTATTTGACGGGTTTTATTATACTTACTTTCGTAATAACGTAATTAAAAATGTAACCATACTATTCAATAAATATGGGAATTTCTCACACAATCGGCCCATTTATGAAATATCTTGGTAGATATAAGTTTAATCAAAATAATTTTTTTTCAATTTATTTAAGCTTGACTAGTTAGAATTAATTGAATTTTGTTTTCCAGTGAAATTAAATTTCTGCATTAAAGAACTATTATTCTCTGCAATCACCTTTTTCCTGTGGTGGCAAGTCATAGCTCAAATACTTGATGAAAAAGTCAAAGGCCATCTTCAAAAATCTAAAAAAATAGTAAAATAGCTGCACCTAGACGCAGAATTTTTCAATTGATTCTGTAGGTATATATATTAACCTAAATTATGCACATAGTCGTAACTTCAACCTATTTTAAACAATACTACTTATTGACTTAAATGTTTTGTCTATTTAATAAATACTCTAAATTAAAAGAGGCATTTTAAGGCCCTTTAAAAAAAGTATTTCTCGAATAATTCCGATATTAAAAAAAACTTCAATATGAAAAACATTGAATTAAATAAAAAAAACAAGTAAAAATTTACATCGCAAGCCGATTGTAATTCCTTTTCTCAGCCTAAAATATGTTTAAACATTACCTTACGAAATTCCTGCCGATTTTAACTATTTGAAAACTATTTATACTGAATTACTCGATTTAGCTTCTAAACTGAATTATTATAAGCAAAAAATTTGCCAATGGTGTAGGGCAAATTTAACCGTTAGAGGACAATGTCTAGCTTGCGAAATCTCAATTCAAAAAGTAACATCAAATTTTTTGCGAATTTCGCGAATGGGTCATGATCAATTTTTAACGCTTAAGATATTTATGTTTTGCGAATACTCAATACAAAATAGTGAAACATCAATTTTTGCGAATTTCGCGAATTTGTCTTGATCAAGTCTTAACCTTAGAGGACATTTTTTTCAGCACGCAATACTCAATATCAATATGAAATCAATTTATGCGATTTCGCGAATGGTCTTGATAAATTTTACCTTAGAGGACATTTATGTTTAGCTGCGAAATACTCAATTCAAAATAGTGAAAATCAAATTTTGCGAATTTTGGATTGTTGGCATGTCAAATTTTAACCTTAAGTGACGACTTTTTTTTTGGCGACAAAAACACAATAAAAGCAAACATAAATATATTTGTATACAGATATGTAGAATCGAACAAGTTTTTTGTCTATAGCCGTGCATGACCATAGTTATAGCAGAATGTCAAATATTTTTTAGCAAACTTAAGTCGACATGGTAGACTATCTACACACCAATAATTCATTAACGGGATTAGTTATAGTAAAAAGTTATCCGGAAAAACTTTTAAAATCGTGATTTTTGAAACTTGAACCACTTCACGACCCAAGGAGGACTACGAAAACAGTTTTTTATGCAGTTTTTCGGACATTTACCTGGTTCATGTCCATGCCGAATTTCAATATGATATCTTTCATGGCTTAGGAGTTAATTACGAAAAACTAAAGTGTGACCGACAGACAGACAGACAGACAGACAGCAGACATGACAGACAGACATGGCTAGATCGACTCCTCTTGTCACCCTGATCAAGAATATATATATATGTCTATATCTACCGCGACTCCTTTGGTATGTTACATACACCGTGCCAAACTTAATATACCCTTTCCTTCGGAAAAGGTAAAAAAACCGTATAAAATTATATTGATAAACACATTATCTACAACGTTTTAAAGTTTGAGCACTTCTTCGATAAAGTTAAATGATTGTTGACGTTTTCGTTATGATTACTTACGTAACACCGTTACTCAAAATATTACAACATATTTCCAAAAACTTGACCATTTCTGACGTCATCGGACAATTCTCAATATATTTGCATTTGCACATTATTAAAAAACCAAAAAAAAAACCAATTTCGGTTTTAGAGGAGCTAGATTGCCTAAATATTACACTGTGCACATGTCTGCTGTTGGCTGGTTTTTTGTGACGCAGAACATACACTTGGCTTCATTGCCACAGTTTTTGGCAACATGACCCTCTTGCCCGCATTTTCTGCAGGGCTTAGATCTGTCTACCGAGCTTTTGCAGGCCCGGGCCAGATAGCCGACTTCAAGGCACCTAAAACATTTTTTCTACTGGATCTTCTTTCTAATTCTGCATATCACCAAGCCAATTGTTATTTTCCCGACCCCTATTTTTTTTGGATGCTTCTGCGGCTACCAAAACTGTTGCTGTATGGGATCCTGCACAGGCTTGATGCAGGTTCAGGATGTCGGCCGACCTCAGTTCTATGTCAAACGACTTGACCGCTTCGCAGATGTCTTCCTTCGGTGTTATCTTGTCGAGGTCTCTGATTTTTACTGTTGTTTTTTTTTCGTTTTTTTTTTTTTTTTTTTTGTTTTTTTTTTGGTGGCGAGGAAGGGGGGAATCTTCTAAAAGATACCATGAAAGTAGCTACTTTGATAGTATGCACGATTTGTGAATCCTGCTACCACCCCATTTGGGTTCACGCCCGTTCCATGCATCGGCATTTGTCGGACTGAAGACAAGAAAACACACCTAAGTACTAAACCTTAACCTCCCTTAGGGTGGCTTCCCGAATCGTGCTCTAAGGTAACGTCAGATTGAGGCATTACTTCGTAGAGCTGGGATTAGAGCATTGACTCTTCATTCGCTAGAATTTTACTGGTTGTCTCTTCTTTCATTGAGCCGTAACTGTAGCATTATTGCAGTGATGAAGCTAATTTTACTCCACATTTCTTCAGAGCTCACCATCCTTCTAACGATCGCCTCGCACGATACTGGCTCGTTCAACGACATTAACAGTTCTTGTCGCGCTTCCATAAACCGCCCGCACTTCACAAAAATATGCTCCACGCTTTCGACAGATTTTTCACAGTACAAACAGTACTGATGCTCCACTAGTCTGTACTTGTAAAGATACTCCCTAAAAGGCCCATGTCCTGAGAGGAACTGTGAGATGTAGAAGTTTGGTTCGCCATATTTCCTCTTTAGCCAGCTATTGGTGTCTGGGATCAGCAGGTGTGCCCAACGACCTTTTGTTCCCGTATCCCATCTGAACTGCCACTGCCCAATTAAACTTCTTTCGACCTCAACTTAGCTTCTCCTGTCGAAATTACTCAGAATTTACTTATTGCTCGCCATGCGTCTTTCGACCTTAACTTAGTTTCTGCTGTCAAAATTACTCAGTTGCTTCAGCCTATATACTGCTGCCAATCTTTTTGCCTTCAGGTCAACTAGTAGCCTTCCCGCTATAACATCGGCCGACAAGTCCGATACCGTGCGATATGCACAGCACATTCTCAGTGAGAAAAGTTTGTAAGCTGCTCTAATACCGCACAGGTATGATCTGTGTCCTGCAGCCGCGTGCCAAATCGGAGCACCATACATCATTACTGATGTAGACATGTTAGCCAGCAATCTCCTCGCCATATTTTTCGGGTCTCCCGTATTTGGCAGGATTCTTGCTTTAGCGTTGGTTATTTTTAAGGCTTTGCGCCCTGCCATCCTTAAATGCTCTTTGAAGCTAAGCCGTTGATCAATTAGAATTCCCAGGTACTTGATATGCCCACTCGATTTAATATCATGCCCTCCCACTCTTAGGGCAATTCCTTCTGCTGTCTTTCAGCTGCTTAATAGTACTAACTCCGTCTTTTGTTCCGCTAGCTGTAGTCTTGCTCCTTGTAGCCATCGTTGAAATATTTTATGGTTACCTCGCACTTAACTTTTAGTTCTGTCAGATGCTTAGCCACTGCCACAATAGCAATGTCATCCGCGTATCCCACTTTTCTAACATTCGCCGGTTTTCGAATGTTGAACACGCCGTTCTACATGACATTCCACAACGTGGGGCCCAATACCGAGTCCTGTGGTACTCCAGCAGTGATTCGATGCCTTTTTATACCCAGCGTAAGCGGGGTATATTAGTTTTGTGCAAATCTTGTAACAGGGAGAATTAAGCTCCGGAGATATAGGAAAATATATATAGAAATGATCAGGATCAAAAACTTAATCGATTTAGACATGTCCGTCTGTCCGTCCGTCCGTCCGTCCGTCCGTCTGTCCGTCTGTCCGTCTGTCCGTCCGTCCGTGGTCGGATCTCCTCCGAAACGGCTGGACCAATCAAGTCGAAATTTGGCACACAGGTATATCGGGATCCGAGTATGATCCTAAGTAAAAATGGGAGACATCCGCCCACTGCCACGCCCACAAATTAATTTATTGTGTTTTCAATAAAATGCTTGTAACTTGCGAACCAGTCAACACATTCCATTGATATTTGGTGTGCTGGTAAACTACGAAAAGGGACATTTTTTGGCAAAAAATTGACGCCGCCCTCCTCGAGCCACGCCCACAAATAAGCCCAAAAATAAGGTCTTATCGTAACTTCCGAAGTAAATGGCGTAGAAGCTTCAAATTCGCAGCATAGGTTGACCAAGGCAAATGAAAGGTGTAGGAACAAAAATTTATGTAGCCCGCCCACTGCCACGCCCACAAATAGAGAAATTTCATAACTTCCGAAGTAAAAGGCGTAGAAGCTTCAAATTCGCAACATAGGTTCACCAGGGCGAATGAAAGGTGTAGGAAAAAATTTTATGCGGCCCGCCCACTGCCACGCCCACAAATGAAGATTTTTCGTAACTTCCGAAGTAAAAGGCGTAGAAGCTTCAAATTCGCAACATAGGGTCACCAAGGCGAATGAAAGGTGTAGGGAAATAATTTATGTTGCCTTCCCACTGCCACGCCCACAAATAGAGAAGCAAAACATAGTGCGCTCATAATGTCGGGACGCTGGGTATTTCAAAGTCGGGCTTGACCGACTTTAGCTTTCTTACTTGGTATTCCTTCATCCGTCCTTTAGACTAGAGCTATATCCTTAAAATAGTGTTTAACAACGTTTCGTAGGTAGCATGGGACCCTCATCTGCTGCAGCGATTGCATGATGACCACATAGCAGTGTGTGTGTGTGTGTGTCTGTGTGTTTGTGTTTGTGTGGTTTTTTTTTACCGAGGCATCGAAAGCCTAAAGTCAGTGAGGGACTTTTATCCTCTAAACATCTCCTCTCGTCCGGACGGAAAGCTCCGCTTGGAACCACCGGTAGGTAATTCGTCAGGAGGAAGTCCTGAGAGTTAGCTCAAATCGTTCAATAGGTCGTACGGGTTCGTGACTGTTCGGTTTGAATAGAGGGGACCTCTATTCCTGCGCGTTCTCTGGCACCTCCCAACCGAGTCATGATTCTCGCTGCAGCAGAAGATATTGCTCGCCATGCGTCAGGCGAGCATATCATTTTCAGTACTAAGTTTTGCGCTGTTATGCGTTCGCCAATAGCCTCCGCCATTTCTTCCCTAGCTTCGTTAAATCGAGGGCAGGGAAAAAGAACGTAGCTCGCATCTTCATGTGTATGCGTGTGTGTGTTTGTGAGGAGAAAACTTCGAAAGCCTAAAGTCAGTCAGTGAGGGACTTTAACCCTCTAAAACTCCTCTCGTCCGGACGGTTTTTCCCCCTGGAATCGCCGCAAAGTACATCGTCAGGAGGCCGTAAAGAGCATCAGCTCAAATCGTTCGTTAGGTCCGTCACGTTTGTGTCGCTCCGCTTGCGTTAGCGACTCGCTGCTCGCGAGCGCATCTTCGTCGACGTTCAATTGTTCGCAACTCAGTCATAATTTGTGTTACCGAGTCAACCACCACTTGCCACCGATTGGGGCTGTTTAGCATCATCCTCGGTAAGTTCCTTACTGTGACGGGCACACTAAACGATACGCTGATTTCATTTCTGGCCGAGGAAAAACGGGGACAAGTGAAAATAACGTGGTTCGCGTCTTAGGTGATACTTAAAAGTGAGTCTCGTGTCTATGAACACCCCAAGATATCGGATAAACGGTTTCGATGTAATGACGAGACCACCACATCGAAAGGAGAATGTTTCCCTCTTTTTCCCTGTGGATATAAAGACCGATTCTGTCTTTGGTGCGGCTACGTCAAGGCTGTTTGCATGCAGCCAGCTAGTCACCTTTTCTACCGCCTCTGTACATCGATTAGTAATTTCCTCAGTAGACTTGGCCACTACTACGAGGGCCAGATCATCTGCGTAACCAACGCTTATGCACTCGGCTGGAAGCGTGATATCTAACACCCCGTTACACATGGCGTTCCAAAGTGCTGGGCTCAGTACAGATCCTTGCGGAACCTCGCTTGTCACTTTGTATCGCTTCATTTCTTCATCCGTTCTGTACGCAATTCACCTGTCCTCGAAGTAGCTGAGGATTATCCTTCGAAGGTAATTTGGTACACCAAAAACCTCCAACGCCTGCACAATTTTTGACCATCTGGCTGAGTTAAATGCGTTTTTGACATCCGAGGTCACAACCGCACAGTACTTTTTACTGCCGCCTTTTCATCTTCCGCCCCTCGTGGGCTCACGTGCAATTTTAACCACGGTTTTAGTTGCTACTACTGTTGATTTTTTCCTTCGGAAACCGAACTGTCGCTTGCTTAGTCCGCCGGGGCGTTCCAGCGATGGCTGGAGACGATTGACAATTATGCTTTCAAGCATTTTCCCAAGCTGGTCTATCATACAAATGGGACGATATCCCGAAGGGTCCTGGATGTTTTTTTCCTGGTTTTGGTAGCAAAATTAAAACTTGTTGTTTCCAACATTTAGGAAAGGTTCCGTCTTTGTTTTTTTTTTTTGATGTGGGAGGGGGAATCTTCTAAAAGATACTATCAAAGTTGTTACCTTGATAGCATGCACGATTTGTGTTCCCTGCTACCACCCCCTTTTGGGTTTACGCCCGTTTCATGCATCAGCATTTTTCGGACTGGCAAAAAACACACCTACGTACTAAACCTTAACCTCCCTTAGTGTCGCTTCCCACATCGTGCTCTACGGTACCGTCAGATTGAGGCATTACTTCGTAGAGCTGGGATTAGAGCATTGGCTCTTAATTAGCTATCATTCTATATATTGTCTCTTCTTTCATCCCGCCGTAGCTGCAACATTATTGCAGTGATGACAAAGCCAATTTTATTCCACATTTCTGCAGAGCTCACCATCCTTCTGACAATGGCCTCGCATGTTACTGGCTCGTTTAATGCCATTATCAGTTCTTGTCGCGCTTCCATAAACCGCCCGCACTCCACAAAAACATGCTCCACGCTTTCGACCGCGTTTTCACAGTATAAACAATACTGATGCTCCACTATTCTGTACCTGTAGAGGTACTCCCTAAAAGGCCCATGTCCTGTGAGGAACTGTGAGACGTAGAAGTTTGGTTCGCCATATTTCCTCTTAAGCCAGCTATTGATGTCTGGGATCAGCAGGTGTGTCCAACGACCTTTTGTTCCCGTATCCCATCTAAACTGCCACTGCTCAATCAAACTCCTTTCGACCTCAGCCAAGCTTCTCATGTCGAAACTACTTTGTTGCTTCAACCTATATACTGCTGCCAATCTTTTTGCCCTCAGGTCAACTGGAAGCCTTCCCGCTATAACGTCGGCCGACTAGTCCGATACCGTTCGATATGCACAGCACACTCTCAGTGATGAAAGTCTGTACGCTGCTCTGATACCACACAGGTATGATCTGTGCCCTGCAGCCGCGTGCCAAATCGGAGCCCCATACATCATTACTGATGTAGCCACCGTCTTTGTGTGTGTGTATGTGTGTTTTTTTTTTTTTTTTTTTTTTTAACGAGGAGAAAGCTTCGAAAGCCTAAAGTCAGTCAGTGAGGGACTTTAACCCTCTAAAACTCCTCTCGTCCGGACGGTTGTTCCCCCTGGAACCGCCGCAAAGTACTTCGTCAGGAGGCCGTAAAGAGCATTAGCTCAAATCGTTCGTTAGGTCCGTCACATTTGTGTCGGTCCGTTTGCGTTAGCGACTCGCTGCTCGCGATCGCATCTTCGTCGACGTTCAATTGTTCGCAACTCAGTCAAAATTTGTGTTACCGAGTCAACCACCACTTGCCACCGATTGGGGCTACTTAGCATCATCCCCGTTAAGTTGCTTACTGTAACGGGTACACCAAACGATACGCTGATTTCGTTTCTGGCCGAGGCAAAACGGGGACAAGTGAAAATAACGTGGTTCGCGTCTTCAATTTCCCCCTCGCATGTTGGACAGAAGGGGTCGTCTTCGTGTTTGAAACGGTGGAGATATTCCTTGAAACATCCATGCCCGGTCAATATCTGCGAGAGGTAATAATTTACCTCGCCGTGTTTACGGTGTATCCACGCATCCACATTGGGAATCAGTGAATGAGTCCACCTGCCTTTAGTTGATGTTCTCCACTTGTGCTGCCACGCAAGCATGGTATCTCGTCGAGCATCGTCTTTTGGGACATTTCTATACCGTATCTCGTGTAGCTCCTTCGCAAGGAGATCAATCGGTGGCAAACCAGCTAGCACACAAATAGCATCATCAGAGACGGTGCGAAATGCACTGGCGACGCGTAGGGCACTCAGGCGATACGTGCTTCTCACCCCTGCCATGTACGAACTCTTGAGCGTTGCTGCCGCCCAAACGGGAGCTGCATACAAAATCACAGAGCTAGTGACTCTTGCCAGCAGCCTGCGCCTGCTACTTCGAATACCGGAGGTGTTTGACATAATTCTGGACAAGGATTTCGTCACCCGTGCAGCTTTATCGTTCACCTCACTTAGGTGATACTTAAAAGTGAGTCTCGTGTCTATGAACACGCCAAGATATCGAATAAACGGTTTCGATGTAATGACGAGACCACCACATCGAAAGGAGAATGTTTCTCTCTTTTTCCGTGTGGATATAAGGACCGCTTCTGTCTTTTGTGCGGCTAAGTCAAGTCCGTTTGCATGCAGCCAGCTAGTCACCTTTTCTACCGCCTCGGTACATCGATTGGTAATTTCCTCAGTAGACTTGGCCACTACTACAAGGGCCAGATCATCTGCGTAACCAACGCTTATGCACTCGGCTGGGAGCGCGATATCTAACACCCCGTTATACATGGCGTTCCAGAGTGTTGGGCCCAGTACAGATCCTTGCGGAACCCCGCTTGTCACTTTGTACCGCTTCATTCCTTCATCCGTTTTGTACGCAATCCACCTGTCCTCGAAGTAGCTGAGGATTATCCTTTGAAGGTAATTTGGTACACCAAAAACCTCCAACGCCTGCACAATTTTTGACCATCTGGCTGAGTTAAATGCGTTTTTTACATCTAAGGTCACAACCGCACAGTACTTTTTACTACCGCCTTTCCATCTTTCGCCCCTCGTGGCCTCACGTGCAATTTGAACCACGGTTTCAATTGCATCTAGGGTTGATTTTTTCCTTCGGAAGCCGAACTGTCGCTCGCTTAGTCCGCCGGGCCGTTCAAGCGATGCCTGGAGACGATTGACAATTATGCTTTCAAGCATTTTCCCAAGCTCGTCTAACATACAAATAGGACGATATCCCGAAGGGTCCTGGGTGTTTTTTCCTGGTTTCGGTATCAAAACCAAGTCTTGTTGTTTCCAACATTTAGGAAAGTTCCCGTCTTTGAGGCACTTTGAAAACAGCTTTGCAAACATTGTTGGTTCAGCTTTTATTGCCGCAGTTACAGCTACGCTCGGAATTCCATCCGGCCCTGGGGCCTTGTTACTCTTCATGCGCTGCATAGATGTAACAACTTCTTCGGTGGAGACATCAGGTATTAGTCGCTCTATTTGCCTTAGGCAGATGGAAGAGATTCTGTCGACAGTTCTGGGAAATAGTGTGGCCACAATCTGTTTAAGCAGCTGCGGGTCGGTTGGTTGTGGAGAGCTTTTGCTCCTGACTGAGTTCATGGCAGTTTTGTATGCCCTTCCCCAGGGGTCCTCGTTTGCGCTTGAGCATAAGTCGTCAAAACTTTGCTTCTTACTCCGTTTGATTTCTCTTTTCAGTATTCGGCGACATTCGACGTAGTCATCGTGGCGCAGTTGCTGTAGTTCTCTGTCCCTTGCGCGGTGTGCCACGCGTCTTGCTCTTATGCAGTTTTTCCTAAGCCGAGCGATCTCCTCATTCCACCAATAAGCAGAATTCCTAACTGGTTTCCTCGATATGCGTGGCATCGCAGCGTCGCAGGCCGTCACCAGCTTGGAAGTTATAGCACGTGTCATCCCCACCACCGAATTTGGGATGACTGTCTCGTCACCCCAGACTATCTTGAATACCTCTTCGTCGAATAGCTGATGTTTCCATCTTCTAACGGGGACGAAGCCTGACATATGTTCCGCTGCCGTAGGTAGATCAACTACTATAGCGCGATGGTCGCTGTTGGTAAAAAATTTGCCAATGGCCCAATCGATGCGCCGAGCTAAGGTGTCATGGGCAAAAGTCAGGTCTATGGCAGATCGAAGACGACCTGCTTCGAATGTGTGCTCTCCGTTGTTGAGAACCACAATGTCGAGTGAGGAGAACCATTCTAAAAGTGTTCGTCCTCTGCAGTTGGTGTACCTGCTGCCCCACGTTGTGGACCATGCGTTAAAATCGCCGGCTAGAACTAACGGCGACTTTGTTCTGGCCTCGGAGACCACATCTGCTAGCAGTTGTTCAAATTGTTGCAGATCTAAGCTGGGTGGCGCGTAGCACGAGAAGAAATATACTCCATCGACTTTTGCCCACGTGAAGTGACTACGACGGTTCGGGATGGTTTGCTGGAACGCTTTCCCATTGGTAAGCCAGATCGCCGCTTTACCAGAGGCATCAGATATCCAGGTTCCGTCCGGCCTATTGTGGTGCTGTTCGCATAAAAGAGCCAGGTCTACGTTTTGCTCGAAGATCGTCTGTTGAAGCAGGTCCTGAGCCGCAATGCAGTGGTTAAGATTTAGCTGAACTATCTTCATTTTCATTTGCGTACTTTGTCGAAAGCTTTTCGGAATTCTGGGCACCGCGCACTTCCGGCCGCATGATTACCGAGGCAGAGCACACACTTGTGTGCTTTCTTGCACGACGCTGCAAAATGACCTTCCTCGCCACATCTTCTACATGTTTTGCTTCGGTCCTCCTTGTACTTGCAGTCCGTAGCCCTGTGATCATACCGCCAGCATTTATGGCATCTTCTTGGATCAACGTAGTCAGCGATCCGACAGTTTGTCCACCCAATACGTACGACTCCAAGGTTTAGGAGTACATTCGCGTCAGAAACGGGTAGCTTTATAAACGCTGTTCGTAGTCCACGTTGTATTCTGTCTGTTATGCGTGCCGCGCTTTCGTCTGGTTTGCGAATTCCCCCCTTAGTATGGAGAGACTCACAGATCTCAGTGATTGAGGCCACTTCGTCCAAATCCTTCAGTACGATGGTTTTGGTGTGCGTCTTCGCCTCCACCTTTGCGGATTCACCCAAAGCGGTCTCCACCGCTGCCTGCAATGCCGCTGTGTTACTCACTGGTGCCTTCTTAAGTTCCAGTAGCAACTCGTTTTTGGCCGTTCTCCTTATCCGTTTCACATTTTCGCTCAGGGCTTGCAGGGAGTCGTCCGTTCTGATAGATCTAAGGATATCAGCGTAGCTTTTATCCTTAATCGATGCAATTATGATTGCATCCGGCTTGACTCTAGTGCAATGCCTAACCTTTTGCCATTCAGGTGGCTTCGTGGCGTACTGCTCCTTTGAGACGATTTGTACTGCTTTTTTCGGGGCTGCTGGCTGTGGCCGTTCCGTACCTGTAATATTTGCTTCAGTACAAGGCTGTGGCTTTCGTTTCTTCTTCTTCTTCTTCGTCTTCCTCTTTTTAATTTTGCCCGAGGTTTGACCATCTGTAGAGATCTCAAGCACTGGGCTGTTCTCTCGGGGTCTTTTCGGGGCTCTCTCCGGTCTGAACCAGGGGGAAGTTTGCGAGGAGCTATGCGCCGTTGCCAGAGCTCTAGCCGATCTGTCCTGCATTTCGATTGCTGCCAGCTCATAATGAAGCTTGATGCAGTCAACTGTATCACGCATAAGCTGGTGAATCGTCCTTCGCTTTTTTCCGTCTGGTTGAACTTCGTTCACAAGTTCCACGAGGCAGTGGATTTTACCACCCAGATTGAGGAACGAGTTTTGTGTTTTTCCCGGGGAGCTTCGTAAAGGCGCATTTGACCGTGTTGCTGGAGATTTCTCGCCTTGCGTCTGCTCATCAAGGCACTCCCTAAAAGGCCCATGTCCTGAGAGGAACTGTGAGATGTAGAAGTTTGGTTCGCCATATTTCCTCTTTAGCCAGCTATTGGTGTCTGGGATCAGCAGGTGTGCCCAACGACCTTTTGTTCCCGTATCCCATCTGAACTGCCACTGCCCAATTAAACTTCTTTCGACCTCAACTTAGCTTCTCCTGTCGAAATTACTCAGAATTTACTTATTGCTCGCCATGCGTCTTTCGACCTTAACTTAGTTTCTGCTGTCAAAATTACTCAGTTGCTTCAGCCTATATACTGCTGCCAATCTTTTTGCCTTCAGGTCAACTAGTAGCCTTCCCGCCATAACATCGGCCGACAAGTCCGATACCGTGCGATATGCACAGCACATTCTCAGTGAGAAAAGTTTGTAAGCTGCTCTAATACCGCACAGGTATGATCTGTGTCCTGCAGCCGCGTGCCAAATCGGAGCACCATACATCATTACTGATGTAGACATGTTAGCCAGCAATCTCCTCGCCATATTTTTCGGGTCTCCCGTATTTGGCAGGATTCTTGCTTTAGCGTTGGTTATTTTTAAGGCTTTGCGCCCTGCCATCCTTAAATGCTCTTTGAAGCTAAGCCGTTGATCAATTAGAATTCCCAGGTACTTGATATGCCCACTCGATTTAATATCATGCCCTCCCACTCTTAGGGCAATTCCTTCTGCTGTCTTTCAGCTGCTTAATAGTACTAACTCCGTCTTTTGTTCCGCTAGCTGTAGTCTTGCTCCTTGTAGCCATCGTTGAAATATTTTATGGTTACCTCGCACTTAACTTTTAGTTCTGTCAGATGCTTAGCCACTGCCACAATAGCAATGTCATCCGCGTATCCCACTTTTCTAACATTCGCCGGTTTTCGAATGTTGAACACGCCGTTCTACATGACATTCCACAACGTGGGGCCCAATACCGAGTCCTGTGGTACTCCAGCAGTGATTCGATGCCTTTTTATACCCAGCGTAAGCGGGGTATATTAGTTTTGTGCAAATCTTGTAACAGGGAGAATTAAGCTCCGGAGATATAGGAAAATATATATAGAAATGATCAGGATCAAAAACTTAATCGATTTAGACATGTCCGTCTGTCCGTCCGTCCGTCCGTCCGTCTGTCCGTCTGTCCGTCTGTCCGTCCGTCCGTGGTCGGATCTCCTCCGAAACGGCTGGACCAATGAAGTCGAAATTTGGCACACAGGTATATCGGGATTCGAGTATGATCCTAAGTAAAAATGGGAGACATCCGCCCACTGCCACGCCCACAAATTAATTTATTGTGTTTTCAATAAAATGCTTGTAACTTGCGAACCAGTCAACACATTCCATTGATATTTGGTGTGCTGGTAAACTACGAAAAGGGACATTTTTTGGCAAAAAATGGACGCCGCCCTCCTCGAGCCACGCCCACAAATAAGCCCAAAAATAAGGTCTTATCGTAACTTCCGAAGTAAATGGCGTAGAAGCTTCAAATTCGCAGCATAGGTTGACCAAGGCAAATGAAAGGTGTAGGAACAAAAATTTATGCGGCCCGCCCACTGCCACGCCCACAAATAGAGAAATTTCATAACTTCCGAAGTAAAAGGCGTAGAAGCTTCAAATTCGCAACATAGGTTCACCAGGGCGAATGAAAGGTGTAGGAAAAAATTTTATGCGGCCCGCCCACTGCCACGCCCACAAATGAAGATTTTTCGTAACTTCCGAAGTAAAAGGCGTAGAAGCTTCAAATTCGCAACATAGGGTCACCAAGGCGAATGAAAGGTGTAGGGAAATAATTTATGTTGCCTTCCCACTGCCACGCCCACAAATAGAGAAGCAAAACATAGTGCGCTCATAATGTCGGGACGCTGGGTATTTCAAAGTCGGGCTTGACCGACTTTAGCTTTCTTACTTGTTATTCCTTCATCCGTCCTGTAGACTAGAGCTATATCCTTAAAATAGTGTTTAACAACGTTTCGTAGGTAGCATGGGACCCTCATCTGCTGCAGCGATTGCATGATGACCACATAGCAGTGTGTGTGTGTGTGTGTCTGTGTGTTTGTGTTTGTGTGGTTTTTTTTTACCGAGGCATCGAAAGCCTAAAGTCAGTGAGGGACTTTTATCCTCTAAACATCTCCTCTCGTCCGGACGGAAAGCTCCGCTTGGAACCACCGGTAGGTAATTCGTCAGGAGGAAGTCCTGAGAGTTAGCTCAAATCGTTCAATAGGTCGTACGGGTTCGTGACTGTTCGGTTTGAATAGAGGGGACCTCTATTCCTGCGCGTTCTCTGGCACCTCCCAACCGAGTCATGATTCTCGCTGCAGCAGAAGATATTGCTCGCCATGCGTCAGGCGAGCATATCATTTTCAGTACTAAGTTTTGCGCTGTTATGCGTTCGCCAATAGCCTCCGCCATTTCTTCCCTAGCTTCGTTAAATCGAGGGCAGGGAAAAAGAACGTAGCTCGCATCTTCATGTGTATGCGTGTGTGTGTTTGTGAGGAGAAAACTTCGAAAGCCTAAAGTCAGTCAGTGAGGGACTTTAACCCTCTAAAACTCCTCTCGTCCGGACGGTTTTTCCCCCTGGAATCGCCGCAAAGTACATCGTCAGGAGGCCGTAAAGAGCATCAGCTCAAATCGTTCGTTAGGTCCGTCACGTTTGTGTCGCTCCGCTTGCGTTAGCGACTCGCTGCTCGCGAGCGCATCTTCGTCGACGTTCAATTGTTCGCAACTCAGTCATAATTTGTGTTACCGAGTCAACCACCACTTGCCACCGATTGTGGCTGTTTAGCATCATCCTCGGTAAGTTCCTTACTGTGACGGGCACACTAAACGATACGCTGATTTCATTTCTGGCCGAGGAAAAACGGGGACAAGTGAAAATAACGTGGTTCGCGTCTTAGGTGATACTTAAAAGTGAGTCTCGTGTCTATGAACACCCCAAGATATCGGATAAACGGTTTCGATGTAATGACGAGACCACCACATCGAAAGGAGAATGTTTCCCTCTTTTTCCCTGTGGATATAAAGACCGATTCTGTCTTTGGTGCGGCTACGTCAAGGCTGTTTGCATGCAGCCAGCTAGTCACCTTTTCTACCGCCTCTGTACATCGATTAGTAATTTCCTCAGTAGACTTGGCCACTACTACGAGGGCCAGATCATCTGCGTAACCAACGCTTATGCACTCGGCTGGAAGCGTGATATCTAACACCCCGTTACACATGGCGTTCCAAAGTGCTGGGCTCAGTACAGATCCTTGCGGAACCTCGCTTGTCACTTTGTATCGCTTCATTTCTTCATCCGTTCTGTACGCAATTCACCTGTCCTCGAAGTAGCTGAGGATTATCCTTCGAAGGTAATTTGGTACACCAAAAACCTCCAACGCCTGCACAATTTTTGACCATCTGGCTGAGTTAAATGCGTTTTTGACATCCGAGGTCACAACCGCACAGTACTTTTTACTGCCGCCTTTTCATCTTCCGCCCCTCGTGGGCTCACGTGCAATTTTAACCACGGTTTTAGTTGCTACTACTGTTGATTTTTTCCTTCGGAAACCGAACTGTCGCTTGCTTAGTCCGCCGGGGCGTTCCAGCGATGGCTGGAGACGATTGACAATTATGCTTTCAAGCATTTTCCCAAGCTGGTCTATCATACAAATGGGACGATATCCCGAAGGGTCCTGGATGTTTTTTTCCTGGTTTTGGTAGCAAAATTAAAACTTGTTGTTTCCAACATTTAGGAAAGGTTCCGTCTTTGTTTTTTTTTTTTTGATGTGGGAGGGGGAATCTTCTAAAAGATACTATCAAAGTTGTTACCTTGATAGCATGCACGATTTGTGTTCCCTGCTACCACCCCCTTTTGGGTTTACGCCCGTTTCATGCATCAGCATTTTTCGGACTGGCAAAAAACACACCTACGTACTAAACCTTAACCTCCCTTAGTGTCGCTTCCCACATCGTGCTCTACGGTACCGTCAGATTGAGGCATTACTTCGTAGAGCTGGGATTAGAGCATTGGCTCTTAATTAGCTATCATTCTATATATTGTCTCTTCTTTCATCCCGCCGTAGCTGCAACATTATTGCAGTGATGACAAAGCCAATTTTATTCCACATTTCTGCAGAGCTCACCATCCTTCTGACAATGGCCTCGCATGTTACTGGCTCGTTTAATGCCATTATCAGTTCTTGTCGCGCTTCCATAAACCGCCCGCACTCCACAAAAACATGCTCCACGCTTTCGACCGCGTTTTCACAGTATAAACAATACTGATGCTCCACAATTCTGTACCTGTAGAGGTACTCCCTAAAAGGCCCATGTCCTGTGAGGAACTGTGAGACGTAGAAGTTTGGTTCGCCATATTTCCTCTTAAGCCAGCTATTGATGTCTGGGATCAGCAGGTGTGTCCAACGACCTTTTGTTCCCGTATCCCATCTAAACTGCCACTGCTCAATCAAACTCCTTTCGACCTCAGCCAAGCTTCTCATGTCGAAACTACTTTGTTGCTTCAACCTATATACTGCTGCCAATCTTTTTGCCCTCAGGTCAACTGGAAGCCTTCCCGCTATAACGTCGGCCGACTAGTCCGATACCGTTCGATATGCACAGCACACTCTCAGTGATGAAAGTCTGTACGCTGCTCTGATACCACACAGGTATGATCTGTGCCCTGCAGCCGCGTGCCAAATCGGAGCCCCATACATCATTACTGATGTAGCCACCGTCTTTGTGTGTGTGTATGTGTGTGTGTGTGTGTGTGTGTGTGTGTGTGTGTGTGTGTGTGTATGTATGTATGTATGTGTGTGGGTAAAGATAGCAAATGGGTCTTTGGAATTCCATTGAAATTGAAATTTTATAGTTTCGGTTTATTATTTCTCCTATGGCAGTGAATCTCCACAAATTTTGTATCAATCATATCGAGATCTGAAGAAAATCGCTTTTGATGTCCCTGAAACAACATTGATTTCATTGATCCCGTCTGATTCGGCTTAGGCAACATAAAACGCTTTTGACCTTAAATAAATCCCAAATGAATTGAATTTAAATTTTTTTTTCAACGATTTTTTTTTTCCTTTAATATCATGAAATTTTCATTTGTGGTTTTAATTTTAATTTTTAATCGCGTTCTCTTGAAGTATGTTAAATATTTTTTATTCATGTCCATTTAAGCACGGCCACAGAATCCTATTTTTAAGAGGTGCTTTCAAGTGGAAATCGTCGTCGCGGTTACATGTAATCATTGCGCTTATTTAAGCTGAAATTACATAACATTACGACACATGAAGAGGTGAAAAAGAAATGAATAAAAAAATATAAAAAAATTAAAAATAAAAATAAATAATAAAAATAAAAAATACATAAAATATAAACTAGTTGCAAGCATGATTGCTGGAAATCACTGCGGACAGGTAGTACCGCCAAAGGCATTTTTACGAGCAACACAGAAATCCCCATATCAGAGACCATGCCGTGCACCGGGCCGCTATAGGCGGAAATAGGAGTGCACGCTTAATTGAAATACAATTGCGTGGCATTCAGTCCATAGCGATCTTCCGATTCACCAATCCACCGATTCACCGCCAATTCACCAATACAAATTGGAATGCCACTCGATGGTATTCGACTGTTGAAAGTTTTGAAAGCACGAAAAACCGCAAAAGCGAGTGCTTAACGTTTTATAAAGCATTTCATATTGGCATGCTATTTTTTTCTGTTACTACGTTTCTCTTTCTGACCTTTTTGTGAAGGTACTTTGTCGATTCTGTTCGATTCGATTTCATTTTTTTTGGTGTTTTTTATTTTTTCTTTCATTCCATTATTTAATTAAAAAGCAATAATTTTAATGAATGCATATTCCATTCGGCTTACCACTTACAGAATTAAAATCGATATACTCAATCAGGAGTACACGGTGTTCTACGTGGGCACGCAGCAGGGGCGAATTTATAAAATTGTGCAATATTACCGCAACGGCGAGTCGCTCGCGAAGCTATTGGATATCTTCGAAATTGCACAGAATGAAGCCATACAGGTGATGGAAATCAGTCAGACACGTAAATCATTGTACGTCGCCACAGATCAACGTATCAAGCAAATCGATTTGGCAATGTGCAATCGCCGTTATGACAATTGCTTCCGCTGCGTGCGTGATCCGTACTGTGGATGGGATAAGGAAGCGAACACATGCCGCCCGTATGAATTGGACCTTTTGCAGGTTAGTTGAAACGAAAGAATGGAAAGCCCTTAGCCTTAAGTTCGAAGCCATTCTCGATTGAGCCATTCGAATGAAGGACCACACTACAAGGATAGACAGACGATGGCGAACTCGTCGCACCGGACGATGACGAGCACGAGGTCAAGGACGAGGGTGACGGAGAGAGCGAGGGATACAATTCAGACGATGGGGAGGTTGAACTGAACAACAGACCAAATGGATCGATAGAAATAAAGAAGCATGGACTTAGATGGCCAAGGGGGAGCTGCGATATGCAATGAGTTTTAGAAAAAACGCATCAGCGCCGTTAGATTTGGCAAAGAATCATTAATGTATGCAAAAATTTCCTTTTAGCTCAGTTGAGAGTTGAGAATTCAAAGTTCAGAGCGGTGAGCGGAGATAAAATTCATGCATCAAGTCGTTTTCACATTTGTACGTGTATATAAAGATACGCTACGTATTTACATACACATGAATGCAATGCATACAGCATAAATTGTATGTGTGGTCGATTTGCATATTTCGGCATCGCTTACATATGCAATTTGCCATATAACGACAATCGAAACGATATAATTGACACATACTAAATTGCAACAGGGACAACCAACGTTCGAGTTCGCCCGTTCGCTTACCTTAACAATCAACACATTGGCTTGTATTCGTATGTTTGCCTTCTTCACCTTCCATTTCTCTTCTTATTTTCAAGGATGTGGGCAACGAGACGAGTGACATTTGTGATTCGAGCGTTTTGAAAAAGAAAATCGTCGTTACCTACGGTCAGAGCGTGCATTTGGGTTGTTTTGTTAAAATTCCAGAAGTCTTGAAAAATGAGCAAGTGACCTGGTATCATCATTCGAAGGATAAAGGACGGTGAGTGTCGCCGCTCAGCGCGGCGTGTCGTACCACTTTCGTATGCATTGATTGCGAATTTCCTCTCTACAATTTGTCGTGAATTTTTTGGGTCTTATGAACAGTCCAATTTCATTTTTACTTTTCTATTCTAGCTATGAAATCAAATACAGTCCCACAAAGTATATCGAAACAACCGAACGAGGTTTGGTCGTTGTTTCCGTGAATGAAGCTGACGGTGGACGTTATGATTGCCATTTGGGTGGTTCGTTGCTATGCAGCTATAATATCACTGTTGATGCACATAGGTGAGATCATTTTACTAAGAGAAAATAAAAAAATATATATATATACATTAAGGTGTAGCTTATTTTTAAAAATGTCGAAACCCTATATTTGCCAGGCTGATTCTTTTTCCTCTTCGATCGAAAAGGAAGGAAATAAAATTTGGTGGCGATACAGCAACGCCTTATGGTGCCGGAAATGTTACAAAATTGAATATGTAACTTATATGGGGAAAATGCCACTTTTCTGCTATTCTGCTGGTTTTAAAACCGGCTAACTTATTCAAAATATAGGTTTAATAGTCATTACATGCTATTTTTCGATTTGTTCTGCATTTTTGATTCAATATGCAACAATCAGGCATGTGCTAGAATCCGAAAACGTTCGAAAATGAAATGAATCCGAAAAAAGGGTGTGCTGGAAATCACTTTCGACCAGGGACCGTAACGGTTATAACGTTTATAGATAAACGTCAGTTAATAACGGTTATTGTAAGACGAAAATTTTTTCCAGCCTGAATAATCGTTATTCTGGGCTTTTTATTTTTTCCAGCCTGAATAATCGTTATTCTGGGCTATTTATTTTCTCCAGCCTGAATAATCGTTATTCTGGGCTATTTATTTTTTCCAGCCTGAATAAAAAGCCTTTCCTGTTTTCGGCTAAGCAATACGCCATTTTGAAAAACTTTGGATGCAATTATATACTTAATTACTTCCCCTTTTAGAATTTATCAAAAATAGGCGTGGCCCGCCCATTTTACCTTAAAGGCATTTTTAAAATCTATT